>LR738710.1:888510930-888541339 GCA_902687465.1 Secale cereale
GGGGGGGGGGGGGTATCGGCGTGGACGAGCAGGGGTGGGAGATTTTTTTAAATAACACTATCGTGCCCCTCCTAACGAAGGGGTGTGAGCTAATCTCAGCCCTTGATGTGCCTAGGCGCGTGTACTGAAGCAGAAGTGACACGAGAAACGGACACGGAGTTTCTGCTCCCGAGCTCATCTGCACCTGCTCTAAAAAAAATCAAAACAACTACTAGAAAAATTCCAAAAGTTTTTAGTGGTAGATAATTTGATACGTGAGGTCCTCTACAAATTTCAACTCATTTGAACATCTGAGCAGCTCTCGGCAAAAAAAAAATCGGGATTTGTAAAAATGTTTACTGTTCACATACTGTTCCGACCCGATTTGTCTTTTTTGCCGAGAGCTACTCAGATGTTCAAATAAGTTGAAATTTGGAGCGGACCTCATGCGGTAAATTATCTATCATACAAAAAAAATTGGAATTTTTTGAACTTTTCTAGTGTTTATTTTGATTTTTTTTTTCTGAGCGAGAGCAGATGAGTCTGAGCACCGAATTGGATATCCATACTAGAAACATCCATTTTGCACGAGTATATTAGGGATTAAGAAAAAAATACAGCATATAATTCTACATATATGTTGCTTATTCACTACTACTCCCTCCGTTTATAAATATAAGTCTTTGGAGAGATTTCACTATGGACCACATCCGGAGCAAAATGAGTGAATCTACGCTCTAAAATGCATCTATATACATCCGCATGGGGTTCATAGTGAAATCTCTACAAAGATTTATATTTAGGAACGGAGGAAGTATATATGAGCACTATAGTATGAAAACAATAAGATAACCTTATTAAGATTTGCATAAATAGTTCATATATTACAGCGTCAATGCGTATATATAGTAGCAAAACAAAAACGCGTATAGCTAGGGTGGGCGCACGCTATAGTTCATATATGAGGAAATTGACTATTTATTATTAAGTTCGTTGGAATTTGATTATAACTACAAAGTTCATTTTTTTTCTTGAGAAAATGTTAACCAGGGACTATAGCGTAAGAGATGATTAGTGCTAGGGTGAAATAAAAAAGATCCCACGTGTACACAGGTCGTATACAGATCGATTGCTCCACACAGAACAGATATTGATCGATCGCTCCTAGAGAAAAAAATCATGGAGCGGGAAAGGAAAAAAATGTGTGGTGCCCAGTGCTAGATGCTACGATCCTATTTTTCTCTAGGATCTGGTACGATCCTTTCTTAGGTGCAATGATTTTCCTTGATATTTTTATTACTTTTGACAATGGAGATATTAGAAGCAGAGTTGAAGAATTGTAGCGCATAGCCGGATGTTCGTCTGAACATTAGGAACTGCTGGGACCTGACTTGCCGGCGGCGGGTGGCCGGCGCACTAGATGAATTTGTCGTCTAGGGTTGAGAAGGCGGTGGCGCTGCCTGATGAGTTGCGACGGCTAAGTATGATGTAGATAGTTATGGGCAGATCATCAGCCTTGTACTTGTACATGCATATGACGTGTGTACGCGGGATCTTTTTTTTTTATCTGGCACTAATCATCTCTCACAATCTAGTCCCTAGCCATTTTTTATCAAGAAAAAATCAACTTTGTAGTTATAATCAAAGTCCGACGAACTTAATAATAAATAGTCAATTTCCTATTACCCCTCCTAGTAGTAAGAGCATGGTTAATAATATAGCCAGCTGCTGGCTATGTGATGTTGCCATGTCACATATAGCCAAGCTTATAGCCAACAAGTACAATAGCTAGATATAAATATGTACTACTTTGTTGATACATGGCCCACCCCACTCTCTCACAAAGTACCTAGGAGCACGTGCTGCAGCCGGCTGTTAACTAGTAGCCTGCTTCTCTTCTCTCTCCTCTTCTTTCTCTTCCAAGTAAGCAAAAATATAATATTTAATGTCTTACAGCCCGCCTACATCACCTTATTGTACTTGCTCAATCTAACTGGTGGTTTTTTCCTCGTTGACTCCCGCACCTCCGTTCCTCAATCCTCCCGCCCGCATCCTTCTTGGACTACCGACCGTGGACTGGACCATGTATTTATTTTCCGTGTGAAGGGGCTCACCGATACCGGCAACCACGGGATATCATCGGATATTCGGATTATGTCCAATTTGCAAGATTTTTAAATTCGAAATGAGCACCTCAGAACAACCTTTCGTCGGGACAGCTGTCATCCCAAGCGTCCAGTGCTGACCAACGAAGAGTATTCGTACAGCTGTTCTATTTCTCGGCGTAGTTAAATGATAAAACAATGTTAGTATCATTGGTTGACACAGACTGTCTGACCAAGATTATTCGTAGTACAGCTATTCTATTTCTCGGTGTACTAGTTAAATGATAAGACAATGTTCTCATTGGTTGGCACGGACTGTGTGAGGAGTGCGCCCACAGCCCAAGAGCATCTGCATCTCGTTGACCTGCGGCCTGGAGTGTGATCATCCATTTCTAAGCAACTGGACCAGTTTGAATCAATCTTACTCCTCCAATCCTCCTCCATTTCCTTCTTCGGCTCATAATGACTCTCCTCCATGTCTTCCTCGGACTCCTCCTCTCCCTGCACGCGGCGCCGCGGCGTGGTGCCGCCATGGACACGGTGTCAGCCGCTAATGGGCTCGCCGGCAGAGACAGGCTCGTCTCCAACAACACCAAGTTTGCGCTCGGCTTCTTCAAGATGGACAGTAAGTCCTCCCACACTTACCTCGGCATCTGGTTCAACAAGGTCCCTAAGATAATGCCGGTTTGGTCTGCCAACGGCGAGAGCCCGGTCGTCGACCCCATCTCACCGGAGCTCGCAATCGCCCGTGACGGCAACTTGGCCATCTTAAATCGGGCCACCAAGAAAGTCATATGGTCTACCCATGGCCATGCCAAAGTCACAACCAACGACACCAAAGCTGTGCTCATGAACAATGGCAACTTCGTCCTACAGAGCTCCTCAAACTCATCCATAGTCTTCTGGCAGAGCTTTGACTACCCAACCGACACCCTTCTCGCCGGCGCAAAGATTGGCTGGGATAAGACCACCGGTCTGAACCGCCGCCTTGTTTCCAGGAAAAATTTGATTGACCAGGCTCCTGGTCTCTACACTCTGGAGCTAGGACAGAATGGGCTTGGTCGTCTCCTGTGGAACTCAACCGTGGAATTCTGGACCAGCGGGGTATGGAACGGACGTTACTTCAACCTAGCACCCGAGATGATTGGCGCATTGACACCAAATTTCACATTCATAAGCACTGAGAATGAGTCTGCCTTTATGTACACATTGCGGGATGACACGGCCATTGTACAATGTGCAATAGATGTCTATGGCCAAGGGCTGGTGGGTGCATGGTTGGAACCCATACATAACTGGTTGATCAATTACAGGCAGCCTATCTTTCAATGCGACGTCTTTGCAACCTGTGGACCTTTCACAATCTGTAGAGAAAATGGAGATCCACTCTGCAGCTGCATGAAGGGTTTCTCGCTGGGATCACCCAAGGACTGGGATCTGGGAGACCGAAGCCATGGGTGCAGGAGGAACACTCCATTAGGCTGTGAGAATGAAGGAAACAAGCCAGGTCTTGCAGTTAAGTTCTACCCCGTGCAAGGTATGAGGTTGCCCCATGAGGGAGCAAAAGTACCAGCCGCGACGAGTGGAGATGACTGCGAACGGATTTGCTTGGGCAACTGTTCTTGCACTGCATATTCCTACGGTAAAGGTGGCTGCTCTATTTGGCATGGGAAATTGTACAATGTAAAACAACAATCTGATGCTTCTTCAGCAGCAAATGGCGATACGCTTTATATCCGCCTTGCCGCAGCAGAGCTGCCAGAAAGTGTGGTAAGTAAGAAGCAGAGTGGAATCAACCTCGTCGGTGCTGCGGTTGGTGCAAGCGCTGCTGCTCTTGTCCTGGTGATTCTTGGATTGGTGATTTGGAGTAAAAAAGGGAAGTGGTTTACTAGCACGCCGGTAAATGGAGTTGGGATCGTTTCATTTCGGTATGCTGATTTGCAACGTGCAACTAACAACTTCACAGAAAGGTTAGGAGGGGGCAGTTTTGGTTCTGTATTCAAGGGGTATCTAAGTGACTCAGTCACCTTGGCAGTGAAAAGACTTGAAGGTGCCCATCAAGGAGATAAGCAATTCAGAGCAGAAGTGAATTCACTTGGAATCATCCAGCACATCAACTTAGTCAAACTGATAGGGTTTTGTTGCAAAGGCGATGAGAGGCTGCTTGTGTATGAATTCATGCCGAATCAATCCCTTGATGCGCATCTCTTTCAGGGCAATGGTACAGTTTTGGACTGGAGTCTCAGATACCAGATAGCTATTGGAGTTGCCAAAGGCCTGGCCTACTTGCACACTGGTTGTCGGGATTGCATTATACATTGTGATATCAAGCCAGAAAACATACTTCTCGACACTTCATTCGTAGCCAAAATTGCAGACTTTGGAATGGCAAAGGTTTTGGGGAGAGAATTTAGTCAAGCATTGACTACAGCGAGAGGAACCATTGGATATCTTGCTCCTGAATGGATTGGCGGATCAGCTGTTACATCTAAAGTCGATGTTTACAGTTATGGGATGGTTTTGTTCGAAATCATATCAGGAAGGAGAAATTCAAGTCAAGTTGGGGATGGTGATTATTCAGCCTTTTTTCCGCTACAAGTTGCACGAAAGCTTCTCAGTGGAGAAATTGGAAGTCTGGTAGACCCAAATTTGCAAGGTGACATGAACCTTGAGGAGGTTGTAAGAGTTTGCAAAGTTGCATGTTGGTGCATTCAAGATAATGAGTTTGATCGACCAACCATGGCCGAGGTGGTGCAGTTTCTTGAGGGTGTTATTGAGGTTGATATGCCTCGAGTGCCAAGACTACTGAATGCAATCACAGCAGGAGTAGGTTCACCAACATCTGACACTTAGTTTTACGTCAAACTTATGTATACCTATCGCAACATTTTACACCCAAACGGACGAAATGCAGACAAACCACTCGTCCGTTTGGGTCGGTGCGTTGGACTTGCTCTAATTGACTCAAACTCATTCGGGACACTGTTGTCTGCATTCTGTAATAATAAATAAACAAAGAACTAGTTTCAGTCTTCCTGCTTTCTTGCCTTTTCATAATTCATATTCCAGCAGATCTGACATGTGAGGTTTTCAACATGTTGGAGAGTTGGAGTCCTGGGAAAGGCTATATTATTATTATTTCATTTCTTTTCGCATTCCTGGGATCAGCCAAATGTTGTATGTACTCCTACAAGGCAGCCAGTTACAGACACAAGATCCCTTTGGGATGCACTACTGCATATAGGAAAACTAATGGCACATTACACTGAACGGCAGTTATCTAAGCCAAACATGCTCATAGCACATAGTAGATTGGCGAACAAACTACCCACCGAAGCTCATAGCATCCAGTAGTCGTCCTATGTTCTTCAAACCTAGGGGCACATCTGCCTCTTACATGTAGGAGAGGCTGGCAGGGTAGCATTATAACTGAACCCTAACCCATTGAAAAACAGGTTGTGGTGAGCCAAACACTATTTGACCATTAACAGCCGTCGTGCAACGCTGTACATCAGAGAAAATCGCACACCGGTATCGACGACTAATCCTGACCGTCATTCTCATGGTCGGTCTGGGGATTGTCTATTGGAATTGATCTCACAGGTTTAACAAACCAAGAGAAAAATATGGGAGACAAAGTCTCCTCTCCTCATGTTTGTGCATTGATCGGGCGCACACAAACCAACGATTGGTTTTGATCCCTGACCCCTTAGCACCGCCAGATATAAAAGAAGAGGTCGTGCCCCTTGGGCAGAGGACATACATACGGGCTAACACCCAACTGCTCCTAACAGCCGATCCTAAAAGGGTGCTACAGGGGATCAGAAGACCTCTATCACCACCGGCCACCCTAAAGTTCAGTGTCGGCGGCTTCCTGCTTCCATCAACGTCTCCCTGTTGCTACTCTTCTTCCACAGCCATCTCCCTGTTCTGCTGGAGATCACAAGGTGCAGCCACGGGCTACACAGGGGGCTGCATCGAGTGCCCATGGGGATTCGCCAAGCACTGTAAGTTTGTACGCTTCCGCATAACGCTGCTGTTTTAGTCCGAGATTAGGTTCTAACGGATTAGCCTAAAGCTAATTAAATCTAACAATAGTATCATGAACCTCCCTAATCTGGCTAGAACCCTAATTAGGCCTGCCAGATGTGAATCTCTCAAGTCACAGGCCTAAATAGATCTATACGGTTAAAGTCAATGATATTGTTTAAGTGCACAAGTGCTAAGTTTAATGGCCCAGTAGATTATTGTTAGTGCTAATTACTAGAAATAAAACTCTCATTATGCCCCGTTAAGGCTAATTATTCATATCTAGTTCTCGGTTAATGCTATTATGGCTTGATTAGAATCAAGTTAATGTTGAATTAGCACTATTCGGGATCGGTCAGAGAAGATAGAAGAGGGGAATTGCATGTTAACGAAATCCCTAATGTTTACCCCAATTCGGAACCCTAATCCTAGATGAGAAATTCCCAATTTTTCTACAAATCTCAAACCTTTGCTGATGCAATAGTTCCCAAAAGTTTTGAGGATTTTGGACCTCACCTGATGTGGACGCGTTGACGGCTTGCCGTCGCCGTGCCGCCGTCATCTCCATGGAGAAGTCGTGCGGAAGATCAAGTCGCCGCCTAACTGCATGCGCGCGACACGGTAGGCGCCGTTCGACGGAGGAGCGCGCGGCCGATAGCCTAGGCACGCTCGTCCGACGAACGGGGCCACCATGCCGCCATGGGATCCGACGAGAGAGGCAGCCAAGCCGCCAAGGGATCCGGCGAGAGAGGCAGCCGAGCCGCCATGGACGCCGTCGGTGACGGGCGGCGCCGCTCGGTCGCCCCTGTCTCTCTGGAGCGGAAACATCGGGGATGCGGCGGGAAATGGCTAGGGTTAGGCTGGATCGTGAGTTTGCTCCGTGCAGGGCGATCACAGCCGTTGGGTCTGATCCAACTCCAACGAGGCAACGACTGGCGGCCACTTACAGCCGATGGCAGGCCTTCGGGCGTGCAACGAGCTAATTCTGCCTATGGGCTGAGGCCCAGGTTGTCTTCTCCCGTGTTATGTTCTTTAAAGTTTTTTTTTTCTCCTGCTCCGAATGTAAAAGGGTAGCCGTCGGCTTTCGGCCCAAAGTGAGTTTTCGGTCCTGTATGAGATTTGCAGTGCATTTATGAATTTTTTTCTGTTGTTGTTTTGTTACTGTTCTATGCACTGTTTAAATTAGAAATGTGTGCTTGTGTCGAAAGAAAAGGAAATGCTAATGGCGATAAAGTTTTCTAAAGGGCTGCCATGGGTTATTATGGGCTGAAATTATGTACTTTAGGTACATTTGATTTATGCCATTTATGATGTTTTTTTCACGGTCGTAAATTGAAATATTGCCAAAAGTTATAAATAGTTTTCTGAGTAGAATGGAACCATCGAGGTGTTTTACTTCGAAAACTAATAAGCAATGGATGGTAATGTCATTTTTATGATCACTTTTTTGTACCATTCTAATATTGAAATGTAATAATGTGAAATGAAATTAATGTTGAGCACAATTGATAGTCACTCATTGAAAGTTTGTAATATTTTATTTGAGTGCAACTTTTTTGTTGATGCAAGTCTTATTGCACTTTTCTTAACGATGTGATCATTACTAATGGGCTAAGGCCACCAAGTAGAATGTTGATGGTCGCATGGCTCGGCTTTCCGCACTGCACCATGCGACACTGTATTTTTTGGGCTGGTATGACTATTTGGCAAAAGTAAAGTTTTTCTAGTTGGTGCATTTTGTGTCAGATCTACCATTCTAATGGATTAGCCTAAAGCTAATTAAATCTAACATCGTCTCCATGAATTGCAGCGCATGCATGTCACTAGCATAGGTCTGAAGGAGTCTACAATCACATGAGTAACCATGGCATCACGAATGGTATGAACCCTACCCGAGTTCTGACTTCACAATTAAGCAACTACTTCATTATTAAGTGGACAAGAAAGGTCAAATGCCTCGAAAAGGAATGAAACGTAAGCTTCTTACAAGCGATGGGTCCAAACAACTCACTTGGGTTAGTTGACCATTCCCAGGGAATTGCTGATGTTGCAAGGTTGGAACTGCAGAGCCTGCATGCACAAGAACATTACATGAGAAACCTGGTAACTAAACAACACGACGTTCAGTACAAGTGTACAACTACACTGGTGCAACGGATGGGTGCATATATGTGCCGCCCGCAGCGAGTCCCATCCACAGCTCGCCTATAGTGAGCCGATGCTGGCCTGGCCCAGTAACAAAATCAAACTACATCCCGACGTCAGCTGTTTTTTTTTTTTTTGCTTCATATTTGTATTTTCATTATTTGCCCTATTTTTTTTTACTTTTGTTTAGATCTCAAAATATTCTACATATATACTCGCACTGATCCAAAATAAGTCTCATAGTTTTAGTTCAAATTTGAACTAAAACCACAACACTTATTTTGGATCGGATGGACTACGTTTTTTTGTTCGAAACTAAATTTATACAATACATAAACACTTTACATATTTTACAAAAATAAATGTCATGCATTCGAAACAGTTAAATGTTTGTATGAAAAATGTTTGTAACATGTAAGAAATGCCGCACGCTTTGAAAAAAAATAAATCTGAGAATTTATAAAAATGTCCATACAATGTATTAACAAAAGTTTTTGTGTATTTCCAAGAAAATGATTCATACTTTCAAAAAAATGTACGTTAGATTTAACAAAATGTTCACGAGTTTGAACAACGTCAAAAAATTATCAATGCTTTGAATCGTTCATAAAATGTTTTGGTAATTGCATATTTCTAAAAAACATATTTGTCATTCAAAAAAGTTTCTATGGGTATTTGAATTTTTCAACATGTATTCAAAAAAATGTTCGAAACATGATTTTGTGGAAATGTAATGATGTATTTGGAAAATGTTAAAAAAAGTGTATAAAATGTTTTAGGTGTATACGACAAAATTCAAATTTGTATGAAAAAAGTAGACATTAAAATATAATAGAATAAAATGTTAATCATGTATTAAAAAATATTAACTATGCATAAAAATATTATTGTTTTATACAAAAAAATGTACAATGTATATAAAAATACACATTAAAACTTATATGGAAAATTAACATTAATCTTGTATTTAATTAATTGCTAAACATATATAAAAAACAACAGTGATGCATACGAAAAATGTACATTGCGCCTGAAGAAGTAGGCATGCATTGATAACAAAATAAAAAAATAAAAATCGATGAATACCGGAAAGAAAATAAACAAAGAAAATCAACAACAAAACTAAGAAATTAAACAAGAAACCGAAGAAAGAAAAGGAAAAAAGAACAGAAAAGTAATAAACCAAAGATAAAACTTGCTACAAGAGAGGAAACCCCTTCAAAAAAACAATTGAAAAGGAAACTTAGCGCTGCAATGGTTGGCCGACCTGATAGCGTCCGCCATTAGTCGATTCGTAATAGTAATTGCTATCGGCGTGTAATAGCTGCCATAACAAGGGATGGCATCTTTTTTAACTGAGCTCCTATGCTATACAACACTGAAATCTCTAATCAATGGGTACTTCTGCAGAGGTCAATCCCACCTTATGCTGACAAGTGGCGCATTGTATATATGCCAATTATTGCAACCTAGGAGTTTTCCGTAGTTTTTTTTAATGTTTGCCTCTTGAACCGTGCGTCGAAATGATGAACCATTTTTCACCTTTGGATTTCTAGCGCCCAGATCTTCGAAACTAGATCCTATGTTAATAAGTTTCGGATTTTTTTAAAATAAAAATAGTAATAAAAGAAAAACAAAAAAAGAAGCCAAAAGACCGAAACCGGAAAAACAAAACTTGGAAGCCCATTTGTGCTTTTTCAAATAAAATAGGAAGCACACATGTGCTTTCCCCTTTTCGAAAAGCACAACCTGTGTTTATTTTTTCATTTTTTGAGAAGCACATTATGTGCTTTTTCGATTTTCGATGAAGCACACAAAAAGCACGGGTTGGGCTTCCTGCGGAGCATTGTGCATTTCTCTTTTCGGGACACATAGTTGTGGTTCTCGTGGAAGCACAAGCTATGCGCTTTCCCTTTCTGGAAGCACAAATGTGTTTTTCGTTTGCTTCTCGTGAAGGCACAAACTGAGTTGCTCACGGGGCACAACCGTGCTTTTCTCTTTTGTGGAAGCACATGTTATGCCTTGTCTCTTTCAGTACGCATAGTTGTGCTTTTCACCGAAGCACATCATGACGAAAACGCATTGCTTTCTAAAAAAATATTTTTTTTTGCCATAATTTGGAAAAACCAAGTAAATGCCGAAAACGCATGCTGAAAAAAAATATACCAAGGGTGCGTCTAACACGTGACACGTGGCGGCCGCTTGACGCACTACTTGGCACCCTGCCGAAAGTGACCTCTGTAGAAGCCCTCAAAGGGTACCCCTTAATTAGGTTCCTAGATACAAGGCTCCCCACGACTACGACTTATTGGCACAAGATTCTAGCAAGCGGAACTGTAGCATATATTTTTGTAGTGGTTTCTTTTGGTTTTCAGTTGGTTTTTTGGGACAATATTTGACAGAACATAAAAATATATTTTCAGAAGTGACTATTATTAGAAAAAAATTAAGAACCTTTTTTAAGGTTAACATTTATAAAATGTTTGTGAAATCCAATTGTTTTTGGAATTTTAGAACACTTTGTAGAAGTGTGAACATTGTTTTAATTTTTTTTACCATTTACTCCCTCTGTTCCTAAATATAAGTCTTTTTAGAGATTCCAGTACGGACTGCATACGGAGTAAAATAAGTGAATCTACACTCTAAAAGACGTCTATATACATCCGTATGTAGTACGTATTAAAATTTCTAAAAAGGCTTATATTTAGAAATGGAGGGAATAAATACATGGTGATTTTTTTTTTTGAAAACTTGATCATGTTTTGAATTTTCAAACATTTTTTTATCCAAACAATTTTAAAAAATTCCTAATAATTTTACAAAGATACAAATATAAATATAAAACCGGTAAAGAAAAACAGAAAAACCAAAGCATGAAAAAAATTGAATCGGAACCTTCTAGAAGGATCTGTACAACATATAATAACTTAAATGGGCAACCCATCTCATGCTGCTTTGCTCCACTCCCTGTGCGGAACAACGACAAATAACACAGTAAGCACCTTCAAAAAAAAAAAAAAATAACGCAGTGAGCGTCAATGGGAAATGGGCTTGCAAGTAACAACTATGAGGGTCGCTTTGATTTGCGGGATTGGTCAAACGGAGGAATAGGATTTCATGCCATCTTCAATACTGTACAAGATTTGCATAGATGTTTGATTGAGCACAAGAAAAACAAAGAAATCTTTACATGAGGTTGGCTTGAATGAAATTTTCCTATGAACTAGTATAATACAAATGCATTGTAAGGAAAACAATTCTATAGATTACATTCCCACGAAACAACAATTTGTGTAGGAAAAAATCTGAATCACTAGAATCCACCTTTTTTTTCAAATCCTATGAATCCAAGCGGACGTCTCACAGACAAGTCCAAAGTGCGGTAATCAAGTGTCATCTTCATTAGCCGGTGTCCACAAACGACAACTAAACTGAACCGCAGCAACATTATCCTGGCCTGTGCTGCAGTCTAACCGCGCGAATCGGGGAGCTTAATTATCGACAACAATTTGAGAAGTCGTACTCATGTAGGGTCGTACAAATGGGACACAGCGGACATGTCAGGCACACCAAGTTTGCTTGAGGCTGAAGAATGATCGATCGCCCAGCAGATCACATTATTCTCGAGCTTACCTGTGGTCTGTGGGGTGATGTATGCTCCTAGAAGTAGAACATTCGCCAAACAAAGATAGATAGGACTTGGGCGATAAACATTCTCTCATGGACAGGACAGATCGCATGTAGCATGTGCTGTCCACGTCGGCATCTCCAGCTACGGAACACGACAAGTAAACTGGACAAAGTGTGGGTTACGAGAGGGTAAGTGCGTGTTAGAGAATTAATCTCAGTGATGTCAACATAATACTGCTCCGGTTAAGAGGAGACGTTGATCGGTCAGCAAGAACTAGCAACAGCATACACATTCATGCACGCTTGCACATGTCATCGCTCACTACTCACTAGTTCCCTCCGGGCAAAGACAATCAGCACACAGACACTATGATACGACCGCTGTCACCTTGGACGGTTTCGAAATGAAGTAGACAGTCTGGAGTACGTATCCAGAAAGAATCGATCATTGGTGTGTGTTACTATATATACTGTCGTGTATACAGCACGCATGCGTCTGCTTAAGAAATGTATGATGTACTGAGGTGGACGTACAAATACAGAAGACACTAGTCGCGGTACTCGTTGCATCACGCGAGAATCGGGCGCGACCCGATCTACATAACAAATGTAAGTTCTTTTGAGGTGAGACAAGGCGTTTGAAACTGCCGCGCCATCTCAATCAAGTCCGAGCAGCGTTATCGCCGGTGACGTGGACGGCGGCAGGGGTCGATTGAAATCGGGGTAGGTGATCCGGGACGAGGACACGAAGAGGCGCGCGCCCTCACCTCGACGCGGACCCGAGCGTTCTTGGAACGCTAGCTGAATTCCAAATTAAAAGAAGTTGTCAAAAAAGTTCAAACTACAAGAAAACGAAAAAGGCCAAAATAGGACAAGCCAGTAACGGCATCTCCAACGGTAATCCACAAATTTTCTCCCGCATCCGTTCAAGGACGGGTGGATCAGTCCGCGGACATAAACGCGGGATGTCGACATCCAACTCTAGCTGCATACATTTCAATTGTTATTTTCAACAAATAGGATGAAATTCATGCAAACACGATCAAATTTCGTACAAACATGACATATTTCATACAAACACGACGGATTTAACTACATTCCGAACATTTAGAATAAAAAAAGACTCGCCCCTAAATCCATCCTACAGCGGCGGCGGCCGACGTTCAAGCCCGTGTCGTCCTCCTTTCGCCGTCTCCATGAGCACCGGCAATAAGATAGATGAAGTGAAGGTGTGGTATGCGCGGCGCCGAAGTGGATTTCTCGGTCAGCAAGCCTGTTTAAAGGCAGCAGACGGGCGGACAACATCATTGAACGGGCGTGGTAGATATTCATCTCATCCCGTCCAGTCACGCCTCCCCGCATTGAACAGGCGCGGACACCGGAGACGCGTCACGGGCAGCGCCCTCGGCCGACACATCGCTTCAATTGCAGATGTACTGAGAGGTCGTGTCCGCCCTGAGCCATCTTAAATGTTTCGCGACACGCTCTACTGTGGCATGAATGCGGGCAGCTGGCGACAAGCGGGAGCGTGCGCGGAGGGGGAGGGGTTTTTGATGCGTCGGGACGGTCAAAAGTGGGCTTGGGATCGGTCCGGACTCCCGCAAACCTACCCACGTTTGTTTTCGATTTACGGAAGAAAACTTGTCCGGACCGTCCTGCGGACGGATACAGGCCCGTGTTGGATGGCTACCGCGATCGGAATCATATTGTCCGGATGGTTGCAGGAGGTTTACGGGTGGCCACCACAGTGCATGTACGATTCGGTTGACTCTTTGTGTTCACCGCTACTCGCAAATCGCAACCATCGTATAATTTGTTGACTGGCTTGCTTGCACACGTGAGACGTGCACGCGGCTGCGTGCATCAACTCGGTCCTTATTTGCCACAAGGACGAAGACAACTACTGTCCTGTAGCAACTAGTACTAGTCAGACGTGCATTAGTCATCCCCGCAACGAAAAAAGACGTGCATTAGTCAAGCGTCATCGTCACCTCGTCAGTGTCACTGTCCAAAAACGACAGGTAAAATGAACGACGGCGACATTAGCATATTGCCAAGCTGCAGTCCGATAGCGCAATCGAATCGGCGAGCTTGCTTGTTAGCCAGGGACAAGGATTTAAGAGGTCGTACTCGTGTAGGGTTCGCCGACTCGCACTGTCTGTCCAGCTAATGCACAGGGCACGCCAAAGTATCTAGGCAAGGATGCAGCCGTCGTACAAACGGATATGGATCCTCTGACGTAGCTGTCTCGCCTTTCAGTGGCTGACAGGTGGGACCCGCGCTTGGTGGGACCCAGATGTCAGTGGCGGAAAACGGTAGGGTAGCCCACGTACAAATGTGACACCGGACACGTCAGGCATTGCTGGAGTAGATTTATGGATGCAGGTGCACCAACTTTGCTTCAAACCGAAGCTTGATCGCCTGGCAGATTACTGCTCTATTTGTTTGAGCTTTTGCTTCTGCTTTTGTAACTTTTTCACTTTGGTCAGAAAGCCATAAAAGCTCTTAAATAGGTGCTTTTGAAGTTTTTATGTCTTTTGAAGCAAAATATTGTTATATTGATGCATCAAAAGCCATGAAGCGCTAAAAATACCTATTTATAAGTTTTTATGGTTTTTTGATCAAAATGAAAAAGCTGCAAAAGAAGAAACAAAATCCTAAACAAACAGGGCCTACATTTCCTTCATCGATCAAAGTGAAACGAAGATAAGAGACCTGACCAGCTCACCTGATAGCATTCTGTCCTGGGCAGTTTCCAGGTGGCAAGGGGCCTTGCATGGGTCAGTGTGGTTCCCCGGAATCTCTAGCCACAAAACACGACAAGTAAATTGGACAAAGTGTGGGTTAGGAGTGGGTAAGTGCGTGTTTATAGAAAGCTAATCCCAGTAATGTCGACATGACAGTACTCCGATTAGTAAGAGGAGAGGTTGACCGGTTAGCAACGACTAAGCAGCAGAAACAACAATACATTTCCACGCAAAACACATACATTAATGGTCATCACTCACCAGTTCCCTTCGGGCAAAGACTGTCACGCATGACGCATCGTACCATGACTATTTATAGGAGTAGTACCAACGATTACCATGTGAAAGGTATGCTCTGATATTTGTGTTCATTTATCGAACGAGAAATGCACACCAAACTCTCATTTATTATGTAAAAAATGTTTTAAAATGTCTAATAAATAAATAAGTAAGCACCTCCAGGTTTGTGTTTTTACCATTACCGTCAATTTTCATGTCAAAACAAACATTTCCGTGTCTTTGACAAAACGAGAGAGCAAATTAATATGCTCTCCTTTTTTTGAGTTTAATGCAGTTGTTTTAATGCAGTTGTCTGTTGCTTTGAGTTTACACTATGGGTGGGACTCGCAACTTAATACCAGCGAGATGTTCTGTATAGATATCTCAAGGTGGATGATTAGTAGTAGATGCAGATGGATTTCGGTCTACTTGCCTTGGCGTACCGCCCATGCTTTGAACCTCTACCTTTCTTGCAACATAGTTAGCATTGGTTTGCGCACATAATCCTGTCAATTGTCCAGCTGTAATTCGTTTACCTCACATAGCTGTTTTATCGTCTTTTGGGAGAGAGACATCACTAGTGAACATCATGGGACCCCGGTCCATATTACCATCACTGATCACATCCGCTATTTACTTTCAGTTCTTACTTACTAGTTGCAGTTATACATATCACTATTATCTCTTGCGTTTGATCCTTTGTAAACGACAAGGCCGGAGGGATTGACAACCTCTCTGTACTCGTTGGGAGCAAAGTTATTTGTATCTGTGTGCAGGTCCAGTTGATTGCTAAATATCTGGCGCCGTTAGCAGTTGACACCTTCTTGTTGAACCTTGGAGTCTCAGGGGAATTCGATCCTTGGTATCTTGCCAAGGGAAAACTACCGCTACAGTACATCTCAAACCTTCCACTTGGGGTAACCAACGAGGGGCGAGAAGCCATCAAGCAAAGTTTTCTGGCGCCGTTGCCGGGGACTCCACTCTTCAAGATAGGGGAGTTGCACGCTATCTTTTACCTTTGCTTTTTAGTCTTGTTAGTTTACCTTTCAGTTTTTGCTTTAGTATCCTTTATCGAAAATCACAAAAATAGTTATCTTGCTTGCTTGCTGCTATGGGTTCCACCGAGAACACCAAGTTGTGTGACTTCACTAGTCATAACAACGATGACTTTATCTGCACGCCTATCACTACACCTGCCACTTCAGCACCTTCTTATGAAATTAAACCTGCTTTACTGAACTTAGTTATGAAAGATCAATTCTCCGGTGCTGGAGATGATGCTGCTTTGCACTTAAATAACTTTGTTGAACTCTGTGATATGCAAAAGTACCAAGAAATAGATGGTAATATTGTTAAGCTTAAGCTTTTTCCTTTCTCCTTGAGAGGAGGAGCTAAAATTTGGTTTCAATCTTTGCCTAGAAATAGCATAGATTCTTGGGACAAGTGCAAAGATGCTTTTATTGGAAAATACTATCCACCTGCTAAAATTATCCAACTAAGGAGTAACATAATGAATTTCAAACAATTGGATAATGAACACGTTGCCCAAGCTTGGGAACGCATGAAATCTCTTGTCAAGAACCGCCCTACTCATGGTTTGACTACTTGGATGGTTATCCAAACTTTTTATGCAGGCTTGAACTTTACCTCGCGGAACTTGTTAGATTCGGCCGCGGGAGGAACCTTTATGTCAACTACACTTGGTGCTGCCACAAAGCTTCTCGATGAGATGATGACCAATTATTCCCAATGGCACACCGAACGCGCTCCAACAGGTAGGAAGGTAAACTCTGTCGAGGAGATTTCCTCCCTAAATGAAAAAGTTGACTTGATCATGTCTCTACTTTCCAAGCAATCTTCTGTTGATCCTCGTGATGTTCCTTTAAATTCTTTGATTGCTCAAGAACAAGTAGATGTGAACTTTATCTCTAGAAACAATTTCAATAACAATGCTTATAGGAGTAATTTTGGTAGCAATCCTAGACCGTTCCCCTCTAATTCCTATCGGAACAACAATGCTTATCCTAGCACCAAGAACTCCACCTCTGAACTAGAGATTATGCTTAAAGATTTCATCACTACCCAAAAAGCCTTTAATAAGAGTGTAGAAGAAAAACTAGCCAAACTAGATAATCTTTCTTCGAAGGTAGACAATTTAGCCCATGAGGTAGAATTGCTTAAAATTAGAACTTCTCCTCTTGAGGAGAGGAAGGTCACTCCTATGAATGCTATTCAAGTGCAAATTAATGAAAACATTAGGATGTTGGCTAAACTTAAAGAGAGATGGGCTAGAGAAAAGGAGGAAGAAGATAGAATTAAGAACCTTCCTACCCACCACACTGTTGCTACTATCCAAGTTGTTGAGGATATCCAAACTCTTAGCACCCAATGCACTCCTGGTCCCATTGGACCTATTAATGGTGATGCTATGACCATAAAAACTACCAAACAAGTGAGCTTAAAGGACACCACTACCACTTTACTTGATAGTAGTGACCTTGATTTTGATAATTGCACCCTTACCGAAGTTATTGATTTCCTTCACAAGATGTCTAAAGATCCCCGCACTAGCACGCTTAATCTTGCCTTCACGGAGCATATCACTAATGCTCTCATCAAAGCTAGGGAGGAGAAACTTAGAGTAGAAGCCTCCATACCTAGAAAGCTAGAAGATGGTTGGGATCCTATGATTAAAATTAAGTTGAATAACTTCTCTTGCTATGCTTTATGTGATGTTGGAGCTAGTACCTCTGTTATGCCCAAAAGAATATATGATATGCTTAAATTGAAACCTTTTGATTCTTGTTCTTTTGGTGTTCGTCTTGTTGATTCTTCCATAAAGAAACCTTTGGGGAGGATCGACGATGTTCTTATCATTGTCAATGACAATTATGTTCCCGTTGATTTTACTATTATGGATATTGAATGTGAACCTTCTTGTCCAATTATTTTGGGACGTCCTTTTCTTCGCACCGTTGGTGCCATCATTGACATGAAAGAGGGGAATATAAAATTCCAATTTCCTCTCAAGAAAGGGATGGAACACTTCCCTAGAAAGAAGATTAAGTTACCTTTTGAGTCCGTTATACGGGCTAGCTATTCTTTTACTCTTGATAAAACTTGATCTTTATGCATTATGCCTAGCTTAAAGGCATAAAAGAAAGCGCTTTTGGGAGGCAGCCCACAATGAATAAATTTTTATTTTGCTTTTGTTGTGTCTGGATGTTGTTACTACAGTAGCATCATCATTGTATCTTTACTTTTCAGCTTTGTGCCAAGTGTAGCCTCTGATTGCAAGAAAGTTCAAAAGTTGTGACGTGCTGTCCAGGAAACAGATTCTGTCCTTGGACAGAAAAATTGGTATAAAATCACCAGATCATCTTTTTGGTCTGAATTTTTTCGACAGCGTGCTCTATACAATTGTCTTTCGGGCGTCTGTTCTGAGTTTTTTGATTTGAGTTGCAGAAGTGGCCCGAAAAAATCATTTACTACCTGCTGGTCTGTTTTTCACAGATTCTGTCCTGTTTTGCCTTTTCTTCATTTTGCAAACCTTGAGTTTGCTTTTTCTTTGCAAAAACCTTTTGGCAATCTTGAGAAACAGTAGACCTTCAAGAATATCTTTATTTCCAGCAAGGAACAATTATTTTATTATGGGTACTAACCTCGCTAATCAGATTATGATGAGTTATGTATGAAGGGAGTTTTCAAGTGTGCGAGGGAAGATGATAAAAAGATTCAGGAGTGTCAAACGCTCAAGCTTGGGGATGCCCCCATGCACCCCCAAGAAATATTCAAGAAGACTCAAGCGTCTAAGCTTGGGGATGCCCCCGCGCATCCCCTTCTCCATCAACAATTATCAGTTCGTCTTTCGTTCCACTATATTTTTATCACTTCATGTGTTATGTGCTATGCTTGGAGCGTCTTGCTTTTAGTTTCCTTTTTAGTTTTCTTTAGCTTTGCTTGCTTTTCATAACGAGTTGGAACTCAGCTTTCTTTGTGTGGGAGAGAAACACGCTCCACTTCAACCTAGAACATAACATAGAATTTTCATGTATATCCTTGCTGTGTGTGTTCTTTGTCTTTCAATAGCTACTATCATGTTCAGCTCTTAGTTTCCATGCTTATCCTTTTTAAAGAGCTTTCATTTAGTTGGTCGCTGGAACTCTCTTTAGTATCATGCTTATCTTGTTAAGAGAGTTGGCTTTTGTTGCACTGGTCGATATGTCCATGATAAAAATGCTATGTGCATAATGTTGCTTAGTAGTTCATGTTTTCTTATGATTAGTCTCAAATAGCTGGGGGGGTCCCAATGTGTTATTGGAGTACCAACATGATTTGTTTGCCTATGATGTGGTATGGTTTAGTGATATCTTCCTTCAAGAATTTATTTTGATTGACTTGGCGTATGCTTACGCATATTTAAGACTGTAAAGAAAGTCTGTCAAGCCTTGATGATCTTTAATTTCTGAGTAGCGATATAACTTCCATGCCTGATTCAATGTTGCTTTGTCGCTCTGCATGATTATGACCGTCATTGCTCTCTTAGTTGGTCGCTCCCAGTCTTTTGCTAACCTCCACCTGTACTAAGCGGACTGACTGCTTGTGCATCTAAAATCCTTTAAACCAGTTATGCCATATGAGTCCACCATACCTTCCTATACATGGTATTTACCTGCCATTCCTAACGAAGACTTTCATGTACCATCTCGAAATTATTCAAAAAAAAGCATTTCTGTTTTGTGCCTCTGTTTTAGTTCATGAGGAAGTAGTAGTTAATTCATGATCTTTTTAAGTTGGACAAGCTTCACCCCGGGATTGCATGTCTAATGTGCAAACCCATAATACGAGAAGGAACTGGCATTGAGTGCGCCCGGCTCATTAAAAAATAATACAACAAACAAACCCTCCTTCACGCTTTGTTCATGAGAAATCAGAAAACTTTGGCAGTGATAAACAAAGGAGATTAAGAGGATGTGATCGTCCTCATTCGGGAGCCGTTCCTCGAAACTTGTCCAGCTCAAGAAGTAATTGAGTTATCTGCTAGCATTCGTTGACGAAACATGCATATCTAAAAATAATAATTTTACCTCTGTTTTTAAAACCAAGAGCTCTGGTACATGCTTTGTCTTTGTTTCCGACCACGGGTTTTCAACCTTGCCAACAAAAGCCACGGTTCGAGAGTCGCCACCTTCTTTAAAGCACCAACTACTGAGAGCATGATTGTCATTCTGAATGTAATGTGCATTGTCCCAAAGTACCATTGTCTTTTGCATGATTATGATATCGTTTATTCTGAAATCATTGTATCTAGTCGTCACTTAAACTTTGGAGGTGCCCCTGCATTTATGTTTTGCTTCACTAAAGGGGGCAAGCGAGATACCACTTTGTCATATTTGCACACCATGCTCATTACAAATCTATTTGATGTTTCAGTATCATATTGTAAAACTTTCAGTTCTTTGTGATTTTCTCATGAGGCAACTTAATTACTACAGATTCATTGTCTCAGTAAGCTTTTGTCATGTGACTATGAAAAGTCCTTATATGGTTAATAGCATGTCACCACAGAAATTATGCTTATTATCATTTACCTACTCGAGGACGAGCAGGAATTAAGCTTGGGGATGTTGATACGTCCAAAGCGTATCTATAATTTCTGCTTGCTCCATGCCTCTTTTGTGTGATATTGCTATGATATTTATGCACTTCCATACACTTTTGATCATATTTGGACTAACCTATTAACTCAGTGCACCCCAGTGCCAGTTTCTGTTTTCTGCTGTTTTTGTATTTCAGGTTTTCCCATTACGTAAACTGCCAGAAAAATTCCGGGAAAATATATAAAAAATCAGTGTTCCGGAAGCTTCCATGCGGCCAAAGTAGGGCTGGAGGGGGGCCACCAGGCCTCCAGGCGGCCAGGGGCGCCCCCCCCTAGGCCGCGCCGCCAGGGCGCCTGGGCCCCCCAGGCCCCCTCTGATGCCCCCCTTTGGCATATATTTACACCGCGTCCCGAAACCCTCGAGGAAGGAACCCTTTTTCGCGATCTCATCTCTGTTCCGCCGCCGCCGCGCTTCCAAGATCGAGAGCACCAGGAGAACTCTTCGGCACCCTGCCGGAGGGGAGGATCACCACCGGGAGCTTCTCCACCACCATGGACGCCTCCCGGATGAGTTGTGAGTAGTCTCCCTTGGACCATGGGTCCATGATTAGTAGCTATGTGATGTTCTCCTCCCCTTCTTGTTCTTCACTAATTAGACCTCGTGAGCTGCCCTACATGATCGAGGCACATATGTAATCCTTATGCTGTTGCTATGATGAGTTTGTTGGGATCCGATGGATTATGAGATTATGTTCAGATTGTGTTTGAGTAATATATTTGATTTACCTCTTTTATATTTATGTTCTTGAGTAATTCTTGCATGTTATCCGTTGCTGTTTATTGCTTTGGCCAAGTAGTAGGTAGTAACTCCAAGAGGGAACGTTATGCTTGATTGTGGGTTCATGCCCCTCGATGACTAGCTTGAGTGACAGAAACATGAGTCTAGGGGATGTGCTGTTGCCACAAGGGGGAAAACAACGGTGCTTGTACTTGCGGGTGCAAGGATTGTTTACTTTACGCAAAGTTCTTTTAATGCAGTTGTCTGTTGCTTTGAGTTTACACTATGGGTGGGACTCGCAACTTAATACCAGCGAGATGTTCTGGATAGATATCTCAAGGTGGATGATTAGTAGTAGATGCAGATGGATTTCGGTCTACTTGCCTTGGCGTACCGCCCATGCTTTGAACCTCTACCTTTCTTGCAACATAGTTAGCATTGGTTTGCGCACATAATCCTGTCAATTGCCCAGCTGTAATTCGTTTACCTCACATAGCTGTTTTATCGTCTTTTGGGAGAGAGACATCACTAGTGAACATCATGGGACCCCGGTCCATATTACCATCACTGATCACATCCGCTATTTACTTTTAGTTCTTACTTACTAGTTGCAGTTATACATATCACTATTATCTCTTGCGTTTGATCCTTTGTAAACGACAAGGCCGGAGGGATTGACAACCTCTCTGTACTCGTTGGGAGCAAAGTTATTTGTATCTGTGTGCAGGTCCAGTTGATTGCTAAATATCTGGCGCCGTTAGCAGTTGACACCTTCTTGTTGAACCTTGGAGTCTCAGGTGAATTCGATCCTTGGTATCTTGCCAAGGGAAAACTACCGCTACATTGCATCTCAAACCTTCCACTTGGGGTAACCAACGAGGGGCGAGAAGCCATCAGGCGCGCCCCCTGCCTCGTGGGCACCTCGTGTGCCTCCCGGACTCCGATTTCTTGCACGTTACTTCTTTTGGTCGGTAAAAATTCACTATATATTCTCCCGAAGGTTTTGACCACCGCACCACGTGAATATCCTCTGTTTTGTTTCAAGCTGTTGTTTCTGACAGATCTAGATCATCATGACGTCCTCAAGCACCCCCAAGGACAAGTTCTTTGAGAGGGTCATCAACCCCTACCTCACGGAGGTGCTGCAACACCCTCAAACCATCGAGGTGCATGAGGGGGTGCTGCACATACGCGATGTTGAGGGACCAAGGAGGACCGGAAGCATGGAGACATGACTCGAAGCAATGGAGCAGCAAGTTTCAAGGTATGGTGGAACGAGGACTCAACGCCAACCACATGATGATCACGAAGCTCACCAACAACCACAAGCTGGACGCCAAGATCGTTGGGGAAGCCATCTCCAATTTCCAAGAGAAAATCGAGCACCTCCAAGCCCAGATCTATGACCTCCAAAACCAAAACTGTGAGTATGAATATAGATTCAAGAAGATGAGTTTGGCTGCAGATTTGAGGATCCCGGAGACTCGATCATCCTTCTACGATGGTGAGCCCATGTCTTGGAAGATGGACGACAAGCCTACATCATCAAATATTACATCACCACCTCCGAAGAAGGAGACATGATCACATGGGTATGGGCACTCCCCTTGGCAACTGCCAAGCTTGGGGGAGTTGCCCCGGTATCGTATCACCATCACACTCCTATCTTTACCATTTTTCTTAGTTCGATCCTTTTGGTAATATCTTGATCTAGTAGAATAAAGTTAGCATGATCTAGTTGTGAGCTTTTGTTTTGTGATCTTTACTTTTGTAATCGAGTCCGTGAGCTATATAATAAAGATTAGTGTTGAGTCAAGGGCTTGATTTCCTCACTTTGGTCATGAGAGAATAAAAGAAAATATATAAAGTATCAAAGAGATCATATTGATCTTATGGGAAGTAATGACTTCATGTATAAAGAGTATGATGAATAAAAGTTGAGAGTTGACAAACATAGTTTTGGTCATCGTTGCAATTAATAGGAAGTAATAAAGCAAGAGAGGTTTCACATACAAATATACTATCTTGGACATCTTTTATGATTGTGAGCACTCATTAAAATATGACATGCTAAAGAGTTGATCTTGGACAAGGAAGACAACATATCGGGTTATGTTTTCTTGTATTCGAAATAAAGTATATTGTCATGGATCATCCAACATGTTGAGCTTGCCATTCCCCATCATGCTAGCCAAAACTCCTTGCACCAAGTAGAGATACTACTTGGGCTTCCATCAGGGACGAAGCTAGAAAAAATGGCCACTGGTGTCAACAGATTCCCACTACAACACACTCACACGGCAACACGGTATAAATAACATCTAAGGACAGTATAAAGAGCGAAAATATGTAGTGATACAATGATACAAATGTTATTATGTCGAAAAGATTTTCATACCGAGTACTGGTTGAGCAAAGTCATGAAACCACTTGTTCAGTGTCTGACACATCGAAAGCCTCATTAATCAACACACTGAAAACATCACTGCCATTTTCTTCGAAAAATAGAATCCAATGTTAATTGTTCAAACAAGAGAACATATCATTTCGAGTGCTCGGAGAGATAAATTGTATTAATCAATAAATAAATAATTATTTACCATTCCAAAATAATTTGCAATTTCCTACTGAATATACCCCTTCGCTCCTAAGCATGCAAGGCACTGATGCTAGGGTTTACCCTGCCTCCTGCCAGGCATAGTGGCGGAGCCAGGGGTCTTCCCTAGACTTCCATGGAATACCCAAGAAATGCTAGTTCATTGGTATACTACTGCTAGCTTGCTGCATATTTGCGTCATATTGCTATTATATTGTAGGGATGAATACCAAGTAGGAAATTCCTGGCTCCGCCACTGGCCAGGCAGCCGCTAGCCTGCCTCCCGGATTATACAAAATATTATTGATATTCACAATAGAAACATAACATCATTAGGTCCATCGTGAAATATATTTTCATATTATATTTATTTGATATTATAAATATTTATATTATTTAATATAAGTTTGGCCAAACTTTGAAGAGCTTGACTTTGGGGAAATCTAATACACCGAGTAAAAAAGAAATGAGGGAGTAATTAGCGTACAAGAATGGGAACACAGAACGTTTAACTGTTAATTATACGCATATCCACATGCGCCGGGCCAATGGGCCTTGCCCTTGCGTGATGACTGTGTGTAAGTGGTGTTAGGCCCCTCCCAATGCTCCACCTTGTACAAGCTTTTTCTAAGCTATAACTTTGACATTAGCTGTTGGGCTGGGGTCAATTGATTTTTGGGAGTGGGGTCACTCACAATATTTACTAAAGGTATTAGCTGGAAACCTGAGAGTCACTGGTGTCAACTGACACCAGTGGCTACATGGGAGCTCCGTCCCTGGCTTCCATACATCCTTAAACCTAGTTTTGCCATGAGAGTCCACCATACCTACCTATGGATTGAGTAAGATCCTTCAAGTAAGTTGTTATGGTTGCAAAATCTCTAAAATATGTATGATTTATTAGTGTGGAGGAAATAAGCTTTATACGATCTTGTGACATGGAAGTAATAAAAACGATGGACTGCATAATAAAGGTCCTTATCACAAGTGACAATATAAAGTGATGTTCTTTTGCGCTAAGATTTTGTGCATCCAACCATAAAAGCACATGACAACCTCTGCTTCCCTCTGCGAAGGGCCTATCTATTATTCTTGCCTTATAAGAGTCAAGGTGAAAAGCACCTTTCCTTTTTTACATTTTATCCTTTGGCAAGCACGTTGTGTTGGAACGATCCTGACATATATACCCACTTGGATGTAAGTTATCAGAATCTATTACTGTTGACATTACTCTTGAGGTAAAAGGTTGGGAGGCAATACCATAAGCCCCTATCTTTCTCTGTGTACGATTAAAACTCCATACCAATAAGTATTGCGTGAGTGTAAGCAATTGTGAAAGACTATATGATAGTTGAGTATGTGGGCTTGCTGAAAAGCTCTTATATTAACTCTTTCCGATGTTACGATAAATTGCAATTGCTTGAATGACCGAGATCATAGTTTGTTGGTTTTCAATGAAGTTCCTGAGTCATACTTGACATTGTGAATGAATTGTTACTTTAGCATAAGAATTATATGACAATATATGTGTGTTGCTATTATAAGAATGATCACGATGCCCTCATGTCCGTATTTTATTTTTATCGACACCTCTATCTCTAAACATGTGGACATATTTTTCGATATCGGCTTTCGCTTGAGGACAAGCGAGGTCTAAGCTTGGGGGAGTTGATACGTCCATTTTGTATCATGCTTTTGTGTTGATAATTATTGCACTATGGGCTGTTATTACACGTTATGTCACAATACTTATGCCTTTTCTCTCTTATTTTACAAGGTTTACATGAAGAGGGAGAATGCCGGCAGCTGGAATTCTGGGCTGGAAAAGGAGCTAACATTGCAGACCTATTTTGCACAACTCAAAAAGCTCTGAAACTCCACGAAACACCGTTTCAAAAAATATAAAAAATATCTGGCGAAAGAGATCTGCCACGGGGGCCACCACCTGTCTACGAGGGTGGGGGGTGCGCCCCCTCCCCCTGGGCGCGCCCCCTACCTCGTGGGCCAGCCGGTGACCCCCCGATGCCCATCTTCTCCTATATGAGGTGTTTTGACCTGGAAAAAATCATAAGGAGGCTTTCGGGACCAGACGTCGTCGTCTCGAGGCGGAACCTTGGCAGAACCAATATAGGGCTCCGACGGAGCTGTTCTGCCGGGGATACTTCCCTCCGGGAGGAGGAAATCGTCACCGCCGTCATCACCAATAACTCTCCCATCTTGGGGAGGGTTATCTTCATCAACATCTTCACCAACACCATCTCCTCTCAAACCCAAGTTCATCTCTTGTATCCAATCTTTGTACCAAAACCTCAGATTGGTACCTGTAGGTTGCTAGTAGTGTTGATTACTCCTTGTAGTTGATGCTAGTTGGTTTACTTGGTGGGAGATCATATGTTCAGATCCATTATGCATATTAATACCCCTCTGATCATGAACAATATTATGTCTTGTGAATAGTTACTTTTGTTCCTGAGGACATGGGAGAAGTCTTTCTATAAGTAGTCATGTGAATTTGGTATTCGTTCGATATTTTGATGAGATGTATGTTGTCTCTCCTCTAGTGGTGTCATGTGAACGTCGACTACATGACACTTCGCCATTGTTTGGGCCTAGAGGAAGGCATTGGGAAGTAATAAGTAGATGATGGGTTGCTAGAGTGACAGAAGCTTAAACCCTAGTTTATGCGTTGCTTCGTAAGGGGCTGATTTGGATCCACTTGTTTCATGCTATGGTTAGGTTTACCTTAATACTTCTTTTGTAGTTGCGGATGCTTGCAATAGAGGTTAATCATAAGTGGGATGCTTGTCCAAGTAGGACAACACCCAAGCACCGGTCCACCCACATACCAAATTATCAAAGTAACGAACGCGAATCATACGAACGTGATGAAAACTAGCTTGACGATAATTCCCATGTTTCCTCGGGAGCGCTTTCCATCATATAAGAGTTTGTTCAGGCTTGTCCTTTGCTACAAAAAGGATTGGGCCATCTTGCTGCACCTTATTTACTTTTACTATTTGTCACTTGTTACCAATTACCTTATCACAAAAATATCTGTGACCGATAATTTCAGTGCTTGTAGAAAATGCCTTACTCAAAACTGCCTATCATTTCCTTCCGCTCCTCGTTGGGTTCAACACTCTTACTTATCGAAAGGACTACGATAGATCCCCTACACTTGTGGGTTGCTACTTCTCGAGCTTGCGTTGTATTCCATCGAAGAGGAAAGGGTGATGCAGCACAATAGCGTAAGTATTTCCCTCAGTTTTTGAGAACCAAGGTATCTATCCAGTAGGAGACCACGCGCGAGTCCCTCGCACCTGCACAAACAAATAAGAACTTCGCAGCCAACGCGATAAGGGGTTATCAATCCCTTTACGGTCACTTACGAAAGTGAGATATGATGGAGATGATAAAGTAAATAAAGCAAATAAAGCAAATAAGAACATAAAGCCTTGGCTGCATAGTGAATAAAGTAAATAAAGATATGATGGATATGATGGAGCGTTGGCTGCGAAGTGAATAAAGTAAATAAAGTATAATATTTTTGGTATTTTTGGATATAAGAACATAAAGTAAATAAAGCAAAGTAAAGTAGATGAAAGATTAATATGTTGAGAGTAGACCCGAGGGCGGTAGGTTTCACTAGTGGCTTCTCTCATGATAGCAGAATTCTACGGTGGGTGAACAAATTACTGTCGAGCAATTGATAGAAAAGCGCATAGTTATGATAATATCTAGGCATGATCATAATATATAGGCATCACGTCCGTGATAAGTAGATCGAAATGATTCTGCATCTACTACTATTACTCCACACATCGACCGCTGTCCAGCATGCATCTAGAGTATTAAGTTCATAAGAACAGAGTAATGCTTTAAGCAAGATGACATGATGTAGAGGGATAAACTCAAGAAATATGATATAAACCCCATATTTTTATCCTCGATGGCAACAATACAAGACGTGCCTTGCTGCCCCTGCTGTCACTGGGTAAGGACACCACAAGATTGAACCAAAAGCCAACCACTTCTCCCATTGCAAGAACTATAAATCTAGCAGGACAAACCAAACCAATAATTCGAAGAGACTTGCAAGGATATTATAATCATACATAAAAGATTTCAGAAAACAATCAAATATTTCTCATAGATAATCTTGATCATAAACCCACAATTCATCGGATCTCGACAAACACACCGCAAAAAGATTACATCGAATAGATCTCCTCGAAGATTGAGGAGAACTTGGTATTGAGATCCAAAAAGAGAGAAGAAGCCATCTAGCTAATAACTATGGACCCGAAGGTCTGTCGTAAACTGCTCACAACTCATTGGTGAGGCTATGGTGTTGATGTAGAAGCACTCCGTGGTAGATCCCTCCTCCGGTGGAGCTCCAAAACAGGCCCCAAGATGGGATCTCACGGGAACATAAGGTTTCGGTGGTGGAATTAGGGTTTTCTCTGTTGCCTCGATGTTTTCAGGGTACATGGATATATATAGGAGGAAGGAGGGCATCGGGGGAGCCATAGGGGGCCCACGAGGCTGGGGGCGCGCCCAGGAGGAGGAGGCGCGCCCTGGACCCTCGTGGCCACCTCCTTCGTTCCCTCACGTGTACTCCAAGTCTTCTGGGTAGATACGGTTCCAAAAATAACTCTCCCGAAGGTTTCATTCCGTTTGGACTCCGTTTGATATTCCTTTTCTGCGAAACCCTGAAATAGGCAAAAAACAGCAATCTGCACTGGGCCTTGGGTTAGTAGGTTAGTCCCAAAAATAATATATAAGTGTATAATAAATCCCATTAAACATCCAAAACAGAATATATAATAGCATGGAACAATAAAAAAATTATAGATACGTTGGAGACGTATCATGGGTCATCACCCATCACCACCTCCGCGAAGGAAATGGAGAGGGGAGGAGGAGGGGGAATGATGTGGATGGATCTCGCCAAGTGAGAGAGGCGCCGCACCTCACTAGTCGATGCGGGAAACCCTAAAGACGGGTCGAGGCAACCCTTGCGCAGCCATAAATATCCGCCGTGCAAATGGGCTCGCGGGCAACCCCAGGCCCACTGGGGCACGCACCACTTGACCTAAGCGGCTCACCAGCCAAGGCCGCGCCCGACAGAACCCAAGGGCCCACCACGACTAACGGCCCAGATGGGACCAACTAAGGCCCAGGCCCAGCCGCAGTCGCGGAAACCCTAGGCGACAAAGACCCCGGTCTCGTCGTCTGGTTAACCTCCATCAAGGACGGCGCCGCCGCCGCCCCGGAACGGGAGCGAGGGGGAAGAGGCAACGCCCGCCACTCCTCCGCAACCACCACCGTCGCCAAAGGATCCGCCAACACCGCCGCAGTACGAGCACGTATGACGCCAGCTGCCACCCCCGCCGAGTCCCCACTCGTAGGAGAGGCTGCCGGCGGACACCAAACACGCGCCGCCACTGCGCGCGAGCCGCCTCCGCCCAGAGCAAAACGCCGACGCCACCCAGCTCCATCCGACTTCTCCGCTGCAGAACCCACAAAATCACTCACCTTTGGCCCTGATGGCGCCGAAATGACGCGCCCCACCATCGTCTCCTCCTCACTGTCCGAGCATGCTGAGTCGAGTGCCCAGAATCTGTCGCCGTTGCCGACCAGCTCCTTGCGCAGGCACGTAGCCGCCCGCCTCGCCGGTGACCGCGAAAGGCACCGCCGGACCACCTGCCACTCCGCGTATCCCGCCCCGTCCCCAGAGCCCCCTCGCAACGGTTCACTCATTTTATTTCCTTCCAGCCGGAACTTGCACGCAAGTACAGTTGTGGCGTGGGAGCCCTTGGCGTGGGAGGTTTATTTCTTCGGCGGCAAGACTTATTCTTACTAACTCTAGCCTATCTTCTCTCCCTATGTTCACCATGGAAATGTTCCTTCTTGCGGATGGGGTGCATGCTAAATTGGACACGCCCCACTCCCGTTTCTTTTGGGAGGGAACGGCATTAACCGGAAGTACCACCTAGTCAAGTGGGCCGCGGTCTGCCGTCCAAAAAAGTTCTGTGGGTTGGCATTTTGAATTCAAAATTCATGAATGTCGCTCTCCTATCCCGATGGTGGTGGAGGCTGGCCCAAAACGAGTCGGGTCTCTGGGCTGATCTTCTTAAGACAAAGTATTTCCCTAATGGTAATGTTTTCTCTGCGAAGCGATCGGGCTCCTCATTCTGGAACGGGATCCAGGCTGTGCGACCCGCTTTCACTTTAGGGGCGAAGTGTCTGGTCCGGGATGGTCAGTCAGCACGTTTCTGGCTAGATTCATGGATTGGCACTTCTCCTCTTTGGCAGAGTCACCCTGCAGTTTTCCAAGTGGCCTCTAACACGGAGTTGATGGTGGGCGATGCTCTCCGGACCACCCCTCCCTCGGTTTCCTTCCTTAGAGCTCTCCTCCCGCACGGGGAAATTGAATGGAACGAGATGAAGGCTCTGATCGGCCATCACGTTTCCTGCCCGGGTGCGGACGAGGTCTCTGAGGGAGTCCTGGAACGGGGG
>LR738710.1:888541403-888567607 GCA_902687465.1 Secale cereale
GGGGGGGGGTCCTCATGTGGCCGGACAAACTCCTAGTGGGCCGCATTGATGAGCCATGAAGATTACTATAGAAGATCATCTCTCGTATCCGGATAGGACTCCTGGATTCCTGTAATGGCAAGTTTAGGCTCGGGTGTAGATTTTGCTTCCTCTTCAAGATAATATGTACAAACCATAGGCCCCTCCAGTGTGTATATAAACCAGAGGGTTTAGTCCGGAGCGGCTAATAGAGAATCATTCAATCCTCATAGGCTGAAACTTAGGGTTTTAGCCTTTACGATCTCGAGGTAGATGAACTCTTGTACACATATTCATCTGTATTAATATAGCAGGAAGTAGGGTTTTACCTCGATCGAGAGGGCCTGAACCTGGGTAAACATCGTGTCCCTTGCCTCCTGTTAACATCAATCCTCAGACGCATAGTTCGGGACGCCCTACCCGAGATCCGCCGGTTTTGACACCGACATTGGTGCTTTCATTGAAAGTTCCACTATATCGTCGACGGAAGGTTTGATGGACCACGTCGTCAACTGCAACGGAGACGTCGAGGGGATTTTCCCTCCCGGCCAACTCTTCGTGTTCGGCGGCTTTGCGCTTCGGGCCAACACTGAAGGCCACCTCGAGCAGATCGAGAGCTACACCCCTGGCCATCACGTCAGATTCGGTAGCCCGAACTACGTTGCCGACGTCTGCAGAGATTTGATCTTTGCCGGATTTGAGCCAGCGGCAACCCCTCTCTGCCACCACGATGATCATGACTTAGCTCTATCATCGGATCAGGAAATAGCACCTGCAACAATTCTGGCCCTAGATCCAGAATGCATCGCGCCACCCGAAGATGGGAAGCTCAGCCCCACCATGGGAGTCACAGACTGTATGACGATGGAGCCGCACACGGATCCAACTGATGGGGTTTGTGTTACCGGAACCCCGGACTTAACTCTGGTATCTGATTCCGAACTGCGCATTACTGCGCCCCTCAAATCTAATCAGGTGCCTATCGCCGAATTCTGTGCTGTAGATATCTTCCAGCACTCACCACTTGGCGACATGTTAAAGTCGTTGAGATCACTCTCCTTGGACGAGAATACACAGCCACACTATATCCGGTTCAAACTGGAGGCTGATGAACAGCCGCGCTATACCCAAGGGGATGAAGAATTTCGTTCCCCACCCAGCACCCACCACCCACTTGGTAGCCACGGTTGAAGATCTAACCGATCTACTCGACTACGCTTCAGAATACTTTGATGGGATGGACCTCGAAGCTGAAGCAGATATAAATCAAAGCATGCCCATAACAGGGCGGTGGAAAGCTATGTCTTCATACGACGTGTATATGGTGGACACACCCAAAGAGGCAGAAGGCAACGGTGAAAATAATTCGGTAGAGGATAAACCAGCCAAAGAACCTCCCAAGCGTCGGCGTCCAAAACGCCGAGCAAAATCCCGTAAAGGAAAGGATAGCAACACCGCAACTAATGACGGTGATATTACGGAACAAGCCGAAGACCCCGCAGACCCAGCGTTGGAGCAGGAGGAGCGAGAGGACGGCAAACAGAGTTTGAAGCCGCAGTTCGATGATAGCGATGCCGAAGACGGTGACTATGAACTGATCTTCGAATAAGAGGTTAGCCTGGATGACGACGAATATACCGTCCCATAAGAACCCTCCGAACAAAAACGCTTCCATCAGCGGCTTATAGCCACCGCACAGAGCTTAAAAAAGCAACAGAGACAGCTTCGAGCTGCACAAGACACGCTCAATGATAGATGGAATGAGGTGCTAGATGCCGAACAGAGACATGGCTTTAATGGCCAAACCAAAGGCTATCTGAAGCGCAAGCTGCTGCCCGAATTCGACGACGAGGCTATTGCACCCATCCCACCGAAATATAACACCGCCGACAAGCCGGACCAACCACCTCGTGGACGGGACAGAGTCACTAGCACTGGCGTAAACAAGCCCCCACTCCATAAAGGAAAGGCGGATGCAGCCCAAGTCTGAAAGCATGATCGGCGTGAGGACCTAAACAAAAAAGCTAGCAAGACCAGCTCTATATTCGGACCCAGAGATCGAGCCCCCGCACGGGACGGCGGCTATCAAGCAAATCGTCCGATGATATACCAGTTCAGGGTCAATACCGAACACCACAACCATCGGATATACGCCACGATATAGCAAGATACAAAGGAGCCTCACACCCTTTATGCTTTACCGATGAGGTACTGGGTCATGATTTCCCAGAAGGGGTTAAACCCGTGAACATCAAATCGTACGATGGAACGACGGATCCTGTCGTCTGGATAGAAGATTTTATTCTTCAAATTCACATGGCTCGAGGAGATGATATCCACGCCATCAAATATTTACCCCTCAAGCTGAAAGGACCAGCTCGGCACTGGCGAAACAGTCTTCCTGAAAACTCCATTGGGAGTTGGGAAGAACTTGAGGATGCTTTTCGAGCCAATTTTCAAGGGACTTATGTCCGCCCCCGGACGGTGACGATTTAAGTCACATCATACAACAACCCGGGGAGTCAGCCCGCAAGCTTTGGACCGGTTTCTCACTAAGAAGAACCAGATCGTCGACTGTCCGAACGTCGAAGCCTTAGTGGCATTCAAGCATAGTATCTGGGACGAGTGGCTAGCCAAACACCTTGGACATGAAAAGCCGAGGACAATGTCAGCCCTAACTACACTCATGACTCGCTTTTTCGCGGGTGAGGATAGCTAGTTAGCTCGTAGCAGCACCAGCGACCCTGGAACATCTGAAGTCAGGGACGGCAATGGAAAGCCACAGCGCAATAAAAACAAGCGTTGAAACAATCCTGGAAGCCCAGATGACACAACGGTAAACGCCGGATTCAGCGGCTCCAGACCCGGTCAACGGAAGAAGCCATTTAAAGGCAACAAAGACGGTCCATCGAGTTTGGACAGGATATTAGACATACCCTGCCAAATCCATGGCACCCCAGAAAAACCTGCCAATCACACCAACCGTAACTGTTGGGTTTTCAAGCAGGCCGGCAAGTTAAACATCGAACACAAGGGGAAGAAGCCTCAGAGTGAAGATGAGGATGAACCTCGCCAGCCGAATATAGAGGGACATATGAAATTTCCACCGGAGGTCAAAACAGTGAACATGATATATGCCACTCATATCCCAAAAATGGGAGCGCAAACGCGCACTCCGCGACGTCTATGCCGTTGAGCCTGTCGCCCATTATTCAACCCATGGTCAGCCTATCCGATCACTTTCGATCGCAGGGATCATTGATACGTCCAAAACGTATCTATAATATCTGCTTGCTCCATGCCTCTTTTGGGTGATATTGCTATGATATTCATACACTTCCATACACTTTTGATCATATTTGGACTAACCTATTAACTCAGTGCACCCCGGTGCCAGTTTCTGTTTTCGGCTGTTTTTGTATTTCAGGTTTTCACATTACGAGAACTGCCAGGAAAAATCCAGAAAAATTATATAAAAAATCAGCGTTCCAGAACCTACCGTGCGCCCGAAGGACAGCCGGGGGGGGGGGCACCAGGGCTCCAGGCGCCCTGGCGGCGCGCCCCCCTGGGCCGCGCCGGGGGGGGCGCCTGGGCCCCCCGAGCCCCGTCTGGTGCCCCCCTTTGGCATATATTTAGAGCGTCCTCCGAAACCCTCGAGACAGGAACTCTTTTTCGCGATCTCATCTCTGTTCCGCCGCCGCCGCTTCCAAGATCGGGAGCACCAGGAGAACTCTTCCCGGCACCCTGCCGGAGGGAAGGATCACCATCGGGAGCCTCTCCACCACCATGGACGCCTCCCGGATGAGTTGTGATTAGTCTCCCTTGGACCATGAGTCCATGACCAGTAGCTATGTGATGTTCTCCTCCCGTTCTTGTGCTTCACTAATTAGTCCTCGTGAGCTGCCCTACATGATCGAGGCCCATATGTAATCCTTATGTTGTTGCTATGTTGAGTTTGCTGGGATCCAATGGATTATGAGATTATGTTCAGATTGTGCTTGAGTAATATATTTGATCTACCTCTTTTATATTTATGTTCATAAGTAATTCTTATATGTTCTCCGTTGTTATTTATTGCTTTGGCCTAGTAGTAGGTAGTGAATCCAAGAGGGAACGTTATGCTCGATTGTGGGTTCATGCCCCTCAATGACTAGTTTGAGTGACAGAAACATGAGTCTAGGGGATGTGTTGTTGCCACAAGGGGGAAAACAACGGTGCTTGTGCCCGCGGGTGCAAGGATTGTTTACTTTACGCAAAGTTCTTTTAATGCAGTTGTCTCTTGCATTGAGTTTACACTATGGGTGGGGCTCGCAACTTAATACCAGCGAGATGTTCTGGATAGATATCTCAAGGTGGATGATTAGTAGTAGATATTGATGGATTTAGGTCTACTTACTTTGGCGTACTGCCCATGCTTTGAACCTCAACCTTTCTTGCAATGTAGTCAGCATTGGTTTGCTTTCGTGGTCCTGTCAATTGCCCAGCTGTAATTCGTTTACCTCACATAGCTGTTTTATCGTCTTTTGGGAGAGAGACATCACTAGTGAACATCATGAGACTCCGGTCCATATTACCATCATTGATCACATCCACTATTTACTTTTCGTTATTATTTACTATTGCAAACACTATCTATCACTACTATCATTTGCGTTTAATCCTTTGTGAACAACAAGGCCGGAGGGATTGACAACCTCTCTGTACTCGTTGGGAGCAAAGTTATTTGTATCTGTGTGCAGGTCCATGTTGATTGCTAATATCTGGCGCCGTTAGCAGTTGACACCTTCTTGTTGAACCTAGGAGTCTCTGGGGATTCGATCCTTGGTATCTTGCCAAGGGAAAAACTTCCGCAACACTACATCTCACACCTTCCACTTGGGGTAACCAACGAGGGGTTAGAGGCCCATCAAGGAGTTTTTCTGGCGCCGTTGCCGGGGAGTCCACTCTTCAGGATAGGGGAGTTGCACGCTATCTTTTACCTTTGTTTTTAGTCTTGTTAGTTTACCTTTTAGTTTTTGCTTTAGTACCTTTTTATCGAAAATCACAAAAATAGTTATCTTGCTTGCTTGCTACTATGGGTTCCACCGAGAACACCAAGTTGTGTGACTTCACTAGTCACAACAACGATGACTTTATCAGCACACCAATCACTACACCTGCCACTTCAGCACCTTCATACGAAATTAAACCTGCTTTAATGAACTTAGTCATGAAAGATCAATTCTCCGGTGCTGGAGATGATGCTGCTTTACACTTAAACAACTTTGTTGAACTTTGTGATATGCAAAAGTACCAAGAAATAGATAGTAATATTGTTAAGCTTAAGCTTTTTCCTTTCTCCTTGAGAGGAGGAGCTAAAATTTGGTTTCAGTCTTTGCCTAGAAATAGCATAGATTCATGGGACAAGTGCAAAGATGCTTTTATCGGAAAATACTATCCACCTGCTAAAATTATCCAACTAAGAAGTAACATAATGAATTTTAAACAATTGGATAATGAACACGTTGCCCAAGCTTGGGAACGTATGAAATCTCTTATCAAGAACTGCCCTACTCATGGTTTGACTACTTGGATGGTTATCCAAACTTTTTATGCAGGCTTGAACTTTACCTCGCGGAACTTGTTAGATTCGGCCGCGGGAGGAACTTTTATGTCAACTACACTTGGTGCTGCCACAAAGCTTCTCGATGAGATGATGACCAACTATTCCCAATGGCACACCGAACGCGCTCCAATAGGTAGGAAGGTAAACTCTGTCGAGGAGATTTCCTCCTTAAATGAAAAAGTTGACTTGATCATGTCTCTACTTTCGAAGCAATCCTCTGTTGATCCTCGTGATGTTCCTTTAAATTCTTTGATTGCTCAAGAACAAGTAGATGTGAACTTTATCTCTAGAAACAATTTTAACAACAATGCTTATAGGAGTAATTTTGGTAGCAATCCTAGACCGTTCCCCTCTAATTCCTATGGGAACAATAATGCTTATCCTAGTACCAAGAACTCCACTACTGAACTAGAGATTATGCTTAAAGATTTCATCACTACCCAAAAAGCCTTTAATAAGAGTGTAGAAGAAAAACTGCATAAACTAGATGATCTCTCTTTGAAGGTAGACCACTTAGCCAATGAGATAGAATTGCTAAAAATTAAAACTTCTCCTCTTGAGGAGAGGAAGGTCACTCCTATTAATGCTACTCAAGTGCAAATTAATGAAAATATTAGGATGATGGCTAAACTTAAAGAAAGATGGGCTAGAGAAAGGGAGGAAGAGGATAGAATTAAGAGCCTTCCTACCCACCACACTGTTGCTACTATCCAAGTTGTAGAGGATGTTCAAACTCTTAGCACCCAATGTACTCCTGGTCCCATTGGACCTATTAATGGTGATGCTATGACTATAGAAACTACCAAACAAGTGAACCTAAAGGACACCACTACCACTTTACTTGATGCTAATGACCTTGATTTTGATAATTGCACTCTTACCGAAGTTATTGATTTCCTTCACAAGATGTCTAGAGACCCCTGCACTAGCACGCTTAACCTTGCCTTCACAGAGCATATCACTAATGCTCTCATCAAAGCTAGGGAGGAGAAACTTAGAGTAGAAGCCTCCATACCTAGAAAGCTAGAAGATGGTTGGGATCCTATGATAAAAATTAAATTGAATGACTTCTCTTGCTATGCATTATGTGATGTTGGTGCTAGTACCTCTGTTATGCCCAAAAGACTATATGATATGCTTAAATTGAAACCTTATGATTCTTGTTCTTTTGGTGTTCGTCTCGTTGATTCTTTCATAAAGAAACCTTTGGGGAGGATCGACGACGTTCTTATCGTTGTCAATGATAATTATGTTCCCGTTGATTTCACTATTATGGATATTGAATGTGATCCTTCATGTCCAATTATTTTGGGACGTCCCTTTTTACGCACCGTTGGTGCTATCATTGACATGAAAGAGGGTAATATAAAATTTCAGTTTCCTCTCAAGAAAGGGATGGAACACTTCCCTCGAAAGAAGATCAAGTTACCTTTTGAGTCCGTTGTATGGGCTAGCTATTCTTTTACTCTTGATAAAACTTGATCTATATGCATTATGCCTAGCTTAAAGGCATAAAAGAAAGCGCTTTTGGGAGGCAGCCCAATGAATAAATTTTTATATTTTGCTTTTGTTGTGTCTTGATGTTGTTTACTACAGTAACATCATCATTGTATCTTTGCTTTTCATATTTGTGCCAAGTATAGCCTCTGATTGCTAGAAAGTTCAAAAGTTGTGAGGTGCTGTCCAGGAAACAGATTCTGTCCTTGGATAGAAAAATTCGTATAAAATCACCAGATCATCATTTTGGTCTGAATTTTTTCGACAGCGTTCTCTATATAATTGTCTTTCGTGCGTATGTTCTTAGTTTTTTTATTAGAGTTGCAGAAGTGCCACGAACAAATCGTTTACTACCTGCTGTTCTGTTTTTCACAGATTCTGTCCTGTTTTGTCTTTCCTTCATTTTGCAAATCAAGAGCTTGGTTTTTCTTTGCAAAAACCTTTTGGCAATCTTGAGAAAGAGTAGAACTTCAAGAATATCTTTATTTCCAGCAAGGAACAATTATTTTATTAAGGGTACTAACCTCGCTAATCAGATTATAATGAGTTATGTATGAAGGGAGTTTTCAAGTGTGCGAGGGAAGATGATAAAAAGATTCAGGAGTATCAAGCGCTCAAGCTTGGGGATGCCCCCGTGCACCCCCAAGAAATATTCAAGGATACTCAAGCGTCTAAGCTTGGGGATGCCCCCATGCATCCCCTTCTCCATCAACATTATCAGTTCGTCTTTCGTTCCACTATATTTTAATCACTTCATGTGTTATGTGCTATGCTTGGAGCGACTTGCTTTTTAGTTTTCTTTAGTTTTTCATAACGAGTCGGAACTCAGCTTTCTTTATGTGGGAGAGAAACACGCTCCACTTCTACCTAGAACATAACATAGAATTTTCATGTCTATCTTTGCTGTGTGTGTTCTTTGTCTTTTAATAGCTACTATCATGCTCAGCTCTTAGTATTCATGCTTATCTTTTCAAAGAGCTTTTGGTTAGTTGGTTGCTTGACCTCTCTTTAATTACCATGCTCACCTTATTAAGAGAGTTTGCTTCCGTTGCATTGGTTAATATGTCTATGATAAAGATGCTACTTGCATGATGGCGCTTAGTAGTTCAGGTTTTCTTATGGTTAGTCTCAAATAGCTGGGGGGTTCCCAATGTGTTATTGGAGTACCAACATGATTTGTTTTCCTATGATGTGGTATGGTTTAGTAATATCTTCCTTCAAGAATTTATTTTGATTGACTTGGCGTATGCTCACGCATATTTAAGACTATAAAGAAAGTCTGTCAAGCCTTGATGATCTTTTATTTCTGAGTAGCGATATAACTTCCATGCCTGATTCAATGTTGCTTTGTCGCTCTGCATGATTATGACCGTCATTGCTCTCTTAGTTGGTCGCTTCCAGTCTTTTGCTAACCTCCACCTGTACTAAGCGAACTAACTTTGCAATACATAGCTCATGGGAAAGTAGCTTAAAAACTATTGTGGTAAAGAATATGTCGCTTATGTATCTTATTTCTTATAAGTTGCTTGCTGAGCGGTAACCATGTTTCTGGGGACGCCATCAACTGTTACACTTTTGTTGAATATCATGTGAGTTGCTATGCATGTTCGTCTTGTCTGAAGTAAGGGTGATTTTCCATGGGTTGAATGAGTATGCATATTGTTAGAGAAGAACATTGGGCCGCCAACCAAAGCCATGTATCATGGTGGAAGTTTTAGCTTGGACATTAATCCTCAATCTCTTATGAGAATATGCTTATGCATTGAAGAGGAGTCCATTATCTATTTTCTATGTTGTCCCGGTATGGATGTCCTCAAGTTGAGATCTATCAAAAACGAGAAATCAAATTCGATTTATCTCCTTGGACCTTTGTACAGGTGGCATAGAGGTACCCCTTTGTGACACTTGGTTGAAACATATGTAATGCAATGATAACCCATGGAAATCCGAGCTAATTAGGACAAGGTGCGAGCACTATTGTTATTCGATGCATGAGGCTTGCAACTTATAGGATGTTTTATGCATAGCACATATGAAGTACTACTACCGTTGACAAAATTGCTTCTATGTTTTCAAAATAAAAAAAGGCTCTAGCACATGACCATTCTTTTACTTTTATGTTGAGTCTCCACCTTCTTTCTTCACGCACCAACTACTGAGAGCATGATTGTCATTCTGAGTGTAATGTGCATTGTCCCAAAGTAGCATTGTCTTTTGCATGATTGTGATATCGTTTATTTTGAAATCATTGTATCTAGTCATCACTTAAACCTTGAAGGGTGCCCCTGCATTTATGTTTTGCATCACTAAAGGGGGCAAGCTAGATATCACTTTATCATATTTGCACATCATGTTCATTGCAAATCTTTTAGATGTTTCAATATCATATTGTAAAACTTTCAGTTCTTTGTGATTTTCTCATGAGGCAACTCAATTACTATAGATTCATTATCTCAGTAAGCTTTTGTCATATGACTATGAAAAAGTCCTATATGGTTAATAGCATGTCACCACAGAAATTATTCTTGTTATCATTTACCTACTCGAGGACGAGCAGGAATTAAGCTTGGGGATGTTGATACGTCCAAAACGTATCTATAATTTCTGCTTGCTCCATGCCTCTTTTGGGTGATATTGCTATGATATTCATACACTTCCATACACTTTTGATTATATTTGGACTAACCTATTAACTCAGTGCACCCCGGTGCCAGTTTCTGTTTTCGGCTGTTTTTGTATTTCAGGTTTTCACATTACGAGAACTGCCAGGAAAAATCCAGAAAAATTATATAAAAAATCAGCGTTCCAGAACCTACCGTGCGCCCGAAGGACAGCCGGGGGGGGGGGGCACCAGGGCTCCAGGCGCCCTGGCGGCGCCCCCCCCCCTGGGCCGCGCCGGGGGGGCGCCTGGGCCCCCCGAGCCCCGTCTGGTGCCCCCTTTGGCATATATTTAGAGCGTCCTCCGAAACCCTCGAGACAGGAACTCTTTTTCGCGATCTCATATCTGTTCCGCCGCCGCCGCCGCTTCCAAGATCGGGAGCACCAGGAGAACTCTTCCCGGCACCCTGCCGGAGGGGAGGATCACCATCGGGAGCCTCTCCACCACCATGGACGCCTCCCGGATGAGTTGTGAGTAGTCTCCCTTGGACCATGAGTCCATGATCAGTAGCTATGTGATGTTCTCCTCCCGTTCTTGTGCTTCACTAATTAGTCCTCGTGAGCTGCCCTACATGATCGAGGCACATATGTAATCCTTATGCTGTTGCTATGTTGAGTTTGCTGGGATCCGATGGATTATGCGATTATGTTCAGATTGTGCTTGAGTAATATATTTGATCTACCTCTTTTATATTTATGTTCATAAGTAATTCTTGCATGTTCTCCGTTGTTATTTATTGCTTTGGCCAAGTAGTAGGTAGTGACTCCAAGAGGGAACGTTATGCTCGATTGTGGGTTCATGCCCCTCGATGACTAGTTTGAGTGATAGAAACGTGAGTCTAGGGGATGTGTTGTTGCCACAAGGGGGAAAACAACGGTGCTTGTGCCCGCGGGTGCAAGGATTGTTTACTTTACGCAAAGTTCTTTTAATGCAGTTGTCTGTTGCATTGAGTTTACACTATGGGTGGGGCTCGCAACTTAATACCAGCGAGATGTTCTGGATAGATATCTCAAGGTGGATGATTAGTAGTAGATATTGATGGATTTCGGTCTACTTACTTTGGCGTACTGCCCATGCTTTGAACCTCAACCTTTCTTGCAATGTAGTCAGCATTGGTTTGCGTTCGTGGTCCTGTCAATTGCCCAGCTGTAATTTGTTTACCTCACATAGCTGTTTCATCGTCTTTTGGGAGAGAGACATCACTAGTGAACATCATGAGACTCCGGTCCATATTACCATCATTGATCACATCCACTATTTACTTTTCGTTATTATTTACTATTGCAAACACTATCTATCACTACTATCATTTGCGTTTAATCCTTTGTGAACTACAAGGCCGGAGGGATTGACAACCTCTCTGTACTCGTTGGGAGCAAAGTTATTTGTATCTGTGTGCAGGTCCATGTTGATTGCTAATATCTGGCACCGTTAGCAGTTGACACCTTCTTGTTGAACCTAGGAGTCTCTGGGGATTCGATCCTTGGTATCTTGCCAAGGGAAAAACTTCCGCAACACTACATCTCACACCTTCCACTTGGGGTAACCAACGAGGGGTTAGAGGCCCATCAATCATCCGACTAGTATTCGACACGAGGGTTCGGCTGCCTTAGTGCTCGACCCAATAATAGATGGATACCATCTAACCCGAGTCCTTATGGACGGCGACAGTAGTCTCAATCTGATATATCAAGGCCCTGTCCGCAAGATGGGGATCGACCCATCAAGAATCAAGCCAAGCAGCACGACCTTTAAAGGAGTGATACCGGGCGTTGAAGCTTGCTGCACAGGCTCCTTAACATTGGAGGTTCTATTCGGTTCTCCCGACAACTTTTGAAGCGAAGAACTGATCTTCGACATAGCTCCATTCCAAAGTGGCTATCACGCCCTACTCGAAAGAACGGCCTTCGTCCGTTTTAATGCAGTCCCGCATTATGCCTATTTAAAGCTCAAGATGCCTGGACCACGCGGCATTATCACGGTCAACGGAAATATGGAGCGCTCTCTCCGTACGGAGGAAGACACTACGGCCTTAGTAGCCGAAGTACAATGCGGCCTATTCAAGACAGATAATGTAGCAATAGCGGACACAGCTAAACGTGTCCGGCACACGCCTCAGTGCGGCAGCTCAGATGAACCTAAGCAGGATTGACGGCTATGCCCCCGTCGACCACCCCACAAGGTGATAGCATATGTGCCTCGAGTACATAATTATGCCCTAAAAATTCCTTGGCGGCGACGAGGGGCACCCGCATACAGTCTGTAGTTCGGCTAGACCCTATTCGGACCTTAAACTTATCTTCTCTTGGTTCATTAAAACGAACCAGACTTACTTTGGCCACACTGGATTGAGTTCTTCGTTTCCAGGTTTTATTTCCTTTTTCTACAAATGGCCATCTTACTCATACCTTCAAGGACACATTACAGAGGAGAAAACGGTGCAGACGTGCAGCAGGGACCCGCACTAAGGTTTCTTTTTAGATTAAGACCCTGCGTAAACTTTTTTCTCTTTCTTGTTATATACCTTTTTGGCATGTAAAATGTCCAAAAAAAGGTCGTCGGCATTATCTGTAAAGTTTGCGGCTCGCCGCGCTATAGAGGGATATTAATAGAACAATTTTACTCATATCATATCCAGAGTTTTATTCGCTCACCATGGAATGTTCTCTTCTCACATTAGATTGACATATGTTCTTTGTCAATAAAGGTTTACCAGGGGCTGTCCTCAGCCCTGGTATATGTTGAAAAGACCGAACACCTATAGGGAGTGTTCGGCGTCCTGGATATTTGCATTATATGCATCAGTTCTGAATCATGTCTTCGTTCAATAGTTGGGTTGCCCGACTCCTGTGCTTACCCCTACGTTCCCAATTGTTCGGCTAGGGTGTAAAGGGAGAACTACTGCGATAGTACTTCTGGCTAGTCCAGTCAAGTACCTCAGTAGAGAAAGCCGAAAACTGACTGTCATGATAAGCGAGAACTTGGTCTGCAATCCGGTGACTTAGTGTTATACTACGATTGATAGGAATCTACCCCGTGTCATATGAAGGGTTGGTTTTTTCTCCTAGCCAAGTGCAACTGGATACTTCATCCGCACTAGGGGCTAGTACCTAGCAACAGTTGTCAAACTCCTAAGACTAAGTGAAAAAAATAACACCGCATAGTCTGATTGCCTAGTTCGCTCCGCATACACCTCCTATACGGACCAAGACGTTGGATAAAGTGTGTATTTGCATATGACCGAACACCCCAGTACTATGTACCTGGGGGCTGAAGCCGACCACTGGAAACTTTCATATTTAAGATAAAGAGTCACACAGGAGGAAAAAAGACGCTGATATGATAAACAGTGCAAAAGTTATACACACTGGATTCACAAGCATAGTCTTTACATCCGGATAAAATTAATCGAAAACAACATCTTTAGAACACTGGCCTTCTACAAGGCGGGCGCCCTCGATGACGTCCTCGAAGTACTTCTCCGGCTTGTGGTGCTCCTTGCCTGTGGGCGGGCCTGCAGTTGCTATATGCATTTCGTTCATCTTCGCCCGGAGCCCCTTCTATGCAAGCCGACCGCGTTAAAGCGTCGACCCGCGGACTCGCCTCGATGAACCGCTTCACCAACCCGAAGTAACTACTTGGGATTGGCTCAGCGGGCCATAGCTGGACTATCAAGTCCTTCATGGCCGAACTTGCTATGCTATGCAGCTCGACCAGCTGCTTCATCAGGTCGCTGAGGGGCATCGGATGTTTTGGCGCCTCGAACTGCGACCAAAATAGCTTCTCCGTGTTGTTCCCCTCTAGGGCACGGAAATACTGGGCGGCGTCTGTGCTGCTCCTTGGAAGATCAGCAAACATGCCTGGAGAGCTCCACAATTGTGTCAACCCAATATACTTCCGCCCTCCAAAGATGCTCTGTAAGAGAAATATCTTACCAGATGCTATATGTCGTGCCTGCTCGATCTCTTGACGAGCACTGCGCGCCTCGCCTCGTGCGTCCTGGGCAGACTTTACTGCCGCAGACAGCTCGGTCGCCTGTTCCGAAGCCGTCTTCTCCGATGCCTCACACTTACGGATGGCATCTTGAAGCTCGACCTCGACTTCGGACACTCGAGATTTGTGCTTTTCGCACTCCTCATTTTCGGCCTGCAAATCAGCAGCCCATTTATCAGCGACCGCCTTGTTCGCCTTAGCCTCCTCCTTGGCCTTGGCAACCTCGCCCTTAAGGGCCTCGAGCAAAGCGGCGCCAACTGTGTAATACAGAATACAATGTTAGAGTTTGTACTCATTGCTACTTCTCGAGCTTGCGTTGTATTCCATCGAAGAGGAAAGGGAGATGCAGCATAGTAGCGTAAGTATTTCCCTCAGTTTTTGAGAACCAAGGTATCAATCTAGTAGGAGACCACGCGCGAGTCCCTCGCACCTGCACAAACAAATAAGAACTTCGCAGCCAACGCAATAAGGGGTTGTCAATCCCTTTACTGTCACTTACGAAAGTGAGATCTGATAGAGATGATAGTTTATATTTTTGGTATTTTTGTTTATAAGAAAAGAAAGTAAAAGCGGTAAAAGTAAAGTAGATGTAGATTGATATGTTGAGAATAGACCCGGGGGCCATAGTTTTCTCTAGTGGCTTCTCTCATGATAGCGATATTCTACGGCGGGTAAACAAATTACTGTCAAGCAATTGATAGAAAAGCGAATAATTATGAGACTATCTAGGCATGATCATTGTATATAGGCATAACGTCCGAGACAAGTAGACCGACTCCTGCCTGCATCTACCACTATTACTCCACACATCGACCGCTATCCAGCATGCATCTAGTGTATTGAGTTCATAAGAACAGAGTAATTCCTTAAGCAAGATGACATGATGTAGAGGGATAAACTCAAGAATATGATATAAACCCCATCTTTTTATCCTCGAGGGCAACAATACAATATGTGCCTTGCTGCCCCTACTGTCACTGGGAAAGGACACCGCAAGATTGAACCCAAAGCCAAGCACTTCTCCCATTGCAAGAACTATAGATCTAGTAGGCCAAACCAAACCAATAACTCAAAGAGACTTGGAAGGATATTATGAGCACACATAAAAAGTTCTGAGAAGAACCAAATATTTCTCGTAGGTAATCTTGATCATAAACTCACAATTCATCGGATCTCGACAAACACACCGCGAAAAGAGATTACATCGAATATATCTCCTCGAAGACCGAGGATAACTTTGTATTGAGATCCAGAGAGAGAGAAGAAGCCATCTAGATACTAGCTATGGACCCGAAGGTCTGCGGTAAACTAATCACAACTCATGGTGAGGGCGATGATGATGATGTAGAAGCACTCTGTGATGGATCCCCCTCCGGCGGAGCTCTGGAACAGGCTCCAAGATGGGATCTCACGGGAAGAGAAGGTTACGGCGGTTGAATTAGGGTTTTCTCTCTGTTGCTGATGGTTTCGGGGTACGTAGACTTATATAGGAGGAATGAGGACACCAGGGGAGTCACGGGGGCCCCACGAGGCAGGGGGCGCACCCTGGGAAGGAGGGCACGCCCCCCACCCTCATGGACCCCTCGTGGCTTTTCTGACGTGGTTCTCAAGCTCTCCGTGTGTGATTTTCTCCAAAAATATCTCTTGCGAAGGTTTCATTCCGTTTGGACTTCGTTTGATATTCTTTTTCTGCAAAACCGTGAAACAGGCAAAAAACAGCAATCTGGACTGGGCCTTTGGGTTGGTAGGTTAGTCCCAAAAATGATATAAAAGTGTAAGATAAAGCCCATTAAACATCCAAGACTTCATAAATAATAGCATGGAACAATCAAAAATTATAGATACGTTGGAGACGTATCAAGCATCCCCAAGCTTAATTCCTGCTCGTCCTCGAGTAGGTAAATGATAAAGAAAGAATTTTTGATGTGGAATGCTAACCAACATAGTTTTTCAATGTAATTCTCTTAATTGTGGCATGAATGTTCAGATCTGAAAGATTCAAGATAAAAGTCTATATTGACATAAGAGATAATAATACTTCAAGCATACTAACAAAGCAATCATGTCTTCTCAAAATACTATGGCTAAAGAAAGTTATCCCTACAAAATCATATAGTCTGGCTATGCTCCCTCTTCATCACACAAAATATTGATATCATGCACAACCCCGATTTCAGCCAAGCACTTGTTTTCAATACTCTATTCTTTCAAACCTTTCAACTTTCACACAATACATGAGCGTGAGCCATGTACATAGCACTATGGGTGGAATAGAGAGGTGGTTGTGGAGAAGACAAAAAGGAGGGAGATAGTCTCACATCAACTAGGCGTATCAACGGGCTATGGAGATGCCCATCAATAGATATCAATGTGAGTGAGTAGGGATTGCTATGCAACGGATGCACTAGAGCTAAAAATGTATGAAAGCTCAACAAAAAAAACTAGTGGGTGTGCATCTGGTAGGAGCTAGGGCCCTACCGGATCTAGGGCGTAGGTTGTAGGGGAAGGAGGGAAAAGGACGAGGGCTGGTGCGCGGCGGCGCGACAGCGTGGCACCGTCCTTGCGACGGAAGCAGCGGGGGCGAAGGCAGGAGGCGACTAGGGTTTAGGTCTCCCGGCTCCCTAAGGGAAGCCGAGCAAATATGATTGCTTTTTGCTTGATTAGATTGATACATCTCCTCTCCTTATATAGAGAGGTTTACTTGACTCCTAAGCAAACGATCCTAATACGATAAGATAATTGGGCTAAGCCCCTAATTAAGATACCTGGGCCATAACCCACTGGGCTAAGCCCCTATGTCGGTCATAACACTTCTCCCCGCCTGCACAAATAGCTCGTCCTCGAGCTGTAATGTGGGGAAGCGCTTGCTGAACTCCTCGAGGTGATCAACCAGCGTCAAACACCTGCGCGACAGCTGGGGCGGCAAGGTCGGCGGTGATGGCGTCCTCCGGAATGTAGTCGGCAACCTCCAGGTAGAAGAGTCGCGGGCAAGCGTGGCCGGGCATGTAGGGCTCGTCGCAGTTGAAGCACAACCCTTGGCGGCGACGCTCGAGTAGCTCGGCCGAGGTGAGCCGGCGGAACGGGCGCGCCGCGGTCACGGCGAGGGGTGCCGCGGAAGCCTGAACAGGCCGACCCGGAGCGGGATCTGGCCAGGGTAGCGATCCAGTGGCCCGGAACGGTGACTCCTGCTGGACGGCCACCGCACGGCGCTCAAACGCGCGGGCGTAATACATGGCCGTCTGGATATCCTGGGGTCCCTGAAGCTCCACATCCACGCGGATGTGATCCTGAAGTCCACTGACAAAGAGGTTGGCCCGCTGTTGCGCCGTCACGCTCGACGCGTGGCATGCCAGGGCCTGGAAACGGTCGGCGAAGTCCTGAACCATGGAGGTGAAGGGAAGGCGGCCGAGCTCCGCCAGGCGGCTCCCGCGGATCGGGGGCCCAAAACGAAGGAGGCAGATCTCGCGGAAGCGTTCCCAAGGGGGCATGCCACCCTCGTCCTGCTCGAGGGCGTAGTACAAGGTCTGGGCTGCACCGCGGAGGTGGTAGGAAGCGAGCCAAGTGCGCTCCGATACGAGCGTGCGTTGTCCACGGAAAAACTGCTCACACTGGTTGAGCCAGTTAAGCGGGTTCTCCAAGCCGTCATAAGTGGCGAAGTCGATCTTGGCGAACCGTGGCGGCGTCTGGATCGGCACGCCATGGCCGACCGGCTCGGCGGTGCGGAGCAGTGATGACGACGGCGCCCGGTCAACGGTGGGGAGACCGTCATAGGCTCCCGCGGAGCCGGACGAGGCCCCAGACTGCAGCGTGGGTACCGGTGGGTCCCCGGCATCCGTGTAAACAGGCGGTGGCGACGTCCCGGTTAGCCAGGCCGGGATCTGGGATGGTGACGGCGGAAACCGGACCTGCTGGATCGGGAGGCCTCCCGGTGTGGACTGGCCCAGTCCGGAGCTGGGCGTCGGCGGTGGGAGCTGGACCGGTGCGGGCCAGTGCGGTCACTGCGGCGCTGGGGCGGGCGCGGATGGCGCCGCGAGAACCGGCGCGGGCCACTGCGGCCAGGACGGCACTGGGACAGGCGGTGGCTGCAACGACGGATGGGCCCCAACGATCGCCGCGGGTACCGAGTACCAGGGCAGGTGCAGCAGCGACGGAGGCGGCCCGCTGGGGTGCCCCGACTGGAACGACGGTAGCGGTGGCCCGCCCATTGCAGGGGCGCCCTGGGATGGCCACGACAACGCGTGGTGGCTGTAGGCGGCGGTAGTCGCAGCCGGCGAAGGTGCGGGCGGCCCGGCCAGGTACAGATGGATGCCCTGGACGGCCGTCACGAGATCCCGCAAGATGCTGGTGACTTCTTCCGGCGTGAAAACGGCGGTTGTCGGTGCAACGGAGGTGACCGGGGCCGGCGACGTGGGGGAACCGGCGATGCTGACGGTGACCGGGGCCGGCGGCGATGGGGAACCGGCGGTGCTTAGCGGTGCGGTGGTGATAATTGGCAGCGGCGGCGTTGGCGTTGACGAAGACATGATCGAGCCCGAGTCTCTGGATACCAAATTGGTAGGAGCTAGGGCCCTACAGGATCTAGGGCGTAGGTTGTAGGGGAAGGAGGGGGAAGGACGAGGGCTGGTGCGCGGCGGCCGGCGGCGTGGCGCCGTCCTTGCGACGGAAGCAGCGGTGGCGAAGGCAGGAGGCGACTAGGGTTTAGGTCTCCCGGCTCCCTAAGGGAAGCCGAGAAAATATATTGCTTCTTGCTTGATTAGATTGATACATCTCCTCACCTTATATAGAGAGATTTACTTGACTCCTAAGCAAACGATCCTAATATGATAAGATAATTGGGCTAAGCCCCTAATTAAGATACCTGGGCCATAACCCACTGGGCTAAGCCCCTATGCCGGTCATAACAGCATCCAACTTGCTTGCTCACGAAGACCTAGGGCATTTTAGGAAGCCCATCGTTGGAATATACAAGCCAAGTTCTATAACGATAATTCCCACTAGTATATGAAAGTGACAAAACATGAGACTCTCTACAATGAAGAACATGGTGCTACTTTGAAGCACAAGTGTGGAAAAAAAGATAGTAGCAATTGTCCCCCTTTCTTCTTTTATTTTGTTTTCCTTTCTTTTTTTCTTTGGCCTTTTTTCTTTTTTCTTTTTTTGCGGAGGGGCTTTATTGATTTAGCCTTTCCTCCCATGGGACAATGCTCTAATAATGGTGATCATCACACTTTCATTACAACTCGATATTACAACTCGATACTAAAACAAAGTATGACTCTATATGAATGCCTCCGGCGGTGTACCGGTATGTGCAATGAAACAAGAGTGACATGTATGAAAAGTTATGAATGGTGGCCTTGCCACAAATACGATGTCAACTACATGATCATGCATGGCAATATGACAATATGATGCGTTTCATATGAATGGAACGGTGAAAAGTTGCATGGCAATATATCTCGGAATGGCTATGGAAATGCCATGATAGGTAGGTATGGTGGCTGTTTTGAGGAAGGATGTATAGTGGGTTTATGGTACCGGCGAAGGTTGCGCGGTACAAGAGATTCTAGCAATAGTGGAAGGGTGAGAGTGCGTATAATCCATGGACTCAACATTAGTCATCAGAACTCATATACTTATTGCAAAAATCTACGAGTCATCAAAACAAAGAAATCAACGCATGCTCCTAGGGGGGAGGTTGGTAGGAGTTAACCATCGCGCGCCCCCGACCTCCACACAAAGGTTGACACTTTACAAATACATCATGCTCTAACTTCGTCGCATAGCGGTTCACCATACGTGCATGCTACGGGAATCACTAACCTTAACACAAGTATTTTTCAATTTCATAATAACTCCACTAGCATGACTCTAATATCACTATCCTCATATCTCAAAACAATTATCAAGCATCCAACATCTCATTCTATTCAATGCACTTAGTGTGATTTTTTTACTACATTGACATTGGATGTCTATCATGTGAAGACTAGTTTTTTGGCCTAAACACATTACCATGCTGTTTAATAGACTCTCAAAAGGATATAAGTGAAGCATGAGAGTTCAACGATTTCTACAAAATATAACCACCATCGTGCTCTAAAAGATATAAGTGAAGCACTAGAGCAAAAACTATTCAACTCAAAAGATATAAGTGAAGCACGTAGAGTGTTCTAATAATTCCTAGGCCATATTTAACTGTCTCAAATAGGTGTGTCCAGCAAGGATGATTGTGACAAACTAACAAGCAAAGACTCAAATTATACAAGACGCTCCAAGCAAAACACATATCATGTGGTGAATAAAAATATAGCACCAAGTATAGTTACCGAAGGATGAAGACGAAAGAGGGGATGCCTTCCCGGGGCATCCCCAAGCTTAGGCTTTTGATTATCCTTGAATTTTACTTGGGGTGCCATGGGCATCCCCAAGCTTAGGCCTTTGCTACTATTTGTTCCATAGTCCATCAAAGCAATACTCAAAACTTGAAAACTTCACAACACAAAACTTAGACAAAAATTCTTGTGAGCTCCGTTAGCATAAGAAAACAAATCACTACTCAAAGGTACTGCCATGAATTCATTCTTTGTTTATATTGGTGTTAAACCTACTGTATTCTAACTTCTCTATGGTTCATACCTCCAAATATTACTCATAGATGCACTGAAATAAGCAAACAACACACGAAAAACAGAATCTGTCAAAAACAGAACAGTCTGTAGTAATCCGCAGGTTTCGCATACTTCTGTAACTCCAAAAAATTCAAAATAAATTGGTAAATGTGAGGAATTTGTCTATTAATCATCTTCAAAAAGAATCAACTAAATAGCACGCTCCAGTAAAATCTGACGACCATTCTAGTGAGCGCTAGCGATTCTGTTTTTCACAGCAAGATCACATAAACTTCACACACATCTTCCCAAAGGTTCTACTTGGCACAAACACTAAACAAAACATGAAACCACATCTAAACAGAAGCTTGATGCAATATTTATTCCCTAACAGCAACAAAAAATATATATAATTGGGTTGCCTCCCAACAAGCGCTGTCGTTTTACGCCCCTAGCTAGGCACGATACAAGATAGATCTAGGTATTGCCATCTTTGGAAGGCAATCCATAAGTGGCTCTCATAATATATTCATATGGTAATTTGATTTTCTTTCTAGGTAAGTGTTACATGCCTTTCCTTAATGGAAATTGGAATCTAATATTTCCTTCCTTCATATCAATAATTGCACCAATCGTTCTAAGGAAAGGTCTACCAAGAATAATAGGACATGAAGGATTGCAATCTATATCAAGAACAATGAAATCTACGGGCACATAATTCCTATTGGCAACAATAAGAACATCATTAATTCTTCCCATAGCTTTCTTAATAGTGGAATCCGCAAGATGCAAATTTAAAGAACAATCATCAAGTTCATGGAACCCTAGCAAATCACACAAAGTTTTTGGGATAGGGGAGACACTTGCACCCAAATCACACAAAGCATAGCATTCATGATCTTTTATTTTTATTTTGATAGTAGGTTCCCACTCATCATAAAGCTTTCTAGGGATAGAAACTTCTAACTCAAGTTTTTCTTCATAAGATTGCATCAAAGCATCAACTATGTGTTTGGTGAAAGATTTATTTTGACTATAAGCATGCGGAGAATTTAGTACGGATTGCAACAAGGAAATACAATCAATCAAAGAGCAATTATCATAATTGAATCCCTTGGAATCCAAAGTAGTGGGTTCATCACTATGCAAAGTTTTAATCTCTTCACTCCCACTTTTAGCAATTTTTGCATCAAGATCTAAAAACTCCGAACCATTGGGACACCTTAAAGCAGAATCATCTCCAATCCTATTTTCATCAAAATTTATACAAGAAAACAAGGATCTAATAGGAGAAACTTCAATAACTTTCAGATCTTCATCTTTATTTTCATGCTCTTCCGGTTTAGCAGCCATCTTATTGATCAAGGTGGACTGTTTATCCGAAATTTGGGCAATTAAGTTCTCAAGATGAGCAAACTGAGATTTCAAGCCATAAAATTCCTTAGACATATCATCAAGGTCTTTATTCATATACTCCATAAACTTTTTCTGTTCTTTAAGCTCACTTCTGAAAAAGTCATTATGCTCAAATTGTATAGTCATAAAATTTCTAACATTGTTTTCAATCTCCTCGAGCCTTTTCAGGTGAGGGTCAACACTAATGGGGAGAGCCATAGTGACAAGCAAGCAAGCAACACACAAGCAAACAAGAAGCAAGCGAACGATAAACACACGGCGGAAGAAGGGCAAATAAAACAGCAAGGGTGAAGTGGGGGAGAGGAAAACGAGAAGCAAAAATGTAATGCGAAGGATAAGGGTTTGTGATAGGTACTTGGTATATGACTTTTGCGTAAGCCTCCCCGGCAACGGCGCTAGAAATTCTTCTTGCTACTTCTCGAGCTTGCGTTGTATTCCCTCAAAGAGGAAAGGGAGATGCATCACAGTAGCGTAAGTATTTCCCTCAGTTTTTGAGAACCAAGGTATCAATCCAGTAGGAGACCACGCGCTAGTCCCTCGCACCTGCACAAACAAATAAGAACTTCGCAGCCAACGCGATAAGGGGTTGTCAATCCCTTTACGGTCACTTACGATAGTGAGATATGATAGAGATGATAATTATATTTTTAGTATTTTTGGTTTAATAAATCAGCAAATAAAAGCAAGAAAAGTAAAGTAGATGTAGATTGATATGTTGAGAATAGACCCGGGGGCCATAGTTTTCTCAAGTGGCTTCTCTCATGATAGCGATATTCTATGGCGGGTAAACAAATTACTGTCAAGGAATTGATAGAAAAGCGAATAATTATGAGACTATCTAGGCATGATCATTGTATATAGGCATAACGTCCGAGATAAGTAGACCGACTCCTGCCTGCATCTACTACTATTACTCCACACGTCGACCGCTATCCAGCATGCATCTAGTGTATTGAGTTCATAAGAACAGAGTAACGCCTTAAGCGATATGACATGATGTAGAGGGATAAACTCAAGCAATATGATATAAACCCCATCTTTTTATCCTCGATGGCAACAATACAATACGTGCCTTGCTGCCCCTACTGTCACTGGGAAAGGACACCACTAGATTGAACCCAAAGCCAAGCACTTCTCCCATTGCAAGAACTATAGATCTAGTAGGCCAAACCAAACCAAATAATTCGAAGAGACTTGCAAGGATATTATGAGCACACATACAAAGTTCAGAGAAGAACCAAATATTTCTCGTAGATAATCTTGATCATAAACTCACAATTCATCGGATCTCGACAAACACACCGCAAAAAGAGATTACATCGAGTAGATCTCCTCGAAGACCGAGGAGAACTTTGTATTGAGATCCAGAGAGAGAGAGAAGAAGTCATTTAGATACTAGCTATGGACCCGAAGGTCTGTGGTAAACTACTCACAACTCATGGTGAGGGCGATGATGATGATGATGTAGAAGCACTCTGTGATGGATCCCCCCTTCGGCGGAGCTCCGGAATAGGATCCAAGATGGGATCTCACGAGAACAGAAGGTTATGGCGGTGGAATTAGGGTTTTCTCTCTCTTGCTGATGCTTTCGGGGTACGTAGACTTATATAGGAGGAAGGACGACACCAGGGGAGTCACGGGGGCCCCACGAGGCAGGGGGCACGCCCCCCACCCTCGTGGGCCCCTCGTGGCTCTTCTGACGTGGTTCTCAAGTTCTCCGTGCGTGATTTTCTCCAAAAATATCTCTTGCGAAGGTTTTGTTCCGTTTGGACTCCGTTTGATATTCTTTTTCTGCAAAACCCTGAAACAAGCAAAAAACAGCAATCTAGACTGGGCCTTTGGGTTAGTAGGTTAGTCCCAAAAATGATATAAAAGTGTAAGATAAAGCCCATTAAACATCCAAGACTTCATAAATAATAGCATGGAACAATCAAAAATTATAGATGCGTTGGAGACGTATCACTCATACTTAATAACTTATGTCTTATTGACATTTAAATAAAAATCCGCATACCTTGCGTTTCATCAAAACGCCGGTTGATACGGTCGAGGTCCGCATTGGCCACCTCGAGCTTCCGATTTAGCTCAGTGACCTCTGCGTCTCGCACAGTCGCCGTAACTAACGAAGCCTGCACGACAGTTCAGCTCTGTAAATATGCTACTCAATGGATACTTCGTCTGATTCTTTTAAGAATGACACAAAGCATCAGGGGCTACTGGCTATATATGTGCACCTAAAACAAATAAAATTTCTTAAAAAGCATTACATGGCTTACCTCAAAGCTAGTTAAAAGGCTGTTGAAGGCTTCATTCAGTCCGCCCTTGACGGACTGAATCTTCTTCATCACCGCACCCATCACGGTGCGGTGTTCTTCAATGACGAGGGCACTTTGCAGTGCTCCCTCCATAGAATCCGGTGCCTTCGGATTGATTCCGGGCGCTGCCGTATCCTCCTCCGCTTGAGGAGCGGGATCTTCAAATCTCGGAGGCACGCTAGGCTCCGGAACGGTGTTCGGTGCGACCCCAGATCGTTCGGGCCCTACACCTTCGGTCTCCATGGGGGTCGTTTCCCCATGGTCAACGGCCGCCAAGGTATTTCCCTCGGCCGCCCTGTCTCCTGCCCTGCCCTCATCTCCTTGGGTGGAGAGAATCCGTTGGGATGACACCTCGGTGTCCCCGCCGATTACGGGCGATGGTGCCCGGACTGGCGGGTCACTCTCCGTCTCCCCAGGCGCCAGAGAGTTCCCCTCCAATGATGTAACATCGAGGTCTCCACCGAGAGGGTTGTAGGTCAGCAGGAGAAAAATGTTAAGTAGGTATCATAAATACTGAATAAACAAAGGTGAAATAGTCAATCCGGACAGACTTACGATTCTGGCAGGGGTTTTACCCTGGGCTTCACCACGAAGCTATGTTCGGATGAATCTGAATTGTCTCCGAGCTTCAGCTTCCTCTTCCTCCGGGGCACGGCTGCGCTCACATCAGCAACGGGCCCCCTCTTCGCCCCCCTGCCTTGCACAGGAGGTACTTCTTCTTCCTCCTCTTCCTCCTCATCATCTTCCTCTGCCTCGTCGGAGGAAAGAATATGGAGGTCCTCGGGCTGCTTGCCCGCAGGAGGGGGGCTGTTTTTAGCCCCCTTGCCCTTCGTCTTCTTGGGCTTCTTGGTCGGCGCCTTGTACGGCGCCGGAACCAGCATTGCCGTCAGTAGAGGCAATGCTGGGTCTTCGGGCAGAGGTGCCGGACACTTGATCCGGGTTGCCTTCTTCGTCCAAGCCTGTATATCACATAAAAGTTCCAACTCCTATTATCATTAAGTAATAGGAAAGGACAAGTGTTCGGCAGAGATCATTATTACCTCAGTGGCGGAAACTTCAGTACTGAAGCCCGCATCCCCGTTCTCTTCGGGTCATTCCTCCTGGCTCTTGAAGAGGTGTTTCCAGATCTCTTTGTGCGTGGAGCCGAAGAGATGCTTTAGCGGCTTGTCTCCTGCCGGATTGAACTCCCATAGGGAGGAATCCCGGCTTTGTGTCAGGACCGGCTTTTCAGTAAAATAATTACCAAGAGACCGATCTTTTTATCGAACCAGCAAGGAAGGAAACTTCTTGCTGATAGACAATTCCTTGATACAGAATTCCAGAGTACTGAATATTACACATGGTTGAGCTGGGGTCGCTCAACAATTTATTACAAGCACGCCTTTATAATACATAAGGGCGGATATGACACAATGGTAGGGTGGCATACTGCTAACTCATAATAAAAGGTGGTGGATATGTCACAGTGTAGTGGGTGACGTGACTCCAATATTTTACAGTTCATCGAGTGTCGGAGTGAGACCCAATGAATTTATTTGGTGGTTGGCGAAAGCGGTTATATAACAGTGATCAACTCCAGGATCACAAGAGGCTGACTGGGACTCCACTAGACGTCGGACTCGCTATCGAACTCTTCATCCATGAGATCGCCTTCATCCACATCTGGCCAAATCAACAAGCCAGGTGAGTACTTTGAATGTACTCGCAAGACAGTTCGGACATAAGATATAATAAATGCAAACATGATGCATATGAGTATTCTAGCAAAATGCAACCGGATATTAATATTTCAGTGCTGCAAGTAAAAAAATAGAAGTCGGGCGGTAATCCTCCCGAAATCCAAAAGATAAATAAAGGAAGACCAAACGAATGTCTGAGTGACACCTCGTGAGGAAAAATAAATAGAAACATGCCACAGTCGGACGTCTGAGCGACATCACATAAAGGGCTTATACTGAAAATAAATAACAAGAATGCCACAGTCAGACGTCTGAGCGACATCACAAAAAGGGCTTATACTGAAAATAAATAACAAGAATGCCACAGTCGGACGTCTGAGCGACATCACATAAAGGGCTTATAATGAAAAA
>LR738710.1:888567753-888580692 GCA_902687465.1 Secale cereale
AAGGGCTTATACTGAAAATAAATAACAAGAATGCCACAGTCGGACGTCTGAGCGACATCACAAAAAGGGCTTATACTGAAAATAAATAACAAGAATGCCACAGTCGGACGTCTGAGCGACATCACATAAAGGGCTTATAATGAAAAAGAATCACAAGAATGCCACAGTCGGACGTCTGAGCGACATCACATAAAGGGCTTATAATGAGCAAAAGTATAACGGTAAAATACTTCAGGAAGTAGATCAGTACAGAGATAATTGGGTTAGTTCATCTACCAAATGAACTTGACAAAAATTACCACTCTTGTTACTATCAAGATTTTACTAGAGACGGTCACCGGGGTTGACACGAAGGTTGACCCTAGGCCATAAACATGGCTACTCGGAAGATTTGACTCTACGGAGCTTGTACTATTAAAGCATAGCCAACGGATTCCACTAGTTACAGGGACTAGTTCCGTCTACGGTGTTTTAGCGGAAACCCAACTGACCAGTACACATCCATTTCACATCCTGATGTCCGGAATCACCCGTGACAACATTCATGAAAAACTTTAAGACGAGGAGGCTCCAACCTCGAATAGCATGGGATCAAATTTATATATGCGCGCTCTAAGGGGTGCCCCCCTCTCGGTCCCAACCGGAAACACCCATGCCCCCTGACCGGATGACGGGCTTTAATCCAGGGCCATGGAACCCTCATCCCGGTCCCTCTACTTGGTGTGTACTCGGAAAGAGGTTTGCAACTGACTGGACCGCAATCTTAACAGACGGCATATGATAGTACCAAAAAGGAGACGAACGGGATCATGACTTGATCCATGCTGATACTAAGTTAACCATCTACTGGCATGCTCCAACAATACCAGTACACCACCCATCATGTCACCACATGATCGAGGTGGTTCAACCATCATCATTCGGGGCTCACCTGAAGCTTGCTTGCATGAAATATAACCATACACAATTGCCTATATGACCATGCTATGGAAAGAACTACTCGAGCAAACATGCAACACATTCATCATATCAAAGGTTCAAACATGCTTTCCTGGTTTGGAGTAGTCGGAGTCTAACTCGGTGAGGTTCGCGGCTCCGTCACGTCCTTCGTTATCTACGTATTCACACAAAACGGACACTAACATAAATACCGCGTGTGCAAAGAAAGTTGCTCCAAATATTTTCACATAAATATGATACAAAACTAGACAGAAAACTAAAGAGGACAGAAAAAGAATCAACTCAAAATCATCTTTAGTTAAAAATATATTAGAGTTTCTGTCCAGGGACTCATCTGTAATGAAACAGAAAGTTTCCAGGGGCTAGAATAGAAAACAGAAAAGCGAACCGGTACGTAGTACGCCAACTGAATACGAAGACGTACTTTGCCCGAAGGCGCTTTCCAGAAAAACGTTTCGGAGGGAAACGAGAGGCTGACGAGGGGGTCCCACTCGTCGGGTTCAAAAGCTGAAATAGAGCCGCGCCGGCGCCAGAAGCTGCGGTGGTCACCGGCGCCGATCCACGGCGAGGTAGGGGAGGGGAGTGGTACATACAGCTTCCTGGTGTTCTTCCGCGTCGGTGGGTGTTGGAGTTTAGCGTCGGTGAGCCCCACGTCGACGGCGGCCCTATCTCCGACGGACGGCGACTCGGGTGGTCGTGGGCCTCGTCGGAGAGAGCTCCTGGGGTCAAATTGGAGTGGGGTTTAGACTCAGGTAGATGCCATGAGGTTACGCTCGAGCCCAGGGCGGCGGAGGAGTTCTCACCAGAGAGAACGTTGCTGGAGCCCGAGGCGGACGGAATTGGCCGGAGTTGAGGAAGAAGGGCCCCTCGAGGCTCTTCCAGAGGCTAGGCGTGGTCTAGAGAGGTGGTGGAGGTGCGCGGGCTCGAGAGTGAGCTCGGGGCACTATAAATAGCCAGCCCGAGGCGGTTGCCGTGAACGGGATAAGTCCGACGAGTGATTACGGCGGTGCAGTGGCTGGACGGCGGGTTTAGGGGCTTGAGCATCGACTAGGAGGTGTACTGGTTCCATTCTAGTGCCTAACTCAGCAGGGGAGGGGCGATTACGGTCTGCCCTCGATGGAACGGCCGCGCGGCACGTCGGCGGCAGAGAGCGCGCCCTGTGCGCGCCAGGCCACGGCGATGGTGCTGCAGGCGTGCGCTGGCAGTGGAGAAGGCCACGCGGAGCTCCCGGGTGGCTTGGGCGGTGCCAAATGGCGTTGTGCCGTAGGGTGCCCCCTGTCGGCCGCCACGGGAGGTTCTGCCGCCGCGGAAGACGCCGGCGTGGGCGGGCGAGGGCGCCACCGACGCCAAGAAGCAGCCAAGCAAGCGTGTGGCGCTCTGGATAAGAAGGAGGTGCAGTGAGCATCGCGCCAGGGTGGGCACTGGTGAGATTGTCAAAGCTGAATGACGAAACTGACGAACTGCACTGTCGCCTGCAAAGTTCAGTTAACGTTTTCTGAAACTGACAGAAACAGTGCACGCCAGGTGTTTGATGAAATGATTTTGGCATGTGGAAAATATTGCTGGAGCTGATATTTGGTGGAGTGGCATCTTGATGCATCTAGAGGCTGCCTGAATTTTCACAAAATTTTTGGAAGAAAGAAAATATGAATTTCACCAAAATTTGCAAATCTGGTCCAAACTTGCAGCAGGTGAAATTTGAAAATTTTGAACTGTGGACCAGTGAAACAAGATGGATCTAGGTTGTGGGTACTAAGGACTATCCAGGGAAGTTAGTTTGGAATCAAATAACAAGGTGGACATGGTGGTTCCTTTGTAAATCACCAAGGTTCACTTTGATGGACATAAATTGTTTTTGGAGAAAAATAAATAGAGGAAAAATTCCAATAAGGTTGAAACTCACTGGAATTAATGAGAGACTTGTCCTAAGGTGAAGAGGAGGTCTTGGAGAGAAATATTTCTGTTGGGTGTCATGGCAAGATGAAGGTTGGAGAGGAAGATAAGCCCAAGGTTAAACCTATGATGGTTAAATCAAGAAGGGAAAAGAATCAAACAGACCCCAATGAAAAACAACTTGTGTTGAGCTAACACAAGAAGAAACCTTCAAGACCAAAAATCAAGCTTGAGAAGAACACACAAACTTTGGTCAGAAAAGATTTTAGAAGGGTTTTCAAGAGAAGATCAAACATCCCCCTTCCAAAAGACCAAAAGTTTGGAAGAAAACCAAACCAAAAATTTGGAGTGTTACACTTTGGCAAGGGAGAACAAGCTGGGTCAGCATCACCTGGACCATAATGGAGAGCAGGTGCCCCTTGGAGATCACGACGGACACATGGCCCACAGGAGTTGTCACCTTAGTGGGCGACCCCCAGTTCAGACCCTTATGGTCCAGGAGGTTAGCCTCTCTGGGGGGGGTCCGGATCTGAAGGCAGGCTCCGTCGCCCAGTTGGTGTCGCGGAGCTCAGTAATATAGAACCACTCCTGCTGCCAGACTTTGTTCGTCTCCACGAACGAGCCTTTGGGCCAAGTTGCGTTCGGGAGCTTACTAATCATAGCGCCCCGCACTCTGTGTGTTCCCCGTTCACCACCTTCGGCTTCACGTTGAAGGTCTTAAGCCACAGGCCAAAGTGTGGGGGGACGCGGAGAAAAGCATCACACATCACTAGAATGCGGATATGTGAAGGATTGAGTTCGGAGCTAGATCGTGGAAATCTAGCTCGTAGAAAAACAAAAGACCCCGAACGAACGGGTGGAGTGGAAACCCTAGCCCCCTAACAAAATGAGAGGTGAATACTACCCTCTCGCCCGCCTTTGGGACGGGAGTTACCTGGCCCTTAGGGGGGACTCGGTGTGCGATGTCGTCGGCGAGATACTCCACACTTCGTAGATCCTTCACGGTCTTTTCGGTAACCATAGAAGCCTCCCACTTGCCTCTGTCACCGGAGAAGGGGAGTAGTGGTTGAGGAACGAGGAGTTGTGGGCACAAAAGATGAGAGTACGGGGGCAAGGGAGATTGGAGAGCTCGAGCTTGAGGAAGGCGTGGGGTTAGCGAAAGGGATTGGTGTCCTTTTATAACGCTGCGAATACAGAAGCGTCCCCCCACCTTAGCCATAAAACTTGCCGGTTCCCAAAGCAGTCATGCGTAATGCGCGGTGTGGGTGCTCACGTCACATAATGAGAATCCCACAATAAGCGGGCACGATCTCTATTCTGACGGGATGTGTCCATGAGGATATGCCTTGAAACACGAAACTAGGACCAAATAAAACGGTTCGATGTGTAGTGGGTTGGACGTGACGTTTCACCCAAAAAGTTGTCAGTAAAAACACATTATTCATTTTCTTTAAAAGCCTTGCCTTCGAGGCTAAGGGTTGTACTAATCTTGCAGAGCAGAACACAATCCATCTATTTGCAGAAGATATATTCGGGAGGAGGAACCCGCCTTGCAATGCCGAAGTCAATTCGGAAGACGAACTCGTCGTCATCGAAGACAGGTTTAGGGGCTACTGAGGGAGTCCTGGATCGGGGGGTCCTCATGTGGCCGGACAAACTCCTGGTGGGCCGGACTAATCGGCCATGAAGATTACTATACAAGATCATCTCTCGTATCCGGATAAGACTCCTGGATTCCTGTAATGGCAAGTTTAGGCTCGGGTATAGATTTTCCTTCCTCTGCAAGATAATATGTACAAACCCTAGGCCCCTCCGGTGTGTATATAAACCGGAGGGTTTAGTCCGTAGCGGCTAATAGAGAATCATTCAATCCTCATAGGCTGAAACTTAGGGTTTTAGCCTTTACGATCTCGAGGTAGACCAACTCTTGTACACATATTCATCCATATTAATATAGCAGGAAGTAGGGTTTTACTTCGATCGAGAGGGCCTGGACCTGGGTAAACATCGTGTCCCCTGCCTCCTGTTAACATCAATCCTCAGACGCATAGTTCGGGACCCCCTATCCGAGATCCGCCGGTTTTGACACCGACAGTCTCCTGGAAGCTCTCTCCCTCGGGATTGTTCTCGGTTAAATCCCTGTATAGAAAACTAACTGAGGGCGTCGTGTTGGACATAGCTCGGGGGCTGTGGAAGGCCGGCCTACCTTTGAAAATAAAATTCTTCCTGTGGCAGATGTTTCAAAACCGTCTCCCGACAGCGGACAACGTTGCAATTCGTAATGGCCCCTCGGACGGATCATGTGTGCTGTGTAGTAGCATAGAGGATGCCAATCACACTTTCTTTCAATGTCACCTTGCGAAATTTGCATGGAGTGCAGTGAGAGCTACTTTTCAACAAAATTGGAACCCAGCGTCGGGTGCTGATCTTTTGCATATCTTGCGTTCGCAAAAAGGGTCTAGTGCTAGGATCGTTGCTATGGTCTATATGGACTATTCACAATAAGATGACCATTGAGAAGAAGTTCCCTTCTCACCCTGCTGATATCTTGTTCAAATGTCACCTATTCTTGCAGACTTGGATACTGTTGGGGAAATCGCGTGATGAGGAGCGCATGTCCGAGACGATGGCAAAGATACGCTGTATCCAGACGGAAGCTCGCCAAGTAGCATCCCAAGACTGATATCTTTGCCTCCTTTTGCTCGTTGTTTATTTTGTCTCTCCGTATTCCAGCCTGCGTGCTGATGTTTGTTTGAACCCATTTGCTGTTGGTCATGTCGCTGGTCTGTTTGGATGATGTCGTCTTGAACTCTGTGGTTACCGCCATGTGGCTTTATTTTATTTAAAGTCGGATGCCTTTGGCGTCTTCGTTCCAAAAAAAAAAAATTGATAACTATTGTATGATTGAGCTATTAGGTTTGCTATAAGTAACATGACAAATTCATATTGTCGGTTGTTGGCTATATTATTAACCATACTCTCACGGGCCTTTCAACAAGACGGGTAAAATGAAAGGACGGCGACATTAGCAGATTGCCGATCTGCAGTCCCATCGCGCGATCGAATCGGCGACTTTGCTTGTTAGCCAGGGACAAGGGTTTAAGAGGTCGTACTCGTGTAGGGTCTCGTCGCAATGTCCACAGCTAATGCACAGGGCACACCAAAGTATCTAGGCAAGGATGCAGCCGTCGTACAAATGTGACACCGGGCACGTCAGGCGATGCCGGAGTATATTTATGGATGTAGGTACACCAACTTCGCTTGAAACTGAAGCTTGATCGCTTGGGTTCATGATGGGTTTGCAAAAAAAGTTGGTCTATGCTCGTAGAACGTTCGCCAGACGAAGATAAGAGACCTCACCAGCTCACCTGATAGCATCCTGTCGTGGGCAGTTTCCAGCTGGCCAGGGGCCTTGCATGGGTTACTGTGATTCTCCAGCCACAAAACACGACAAGTAAATTGGACAAAGTGTGGGTTAGGAGTGGGTAAGTGCGTGTTAGAGAGCTAATCCCAGTAATGTGGACACAAGAGTACTACGGTTAAGAGGTTGACCGGGTAGCAGCAGCTAGGCAGCAGAAAGCAAAATACCTTTCCACGCAAAGCACATACATTAATGCTAACTTTGCACGGGTCATCACTCACTCACCAGTTCCCTCCGGGCAAGGACTGTCACGCATGACGCATCATACGGCGACTATTACAGGAGTAGGTCCACTGCCACGGTCGACGATTACCAAATGAAAGATATGGTGTCATATTTGTGTCCATTTATTGAACGAGAAATACACACCAAACTCTCAAAAAAAAATTGACTGGATAGACTCTCATTTTATTTTGTAAAATGCTTAAGACTGTAAAAGAAACAAATAGTAAATTACGCACCTCCAATCTTGTGTTCTTACCAATACCGTCAATTTTCATATCAAAACAAGCATTTCCATGTCTTTGACAAAATGAGAGCGCAAATTACCATGCTCTCCACGAAACAAGTTTTCACCTCGTTTTATAGACAAAACATCATACCAAGGTACATGGTTGAATGATACAACGTTGTGAGGATTAAGATATAACACGAAACATAGAACTAGTTTAACACCTCGCCGACACCCGATCGACAACGCCCGAGCTCCATGTCAACATCGACAGCCCCAAGGGCCGCTGCTACCGAGTTCGAGCATAAATACATGGGGTTTCACCCAAAGCCCTGGCATAGAGACGAGACCCACGACTCCATCTTAAGGAAGAAAATGGCACCCATGGGAGTTGGGACAGAGATCCAGTGCCTTGCCCACAGCAAGGCACGGCGTAACTGGCGGCTAGCCAGCCGTTGGATCAGGGGGGAACGGCTCAGATCAAATACTGTAGAACGAAAACACTGTTGATGGGATTGTAGTGCAGACCACTGTAGATGGGGCACTGTAGACTGAACACTGTAGCATCGCCACTGTTCACGCAGATCTTCGCGTCGATTCTGGATCGGACGATGTGGAGAGGGGGCCAGTCACCATACTGTTCATCGGTGCCTTGCTCACAGCAAGGCACTGGATCTCATTCCTGGGAGTTGCCGTCACCGAAGCCAAAGCGCGAAGTTTTTGCTCGGAAACTCGCCTGCGCCACCATGAGTCACCTTGGTCACCACCACAAGGAAGGCCAACCCATTCACACCAGATCTGGGCATTGCAATTTTCGTAGGAAGAGGGGAGGCCAACCCATTCACACCAAATTATCATGTTGTGAAAAGAAGAGTCTTTGGTTTCTAAACTTTTCTTTTGCACATGAGACAGAACATACCATTTATGTATGGCGATTTTAGTGTGAATTTATGTTATGAATTTCATGGATTAGAAGAGTGTTATTTTTTTTTCTATAGAAGAGGGTAACATCCTTGGCCTCATAATCGACTAATAGACACAATCTTTTATTGGTTATCCTAAAGTTCATCATCCAGCTACAATAAAGATCAACTGAAATAGTGGCACACATGCCTGTCCCGAGGGGGGGGGGGGTTAAAAGGAAAATCGTAGGAAAACGAGCCACATGGATCCAGCTGAGGGCTTTGAAGATAAATTACAGAGAAAATAGAACTTTTCATTCAGCTTGAGAAAAGCAATCATTATTAATGTTCCAAATAGCCCAAAATAAAGCGCAAATGCCCACACGGATTTGAGACTTCAAGTGGAGATGCAACCCAATAACTAATTTCCTAACATATTTCCACTACTCATGTGTGGAGGTAGATTTAAAGGGGTGTTTTCTGTCTTTCGGTTTGAAAACCTAAACACAAAGGGGTGTTTGAAACCCGATCTACCGCCTATTGTATTTACATTTATATTCACTAGATTGCGATGTCAGGAAGTATTTACATTTATGTTTATCAGCTTACCAGAAAAACCTGGATCCATGGGAATCCAATCTTTTACCGGAAATATTTTTCTTCTCCACAAGAAACTCCCATTGCGACTAGGGTTTCTGTTGAACATATATGTGCATGTATCAATTAGGATAATCTCCTGCCAGCCCCGCCTCTAGTTTCCTTGTATAGATGAGGCCGAGGGCTGCCCTTGTATCTATATATACGTGCACCATGCACCCGATCAATATATCGAGAGTTGCATTGCCTCCAATATGGTATCAGTTTCCTCCCGATCCAACCCTAGCTTCCGCTCCTAAGCCGCCGCCGCCGCCGCAGCCCCTTGCTGCCGCCGCCGCCGCCACAACCCTACCCCGCCGCCGCAGCCCCTTGCTGCCATACCATCGTTTGCGACACCGATGACGCGCAGACGGTCTGGGCGAAGCTGAACGGGCTCTTCCTCGACAACGCCCTCCAGCGCCGCGTGTTTCTTCAGCAGGAGTTCTTTGGCTGCCATCAGCACGACTCGTCTATTGACGATTATTGCATGCGCCTCAAGAAACTTGCCGACGAGCTTCGCGACCTCGGGGATCAGGTCTCCGATGAGCTCCTCCTCAGCACGCTCACCGCCGGCCTCAACGAGGAGTTCAGCAACGCCGCCTCCAACCTCACTTTTCTCCCGGACCCGACCTTTCCTCGGGTCGTGGCCTATCTTCGGTTGGAGGAGAGGAGGATGAAGATGGCAAAGTCCCGGGCCACGCACACGGCTCTCGCGGCGGGCACCTCCCGCGCCGCCCCTCCCCCGGCTCCGCAGCCGCCGCGCCCTCCGTCGGCGTCCTACTTCCCGGCGTCTCCGTCGCCCGCTTACCAGCCGCCGCCCCCTGCCCCTGACCGTCGCCGCGGGGGGCGCCGCGGCAAGAGGCAGCAGTCCGGCGCGGGCGGAGTGCCTCGCCAGCCGCAGCCACAGTCGCTGCCCCCGGCTCCTTGGGCCGCCGCGACCAACCCTTGGACGGGGGTGGTACACGCGTACACGATGCCCGTGCCGCGGGCCCCCGTTCCAGCCGGGATCCTCGGCCCCCGCCCCGGCGCTCACCAGGCGCTCCTCGCCGCCCCCGGCGGCTACACTGCGGGATACGCCGCGGGCCACGCCGCCCCTGGTGGCTTCCCCGCTGCCCCTCCGGCCGCGGCCGCCGCACTCCCGCCGGCCCCCTGGGACCCGGCTCTCCTTGCGACGCTTCACTCCGCCCCTACACCCAACATATATACCGGCGGCGGTGACTGGTTCATGGACTCCGGGGCTACCACCCATATGACCTCCAACCCTGGTAACCTCCACTCTGCTTCTCCAGTCTCTACCGCCTGTCGTATCACTGTTGGGGATGGCTCTTCCCTTCCCATTACTCATGTCGGTCATAGTTCCTTTCCGTCTAACTCCACACCCATTCGCATGTCTAATGTCTTAGTTTCACCTGAGTTAGTCACTAACCTTGTTTCCGTTCGTTCTCTTACACGTGAAAATCCTATAACTATTGAATTTGACGATGTGGGTTTTTCTGTCAAGGACGCCCGTACCCGGATGGTGCTCCACCGATGTGACAGCCCGGACGGCCTCTACTCGGTGACCTCCACCACCACTACCGCATCTGCTCCGGTCGCTCTCTCCACCACGGTGGACCTTTGGCATGCTCGGCTGGGACATCCGAACCCGGCCACCCTTCGTCATATTCTTAGGACATTTTCGTTCACGTGTAATAAAACCGATGATCATACTTGTCATGCTTGTCGTCTTGGCAAGCACGTTCGTCTTCCGTTTAGCACGTCCTCATCGGTGGCGTCGTATCCATTTGAGTTGCTTCATAGTGATTTATGGACATCTCCTGTTGCGAGTAATACGGGTTTCTTATACTATCTTGTCATACTTGATGATTTTTCGCACTATGCGTGGACCTTCCCGTTGCGGAGAAAATCTGATGCACTCTCCGTTCTCACTACATTTTACTCCTATGTCGCTACGCAGTTTGGGCGTCCCATTCATGCTCTGCAGACTGACAACGGGAAGGAGTTCGACAACGCCGGAGTTCGCACCCTCCTCGCCACACACGGCACGATTTTTCGTCTCACCTGCCCGTACACCTCGCAACAAAATGGTCGCGCCGAACGGATACTTCGCACCCTCAATGATTGTGTGCGCACTCTTCTCTTCCATGCCAATGTCCCGCCCCGGTTTTGGCCGGACGCTCTCTCCACCGCCTCTCTCCTCATCAACATCCGTCCGACTCGCGCTCGTGGGAACTTTGCACCGCATCATCTTCTCTTCGGTAGCATGCCTTCCTACGATGACCTTCGTGTTTTTGGGTGTCTCTGCTATCCTAGCATCGCCTCCACCACTCCCCATAAACTCGCACCTCGCTCCGTGGCATGCATCTTTCTCGGATACCCACCTAACACCAAAGGCTATCGCTGCTATGATCCGGTTTCCCACCGAGTTTTTACTTCACGGCACGTTTACTTTGACGAGAGGTCTTTTCCCTTTCACCAGGTACCGCCACCGGCTGACTCACCATCATCACCCGCGGCTCCTGGCGTCCCTAGGGGAAGCCGCCATATCGCGCTCGGGCCTCCTCCTGGCTTCGGGCCCCCTGCCGCGCGCGGGCCACCACCTGGTTTCGGCGCTCCTGCCGCCCATGGACCCAGCGTGTCCTCGCCCGCCGGCTCGGCGGCCTCCTCGCCGGCCATCCCGGCACCCCCGACTCCCGTTGAGTCCGCAGCCCGGTCAGCGAGCGCATCCCATGCGCCTGATTCGGGCTCCTCGATGGCTTCCGCCGGCCCGTCTTCATCCTTGCCGGCGGGCACGGCGCCCCCGACTCCCGTTGAGTCCGCAGCCCGGTCAGCGAGCGCATCTCATGCGTCTAACCCGGGCTCCTCGACGGCTTCCGCCGGCCCGACCGCTTCATCACCGGCAGCCACGGTGCCCCCGACTCCCGTCGAGTCCGCAGCCCGGTCAGCGAGCGCATCCGCCGCGCCTGACCCTGGCTCCTCGACGGCCACCTCACCGGTTGCACCGCCGGACCCGCCGACTCCGCCGGCCGCCCCGGTCACCCGCATGGTCACCCGTGCTCGCGCCGGTATTCGCCAGCCCAGCACGCGTTATCCCGCGGATGAGTACCTCCTCGCTGCCTCGACATCTGCGCCGTCACCTCTCCCATCGTCTGCTCGAGCCGCCCTTCGCGATCCGCACTGGCTCGCTGCGATGCAGGAGGAGTTCGACGCGCTAGTGCGCAACCGCACCTGCCAGCTTGTCCCGCGGCCACCCCATGCCAACGTCATCTCCGGCAAGTGGGTCTTTCGACATAAGACTCGTCCTGACGGGTCTCTCGAGCGTTATAAGGCTCGGTGGGTGGTCCGCGGGTTTCGACAGCGCGCTGGAGTCGACTTCACCGATACGTTCGCCCCGGTTGTCAAACCGGGCACGATCCGTGCAGTCCTTCAGCTTGCGGTTTCTCGCGCCTGGCCGGTGCATCAGATGGATGTGTCGAATGCGTTCTTGCATGGCCATCTTTCGGAGCAGGTATTCTGTCAACAGCCGACCGGCTTCGTCGACGCATCTCAGCCTGATCATGTGTGCCTGCTCTCCCGCTCTTTGTACGGGCTGAAGCAGGCCCCTCGCGCCTGGTACCAGCTGATCGCCGGTTTTCTGCAGCAGCTCGTGTTCCGGGCCACTCGCTCCGACGCCTCGCTGTTCGTCTATCACCAGGCTCCGGCGACCGCCTACCTGCTTCTATACGTCGACGACATCATCCTGACGGCTTCCTCGCCAGAGCTTCTTCGTCAGCATACTGCTCGCCTTAGCGCTGAGTTCGCCATTAAGGACCTCGGCCCGTTGCACTACTTCCTCGGCATTGAGGTGGTCCGACGCTCCGATGGGTTCTTCCTTCACCAGCAGCAGTATGCGCAGGACCTTCTCGAGCGGGCAGGCATGCTTAACTGCAAGTCTGTCCCCACGCCTATCGACACGAAGGCGAAGGTCTCTGCGTTCGACAGCTCCCCCGCGCCAGATGCAGCGTTTTATCGCTCCATCGTCGGCGCCCTCCAGTACCTGACCCTCACTCGGCCGGACTTGCAGTACGCCTTCCAGCAGGTGTGTCTCCACATGCACGCCCCTCGCGACACTCACTGGAACTTGGTGAAGCGGATTCTTCGGTACATCCGTGGAACCACGGCTCTAGGTCTTACGTTGACGGCCTCACCCTCGACTGACCTGGTCGCCTACAGTGACGCCGATTGGGCCGGTTGCCCGGACACACGACGCTCGACTTCAGGCTACTGCGTCTACCTAGGGCCCTCGCTCATATTGTGGTCGTCTAAACGACAACCCACGGTATCCCGCTCCAGTGCCGAGGCTGAGTATCGTGCTGTGGCCAACGCCGTCGCTGAGTGATCATGGCTCCGACAGCTCCTTCAGGAGTTACTTCTTGATGTCCCGAAGGCCACCATTGTCTACTGTGACAATGTCTCCGCGGTCTACCTCTCCGCCAACCCCGTTCATCATCGTCGCACGAAGCACATTGAGCTCGACATCCACTTCGTGCGAGAGCAGGTGGCTCTTGGGCGCGTCCGCGTTCTTCATGTTCCCATCGCTCAGCAGTTTGCCGATGTCATGACGAAGGGGTTACCGACGCCTACATTTGAGGAGTTCCGGTCCAGTCTATGCGTCACTGGTGACGTATCGACTGCGG
>LR738710.1:888580810-888592703 GCA_902687465.1 Secale cereale
AATTAGGATAATCTCCTGCCAGCCCCGCCTCTAGTTTCCTTGTATAGATGAGGCCGAGGGCTGCCCTTGTATCTATATATACGTGCACCATGCACCCGATCAATATATCGAGAGTTGCATTGCCTCCAATAGTTTCCACGCCTCCCACCGCCGCCGCCGCCGATCTGCTTCGTCTTCTCTGGCCTTGGTCCATAGAGGCGCAATGGATCCCGACCCATGTCGGTGGGAGGGCTCCTGCTCCGTTTTAGGTGTTTTTTGAGTTTCTTTAGGGTTTGTGTCCTGCTCAAGAAGGCAAGACAGTGACGGCTCCCTGGAGATGGAATAATGTTCTTCCCGCCAAGCCCCGTCCTGACCATGCGTTTAGCATCGTCGGAGAGCGTGTGGAGGTGTGTTTCCAGCGGATCTTCCGGGATTTGGTCAGTGTTTATCTTTGGTGGATCTACTTGGATCAGGTCTTTGTTCGTCTGCGTTTGTGTGTCTATAGGCTGGATCCTTCCGATCTACGCTTCTATTCATCGGTGATGGTTGTTGCTCTAGCCCTTTGGGCCTTAATACGACGACGACTTTTCGACTATCTAATACGACAAGGTTTGCTTGACTCCGATGAAGGAGGGACGATGACGGCGGCATGCCTTCGGTCCGCCCCCGTGCTTGTAGTCGTCGCTAGGTGGTCTACAGACACAGTTGTAATTCCTATTGTTTCTTGTGTTCTTTGTACTTCCATGATGTTTGATGAATAGATCGGAATTTTTTTCCAAATAAAAAGAAGATAGCATGAACATAGATAAACTTGTGAGAATAAAATTGATTATGATAAGCATTGCCCTATAAGACATAAGCTTACCAATTCAACAATCCAATTCTTTTTTCCCAAAGTGATTCTCGTTGTCTTTTCGTTCCTTATTAATTTATGAAAATGCATTGGGATACAATTTAAAAGGGAAAGAGTCGTACTCACAACCAAACAGATGTTTGTACTCATTTGTTTCTTTCCTTGTCCTGTCCAAAAATGAAGAGTTTGTTATTGTGAAAGTTAATCTTGAGACCAGATAAACGTTCAAATAAATAAGGAATAAGTTTCACTTTTTGTCTTTCAATGTCGTGTTGCACGAAGATAATGGTCTTATTGACATACTGAAGTATCGAAACCCCACCATCGATAAGATGAGGAATTATAACATTTACGACGGACTTGGAAAATTTGGCCCCTCAAACGCCCGCCGCGGGCACTGGCCGGGCACTTCTCGCATTGTGTCATCCACAGCCGCACTCCTCATATCCGATACCCTATATCAATACTACACATGCAACATGAAGATAAATTACGTAGATCGTCGCACCGACTATGAAACGGGGCTACGTATGCACATTCCGATCATCAAAAGATCACAAACGGATCTCCAAAAACTACTCAAAGTTCGCATCATCCACATACGACGGACATGTTCTAACTAGAGACATAAATAACTAGAAATTAACTACGAAGACGGCGGAGATTCACCACTTCCTCACCCGGTCTTTGCCCTTCCGGTCGTCGGCGTAGTTGTAGGCGTTGTGGTCGTCGTCGGAGTCGGAGTCGTCGGAGAGGACGATGAGATCCTTTCATCCGCCGGACGGCTCTATCCTACTGCCGCTTTAGCTTAGCCAACCGATCCGTCTCTGCTGCTGCCTCTACCGCCTCGCGCTCCGACTGCTCAATGACAAGTCGAAGCGCCTTCGTGTTCTTCCACCATAAGCGGTGAGCGTACGTCTCCACCATCGTGAGAGACCGGCGGTATACCCAAGCAAGGAGCCGATCGTCCTCGTCGGGCTCTACCGATATCCCACGGCGGCAGCGCAAGGACTACTCTGCCACTTCCCTCTCCCATGCCTGCTGCCTCTCGAGGCGGGCGGTGTGCGTCTCCGATTCCGGAGTGCGTGTGCGGGCTGGCGGCGCGGGCACTCGCACACACCGCTGCCCGTGCGGAGCACCGACCGGCGGGGGAAGGGGGTGGAGCGGACTGTGTTGCCATGGCGCGCGGCCGGGAGGGCCAGCTCCGGCGTCCACGCTGCACAGGCGCGGGAGCTGTGGCGATGTTGCAGATCCAAAGCGGCCCCGGTGTCCACGTTGGACCACTCCAAGGCAATGCGAAGGGCCAGGGGCTAGCCCGTCGTTGATATCGATGTCGAAGCCGGAGTGGATGCCGGAGCTCGACATTGCGCCGGATTGGATCGGAATCGGAGAGGGGAAAGGAAAGAACAGAGCGAGAGAGGAGAGTGAGTGAGGTAGGGTTCCGAGCAAGGAGGCGGATTGGGTTTTTTTGTGGGACAACCATGGGGCTGCAACTCCGACGTGGCCGACGTGCCCAGGTGCGCCCGTGCCGCCCTACATTTGAGCTGCATATGAGGGGGGCATGAGAGAGGGGCGTTTGAGACGGGTTTGTGGCGCCCGGATGTAGATGCTCTTAAGGCTAGAATGTGCAAGTCTTTTTTGCCCATCCATGTTGCAAGAATGGTATTTTAACTTTATTCTAGGTTTTCTCAGAATCCACATTGAAAGTAAGTCAATCATATTTCTCGTCAGCTATAGTTTATAAACCGATGCGAGCTCCCAAGCTTTCCTTGAGAATTAAATTATGTATATTGGCGATCAGGAATAGCATTCTGACTAGTAGCAGGAAAACTGTGGAAGAAAAGAGGATGGAAGGAATCCTTTTTTAATTTGGGAATCCTAGTACTGCTGAAATAACACTACACGTTAATGCTGAAAATAGTAAGAGGCGATGTTGACCGGTCAGCAACAGCTGGCACCAGAAGCCATGCACGTTAATGCACACTTACACAGGTCATCACTCGCCAGCTCCCTCCGGGCAAAAACAAACAATTTTTTTTTTCAAAACGGAGGCAAATTTTTTGCCTCTTCAATTAGAATTGCCCAAATAATTATGGAAAATCGGGCGAAAACCACTAAAAATGTAGCACAAACAATCTTCATCAATACTCCGCGACCATTATGCTGCCAACACTGTCCACCGTCCTCGCTTTCAAAATAGAATGGACATTCTGAAATGCAACTCTCACAAATGCAACAAATCTCCATTTTTCATAGTATCACCTACTACAAAAACACCTCCACCGACGTCGGCAGAAACCAAGGGTGATTCCAGTTCGGTCTAGGCGCCAAACTCTACCAAAAGAAGAGTCTTCCATTTTCTTGAGGTGACAATTCAGGCGCTTTGCGCGTGGAATCTTACTTAAAATCGGAGAGAAGAGCGTTTATCATGAATGACGCCAGTGGGCACTGGGCAGGTACAAACCTGGGCAAGAGTAGGTGATGGTCGACGACGATGCTTCAATGCCCGGCAGCTTGTTTCACACTCTCTCTATTTCAAAATAAGTGTCTTAATTCTAGTAGAGCTTTGTAGTATTAAAGTTAGCACAACATTGAGACACTTATTTTACGATGGAACGAGTAATTTTGTCCTCTGGCGCATCAGTGGACATTATCCGGATTATTTTTCTTTTCTTTCATACTTGTACTCCCTTGGTACGAAATATAAGAGCGTTAGCGTTTAGATCTAAACGCTCTTATATTTCGTGTTTGATCTAAACGCTCTTATATTTCTTACAGAGGGAGCACGTGTTAAGCCGAGCTGCGGAGACGTGTTAGTCTGGTTGTAATGGGGAGTATCATATACTGGTATCTCTTTAATGCATAGTATGATATATTTGTATCATGTAGTACTTCATTTTTTGCCCTGCATAACACATACGAGTAGTGTACATTTATTATGATACGGTATCATGATATGATACTCAACCCTCTTTTTCTTCATTTAATTATATGATACATCATCGAAATTGTCTAGTTGGCATGCATGATACTACCGTTACGACCAGCCTTAGGGCATGTACAATGGTTGATAAGATAGTCTTATCTTAATTTTTGCATGTAAATTAGAGATGACAAAAAAATAAGTCTACAATGGGTCATCCCTTAGCCTTATCTTCAATAATTAGTTATTCCTAAAAACATGGTGAGACAAATTGTGCTAAGCTATCATCTCTTGTCTTCTCTTAAATAAGATAAGACAAGTCTTTTCTTATGATTTCTCTCTCCTCCACCTTATCATTTATATTACGTGACATCCTTAAGATAGAACCATTGTACATGCCCTTAGAGAATTAATCCCAATGCTCAGAAGTAACGGTACTTCTACTGGTTAAGCGGAGATGTTGACCGGTCAGCTCCAAATGAAAAACCACGTACGTTAATGCATACTCCTTGCCAGTTCCCTCCGGGCAAAGACAGTCTTGATCAATTCCGCGACTATTACACTGGCACCTCACCGTCACCTTGGACGCTTTCAAATCAAAATGAAAGAGACGGCCCGAATTGCACCACAAATGAATCTACTAGTACTACAAGAATAGAAATCTTCAATTTACAACACCCGGCCAGCATTGTGTAGACTCTCGCTATGAACATCTTTCACACGGACGGACGTCGGCAGGGATCGATGAACACGCGCGATTCGAAGTCGATCTCGCCACCAAACCCTACCTCCTACCACTCCAAAAGAAGAGAATTTCCTGAGGTGACAAGAGGACACAGTCTCTACGCCAGGAATCTTTTACTTAAACCCGATCGGGAGAAGAGAACAGCGTTTATCTTGAATGACGCTCGCGAGTGGGCAGCAGGTAGGCAAAGTAATCCTGGGTAGGTGAATCGAGGAGGATTCTTCAATGCCTCGCAGCTTGTTTGGTGCTTTTGTCCTCGGCATCCATCCACATTCCCCGGATTAAATTTTCGTTCGTGGCGCGTCAGGCAGCTCCGTCCCCGGTATCCCAGACCCAGCTGACCACTCCCACTCCCACCCCCACCCCCACCGGGATCGCACACGGTTTTTCACGACGACTTGTCACCCGTCTACCACCCTGCCCTTCTATACTTACTGTACTACTGGTGTACATCAACGTACGTACGAGTACGTACGTACAGCACTGAAGTAGTCCAGTTTGAGCGTGAGATAGATCGTCACGTACTGCTCTGGGAAAACGACGTTGGAGAATATATACTGGAGTACGTGTACAACTGGTTCAAACCATGACTTGACATAAATCAGGTCACACGCGCGCGTGCACACGGCGGAGTCGCATTGACATAAATCCGGTCTACGAAACTGGTTCAAACCCTCGAGGGGCATTCCTGGAAGACAAGATATGTATCCCAGCCTCGCCTCACCTGCTCGAGTTCCATGGCAATAAATAGGGGCCTGCCTGAAATGAATCGGCGACAGAGGGGAGTTACTGCCCTCGAACGCATCAACTGCACCCAATCCATCCTCAAGGAAAAAGATAGGAGAATAAAGTTCAAGAAAGCGAAACAGTAGAGCACCAGACCACGCATTGCGCACACCTCCCCCCTCCTCCAGAAGCCCCCAACCCCGTAGAGCGGCGCGCGTAGGAAGAAGCGAAGCGGAGGAGCAATGGACCAGCACAAGGAGGTGGAGGTGGAGGGAGAACCGACGGACCAGCGCAAGGAGCCCGAGCCGGAGGCGGAGGCGGAGGCGGGCAAGCCTGAAGAACCAACGGGTCAGCGCAAGGAGGAGGAGGAGGAGGAGCGGGAGGAGGGAGACAACCTCAAAGCGCCAAGGGATCAGAGCAAGGAGGAGGAGGAGGAGCGGGAGGTGGGAGACAACCCCAAAGAGCCAACGGACCAGCGCAAGGAGGGCGAGAAGGAGGACAAGTCTGAAGAGCTCACCGACCAGCGCAAGGCGGGGGCGGTGGTGGAGGTGGACAAGTCCGAGGAGCTCACCGACCAGCGCAAGGAGGAGGAGGACAAGGAGACGGAGAGGAGCTCCGGCGAAGAGTCGATGGCGGCCTTGTCGCTCTTCGTGCACCCGTGCTCGCGGCTGCTGCAGTACCTTGGCCGTGCCTACGCGTGGTGCATGGGCCTGGCCGACTGGTTCGGCGGCGGCACAAGGCCGAGCGCCGCTCCCGCCGCGTCTCTTAACTCGTCACGGGAAGAAGCAGGCGAGGCGGCGGACATCGAGACCAGGGAGATCTCCAAGACCACCACTGGCAGAGTAAGTAGCTTTCAACTTTGTGCAAGCATTTCTTATCTCCGGGTTATTCTCAATAGTTGACGAAGCTCTTGGCTACGTGCTCCTACGCGATTTCTGCAGGGGTTCTACATGCGGGAGGTGATCATGAGCGTGAGGGCGGTGAGGAGGCCGCGGCCGCCCGGCAACCCGAGGGAAGGGCGCGGCGGCGGCGGAGGAAGCCACAACTAGCCAGCGTTCAGCCTCGCTAGCCCTGGAGTACGTACGTACGTGCGTCGTCTCAATCTTGGCGCGGTACAGTTAGCAGGCCGTCAACTTGTGAAAGCAGGTGACCTTTGGTTGTTTGTTTGTGTGTATAGCAAAGTGTCTGGATTATTAAGAAATTAAGTGTTGACGTTCTTCACGTAGGCTTGACTGATCACATCTTGCAATAAGATTAAGAGTAAGAACTACTGTGTGTTAGTGTGTTAGTACGGCTGCAGCCTGTGCTGTGTTCTGTGAGCTTGAAACCTGAACTTATCTGCTAACGTTGGTAGTTAACTACAATAGCCTGCTGTCTGCTGATGTGGTGATGTGGTGTCGGTGGTCTCGTGTTTCAGTAAGAACTCTGTGTTGGTACTGTTCGTTTATACTTTGCCGGTATGTTTTGTCTGTGTTTTTGTAAGTGCAAACCTGAACTTGACTGCTAAAGTTGGCTCTTAGCCACAGTCTACAATGATCATCAGCCTGTTTCTCAGGTGATATGGAAAAGAGGAAGAGAAAACTATATCATCGCCCAGGTCCATTTACTGGAGTTAGTCCTGGTCGACTGGGTTGACTTGCTTGCATGTCGGCGGTTTGATCATCCGATTCTAACGGAAACACACTAGTACTAGCAGGTTATTGCAAGGGAAATCTTAAGCTACAACATCGAGCCGAGTACCATCTAACTAGAGTAGCTAGTGCGCTACGTGCAGCTTTATATTAGAGCCATCCCAGATCTAAAGGCAATGCAGTCGGCAGGGTCATCAGATCACTCATCAGGCAGCCGGCCACAACAAAGTACTGACCAGTCACCAGTGCATGGGCATGCCCTGATAAAAAAAAGCAATGGGACGACGAATCTAACCGCGCGGAAAAGAGAACTGACTGCTGGCCTTTTTTTACCTTTGGGGGAAAAGAGAAAGAGAACATGTTAAAGATGCAAAGTCCAAAAGGGCCCAGTATGTAGCACGCAGTCGTAGTACTTCACTCCAGTGTGCTTTGGACGACCGACGACGCACCTTTTGCTTCTGGCAGTAGTACCGAGGAATACTTTGTTGAACCATTCGTGCGATCACTAGGGAAATAGAAATTGCTGCACTTTCCATGGCAAGTTAATTATTCGAAAGGGCTTGAAATATACGAGGATGAACTTACAAGGCAGCGACCAAATCGAAGGTAGAACCCACTGCACTGGGGTATGCTTGGACTGAGCCCCCTCTAGCCCTACCAAATTTTTGGCATGACCAAAATAGTAGGAATCTTTGGTTGTTTGGATTGTGGCCATAGTATCAGCCAATAATCTGGCTGAAAATATAGCGTCTATTTAGGTTGGAGCCAAATTGCTTGCGAGGCATTTGGCAACACATACCGGTCAGTATTTGGTTTGGTTCCAAAATTTCATAATGAAGCCAATAAAATAAAACTATTGGCTCACACTTTTTATTTCCCGCAAAGAAAAGGTTCACGCTTTTTTATATACTCCCTCCGTCCCAAAATTCTTGTCTTAGATTAGTCTATATACGGATGTATCTAATACTAAAACATGACTTGATACATCCGTATTTAGACAAATCTAAGACAAGAATTTTGGGACGGAGGGAGTATATCATTGGACTACATAACGCAATTTTATTTAAGTGAAAACATTGCAGACAAGGCCAGTCTTGAAGCTTCGGACCATGTTTAACCCATGCTTCATACGGTCCATGTATCGGCACCAGACATGGGAAAACGTAATTAAAGCCATAATATGTATTAACAATCAAAATTGACGTTGTAAATGCATACTTGTTGGGAGATAAATATTACTCCCTCCATTTCATAATGTAGTGCGTATATATTATTTGAAAAGTCAAACTTTGTAATCTTTGACAAGTTTGTAGAGAAAAATATTTATATTTGCAATTTAAATTATATAAAATACTCCCTCCGTCTCAAAATAAGTGACTCAAAAATGACTCAACTTCATTTTTGAGTCACTTATTTTGGAACAAAGGGAGTATGAAAGTACAACATGAATCTAATGATATAGATTTGGCACTCTAGATGTAAACGTTTTTCACTATAAATTTGATCAAAGTTTGCGAGGTTTGAGTTTTCAAAAAATTCTATATGCACTATATTATGAAACGGAGGTAGTATGAAACCGGGGCTGCGTGGACTATGATTACACATGAAAGAAATAACCTAGTGGGATCTCTTGCACAAAATGGGTGTCTTGCACAACATGGCAAATATGTTGTTCTTATATCTCTGTAACGAGTACGAGGGACCGATGCAGAAAAGGCTTCAGCCAAATATACTCCCTCCGTTCCCTTTTAGTATCCATAATATAAGTTCTCTCTGAAGTCAAGGTATCTTTAGTTTGACCAAATTTATAGAGGAAAAAGTATGAACATTCGTAATATCAAAACAATTTCGTTACGTTCATTACGGAACGCAGTTCCATATTATATATGGTACTATTTCTTAATATAAAATTGGTGAAACTTTTGACTTGACACAAATCTCATACGCGGAGTAAAAAGGAACGGAGTGAGTACAAACAGGGATTGCAGAACGTACCGTCTTATATATATTTGAGAAAAAAAAGGAAAAAGAAGGGTTTTCGTCTGAAGTCGTACAGCGGCCATACCCCAATCGTCTCCGTGCCGGTGAACCAACGTCCCCCTCTCGCCGGCGGCCGGGAGGAGGTTGGTTTCGCTGTATACCCGTGGCCGTGGGCGGCGCATCTGCTGCACGCACGGGACGGAAGCGTTTGCAGTCGCGAATCCTCTCGGCTGGAGGAAACGCACGCTTTTCTTTTTTGTTTTCGAGAGAAAAGAAACGCACGCTTCGTGCGGCGGCGGACCGAAGAGACCAGCCCGCGCCTGACCGAGCGACTACACGGGCTTCAAGCGAAGCACGTGGCAATAGGCCGGCCCAGTATCGCTGTTCGTTCGAGTTTTTTTTTCTGCGAGGTCTTCCATTTGTTTTCCGTCCGTTTTCCGTTCGCACCCTCAATTTTTTTTCCGTCCGTTCGTCCAATAATTTCCCTTTTTTCGTTTTCTTCTTTTATTGTTACTAAGACAAACGTCTATGCGTTGCAACAGGAGACATCATTTCCGTCTCATGCTTCCACAGTTCCACTTGTTTTTATCTGTCCCGCCCTACTGTCCTCCTCCTTCCTCGAGGAGCTCCTCTAGTTTTTTTTCCGACAAAGGGTGGATTTTATATTACTCAAAATGAAGCATCAAGAGGATACAAACATAGTGAGCACACACCCGGCCTCTGCATAGCTAAGATGCACACAGCCAACACCAACACACACAAAAAACCACCGGCAACTATCAAAGTCATATAAGACCAAAGCTATGCCTAAGGAGGGAAAAAGAAAAACATCCGGAAGCGATAAAAATCACGATCTACAAACTATAATGTAAGGGCATATTTCTCCCTAAATAGTTTTGGTGATTGACGACAATGCTTTTGCGGACTAATCGTGTGCACTAAGCTCTTTCAGATATATCTCACCTAGACACAAGACAATTATGTGTCCCTTGGAACCTATGGAAGACGGTGTTTCCTTTTGCTTCTTTTTTGGTGGATTTGAGTAATAAGAAAGCCGTACTATTAAGAGGGGGTCCGCTTCGAAAATGTTTGGGTGGAATCAACACGTACACGTCTACTCATTCGCACCACCTTTCCTTTGCTTCTCTGGAGCTCCGACTGTTTTCCTCGTCAGTACAAAACCATGGCTTCCTACTAATACAACTGCCTGGCACGCGGTAATACCGCTCAGAGTGAGCGGTAGTACCGCACAGCCACACGGTAGTACCACCTCAAGACCACGGTAGTACCGCACAGAGCGGTAGTACCGTGTGACTGGCTTTAGCGTCGTATCTAGTACGGTAGTAGGTGCGGAAGTAATTTTTTACTTCCGCATCCTACGCGGTAGTACCGCTTGGGTCAAGCGGTAGTACTGTGTCGTGTTTTTGCTACTACCGCTCGTCCGCAACGGGAGAACAAAACCACATGTCCACGTATATGCGTGAAGGCTTGTATGCACTCATGCGACATCCTGACCAGTTTGCTGGAAATTATTCATTTATGCACGTGCATTGCTTCTAGCATGTGCATTGCTTCTATGAATCACCATGGAGGGATTTCCACCCATGGAAAGAACCAAAAAAGATTTCAGTTTACAATCTCTACATTCATCTTGAAGATTTTGAAGGTCGTTTAACCATGTAAAATAAGAATTGTTGTGGCGATCAAACATTTTAATCCCTGGTCATGCAATCAATCTTCCTAAATTGATTTTCTCAACTCGATATTCAAGTGAAAAGGTTTTCCTAGAGACACCACATATACTATTTTCAAAATATTGGCTACTAATCTATCTGCCACCTAAACATCAATTTCTCCATCATTTCTTTAGCTTGTCACAACTCCTCCATATCTTTGCACTCCTTCAGAACACTGGATACTACATGAGCTTTCCTCAACATTAATTTTGTCGTTACTTTAAGCATCACCGCCTTCCTTTTCGATGTAGCTGTCAGACACCAATGACGGTATTTGATTCTTTCCCACTCTTTACTTTGCACTTTGATAATTTGCCACTGATTACATTTTATTTGATATTTTGCCACTTCTTATTTTGGAATTTGATTATTTGCCCTTTTTACCAAAAAGCAATCCTTTCAATTATAATTGGATGTTATATGCCCAAAACCAGTGACCAAATTTCCCTCTGTACATGTTTGATTAAAGAGTGAGTCGTTCACCTAAAATTCGCCAATGTGCATGATGAACCCAAGCTTCCTCCCCGTCAGCTTGGCACTCCCCGACGTTACCGCCCTTGCTGCTACCTGCCGCTGCCATTGCAGCTAGCTGATACCGGCCCTTGCTGCTCCTCCCCCCCCCCACCCCATCGTATAACTACTTCTTCTCACCAACACGTCCCTTGCTGTTGCTTTTCACTGCCAGGAGCGCCTCCACACCACTGCCATGTCAGCACCATCGTCGAGCTTGTCAGCACCACCATGCCACCGCATGCCAAGGTCAGCAACATAGGGCTCTTGCTGAACCATATGCACAAGAACAAAATAAGCATCATTCCAAGTACAAATGCCCGTGCGTTGCACCGGGCGATAAATGTGGCAGAACTTGCTTCATGGATCCTTTTTTTGCCATTTTCTATATCTAATTTAAATAAATTTTGAACATGAAAAATTCCTTGTTTTTATTAAAACTTAATATTTTCATTAAAATGTAAAACCATTTGAAGATTTGTTTCAAAAATTATGGAAATTGGAACATTTCTCTATAAAATACTATTATGTAAATTGATTATTTTTGTTGTACATTTCAAAATGGTTTTGTAGTTAGTACTGTTTTTTGGGGAATTTTGAAGTATTTGTAAAAAGTACGAACATATTTTGTTGAAATATTTTTAAACTTTTTTACGTGTTAATTTGGTGGGTATTTTTGTTCGATAACTTTTACATATAGTTGGTTTTTTGGTTGATTTTTTCATAACTATTTTGGCTTGGCCCAAACAAAATAGTAAACATAGACACAAGGACCCATGCACTCATCTTCGTACCTATTATTAAAAAAAA
>LR738710.1:888593217-888621344 GCA_902687465.1 Secale cereale
TTTTTTGAAATGGAATTATTTTTATGGTGAAGAACTTATTTTATATATAATGTCTTATTTATTTTTGCACTAGTTTTTGTGTTTGGTTCATTCAGAGTGGATGTGTTATTTTGGTAGCAGCTAGCTCAGAGTCGTTTGCTAAAAAAAATGCTAGTTCAGAGTGGTCGCTCTGCCTCTTGCTTAGTCATACTGGATATTAGTCACCGCTTCAGACACCTGCACATTTATCCAACAATCAGAGGGGAAAAAAACCGTCGTCTCTTACCTCTCCCTACTCAGCTTCTAATCCCCATTTCCAACCATGGCAGGAACTCACCTTCTCGCCCCTTCCCCTCCACCTCCGAGCCACGCGGTGCCAGGTCAGTTCGCTCGCCCTAGCCGGGGTTCAGATCCCTTCGCCCCCGCAGGCCTTCTCCTCCGAGCCGACGAACAGGTCGAGGCGGCTCCTCCGGGAGGTCGCGCAGAAGGCCGTCTCCGCCAAGAAGAAACACCCGTCGCGGTGGTTCACCCTCAAGCCGCTGCTCGACGAGGAGCGCCTCACCTAGCGGTTCCTCAACAGTCCGCAGCTGTCGCTCAAGTCGCTTCCGCTTCTCTCCCCCTGCCTCTCCCCTCGTCACCGTCCGCCGCCGACCGGACCTGGATGGACGAGCGGCTCCTCAAGGCCAAGCAGGCGCGGTGCTCCAGCAATCTGGCCTCCTCGGCGTCGATGCAGTCTGCATCCATCCAGTACTGCATCCACCAAGGTATTCATCTAATTAGTTCTATGTCTTCTGAAACCTGATTGTTTTTTCTTCCTTCACATCTAATTAGTTTCACATGGATTTGTATGTTGCAGAGTTCTAAAGAACAGAGGAAGATTCCTGTGCTTGGAATTGAGTCATGTGAATGTTCTAATTTTTAAAGACATGTAGCTTTCCTTTGGTCAAGTATGTTGTTGCTGTAGGACAACTTCGTATGACCACTGTCTTAAACATTCAGTTAAAAACAAACAAGCAGATCCTGTCATTTTTTATAAAGCATAGGGCCACAATAACCTGCAGCAAAGTTAATATCTGCTTGCAAAAATATGTGGTTTCCTTTAGTCAAGTATGTTATCGCTGGAATTTGCCCCGAATTGCGTACTTATAACCAATGACGCATATAGTCTTGTGTATTAATGCCATGAAATTTCCATGTATCACCCATCTTCTCCTCTTTGTGCCGCTGCCCCTTGTTTGGTTTGGTTCGATTTGCTTTTCTTCCAGTTTCCCTAATGCGGTTTCCTCATGTAGGTGCTGCTGCGTGATGTCAAGTGATGAGGCAACCAAATGGGCCGCGGGGCTAGGCCTCAATGAATCCAAAAGAGCTCAATGGCATGCTGTTTATTTCTCTATTTGAGATAGACTTGTGAATTTCTAGTGCTAGTATGTGAAGAATACTCTACAATTTGAGGTTCAGAGCACTTGTTTGCACTTGGCTCGCACCATGTGGTGGTGATTATGGTTGCCTACATTCAGCCACTGTGTGAGTCTTACTGTAGTGAGTAATTGGATTGAGTTCTGAAGCAATATGCAACTGTAGGAACTTGCTTCATTCAGCTCGTATGTGAGTCTCAATGCTGGCGTTGGTTTCTGAGTTCATGAAGCTAGCTAGCTATTATGTCTAGTATCTCCTGGTATGATTTGTTTAGTCTCAATTCTGGCGTTGGTTTCAAAATGACCAGTGTGCATTTGCGTTGTGCAGTACGGACTCGGCTACAATTCTTGTATGTCATGCGGTTATTCCTTGGCGTCTCACATTTTGTCCTATTGATATGTTGCAGATATTGCGTAGGAGGTTGAGGGACATGAGGGCCGGCGGTGAGCTTAAAGCTCTGTTGCTATTCAACAGTCTCAGAAATCTCTTCAAATAAACAAATGAGGTATATGTTCTGCCCCCCTCGATATGCTTAGCAGAATAGTAGATTTGTGAGATCTTACTGTGAACTATATGTGTAATAACTATCAGTAGTCTAGGTTTGAGCATTAGAACCGTTTTAGAATCGGATAAAAAATAGAATTTGATCTGATCCTATTTTCCTATTGTTTAATCTTAGAGTAAGGTACTCTTGAATATATGTGATCGGTTTTGTCACTTTGTGGCACTCTTTAATCTCTTTGGTTAATATAAACATGTCGGTGGAATTATGATTGAAATCACATCAACAAGAAGTCTACGCCCAATTATTATTGGAATTACATTTACACTTGTTTCATAATACATGGCAATCTTGCAGCTACTCTGAACCCAAAATCGGCCATCCACACCTTTATCAATCCATGGCAGGAAGTTATTGATTTTGTCGAAAGCAGCAATCAAAGGCATGTCTGGCCACCCCCATGAACGCCAAGGGGTTCAGAGATATGGGGACGCAGACCATGTCCATCACCAGGCGCCGTTGGTGCATTCTCTTGCAGGTGCACCCACTTCCACTTGGGCAGTAGCTGCTTCTCCCCGACGCCCACCACCGCTACGGGCTACCAGTGCTACTACTCTTGCTCGTCGCCGCCGCATGCTGCTGCTCGCCGAAGCCTCGTGTTGCCGTCGTCGTGGACCTGGTCGCGAGTCGCGACTCACACCATGGCCGCCGCCACAAACTGCCATGTTCTGTGAAGAACGCAAGTTCAAAGCAAAAAAAGCTTCACCACCACTGGCTCCCATGACTGCTGTCCCGCCACGGTTGGTCATCCTCTTGGAGCCGCTTTAGCCAGGGATGGGTGTACTCCCGCCCGGCGATGTCAATGGCGATGGAGGTGTCGAAAGAGACAGAGGCGGCGGGCGGGGCGGACGAAGAGCAGTCCGATGCCAAGGCGGCATGGGAGTGCCAGCCATGAGGCCCGCCTCCACCTGCAAGGACTTCGCGCCGTAGCGCTGGATCCCTCTGTCTCCCGCGCCCGTCCTCCGTCACCCGGCTCCGACGAGCTCTTGCCCAAGTTGCCCCACCGCCCCTCCTTTCTCCCTTCTTCTCTCCCTCACGGCCTCACCTCACTGTCTTCTTTCTCCCCAGGACCCGCTGATGCCATGGATGCGCCTAGGAAGCCTCGCCGCCGGCCTCTGGATCCGCCTCCCAAGCACCATCTGCGCATGGATCCAGCCCCTTGAAGCTCCATCCGCCGCCGCCCTTCTGCATCGAGCCGCTCCGCCGACCCCAGCCGCTCGCGTCGCCGCGCGTTGACCCGATCCTGAACCAGACGTATGGACTGCGCGTTGAATATACCAAACTACAGGGTCATTTTTGTGAAAATGAAGCGTTTTCTCAGATCCACTTATACAGGGACTGCGGGTTGCATTACCAAAAAGTAGAAGGATTGTTTTGTAAAACTGCGACGACGTACGGGCTGAAACCCTATTTTCTTTATTATTACTAGCAAAAGAGCCCGTGCGTTGCAACGGGAGAAAAAACACAACACACACTCTTAACCCAACAACCATCACTTAAGACCACAAATATGTCCATCTCCTTTATTTTAGCGAGGCATCATATTTGTGATGTCGATTATCCTCACACCCTCGCTGATGATGGACTCAGTGTTCACACAAAATCAAAACATGTTTGAATATGATTAATCTTAAGGCGTCGCTCTCTCCCTCTCTCCTCCCTCTCCCTCTCTCTCTCGCTTTCTCTCACACTCGCCATGATAAATTTCTTGTTTTCCCCTGCGACGTTTTCAGAGTTATGCATGTGTAGTTATCGATGTTTTTTTTTCCTATATGGTTATAGTGAGTGTTTATTTGCAATCCGAATCGCCGCGGGTACGAAAAAAAACGGATCGTGCGCTATAGTTTATAAGTTTGAGATCGAAATTAAACAATCATGTAGATGCTATAGAGCTAACCACGATAAAGAAAAGAATTTAAAAATATATGCCAACTCGTTGGAATCCAGTTGACGCCATGTACATTCATGTGTAGTTCAAGCGAGCAGCCGCATTCTATTTGTCTATCACACTGTCAAGCGGCTGTCACTTTAAAGTTTATCCACTCATCATGATGTGAGGCAGCACTGAGAGATGTATTGCGTACCTGCTAGCCTCGGCGCTGTGAGGTGCGTACCTAGGAGCCCGAGCTCGCGCGCCTGCGCGCTCCAACCCCTCCGCCAGCTTATCTCGCCGGAGGAGCAACACCAGTGTCGTCGCCCTGGTGCCTTACCTCCTTTCCCGCATGGTTGGCCGCCTCATGTTACTTCGTCACGGAAGGACGCGGTGCCTTTCTTTCCTGAACACGATAAAGAAAATAATTTAACATGCACACACTTTTAGAATTACATGAACATATTTTTTAGAAGGGCATTTAAAAAATATGCACAATATTTCAATACATGAATTCTTTTTTGAACAATACAAACTTTTGAAATGCAAGTTCACCTTTTGAAAAAACACGTATTTTCTTTTTCAAAAAGCATTTAAAAATAACCAACAGGTAAATTTAACATCATATTCAGATTTCACACGTTTTTCTAATCAAATTGCGTATATAACATGTTAAAATCGGAGTTACGGTTTAAAAGATACGGATAATTTAGAAAACCATTTGTTTGACTTTAATATATGCTAAAATAATATTTAGAAATACATAACAGATTAAAATAATCTCATATTCATATTCTACATATTTTTCTAATCTAATTTCATATATAACATGTTTAAATCGGGGTTACGGTCTAAAAGATATGAATGATTTAGAAAATCATTTGTTTGAGTTAAATATGAGCCGCAGATGAATTACATAAAAGGTCAGGGGTGTTTTCGAAAAAATATAAAATAACGGTTCGGGTGACTTAAGTCCGGAGTGCGGGTTGATTTTAGGAAAATACAGGGGCGTTTTTGTAAAACGGTAAAATAACGGTTCGGCTGACTTATATGTGGACTGCGGGTTGATTTCAAGAAAGTATAGGGGCTTTTTTGCAAAATGATCTGACGGACGGGCTGAAACCCTATTTTCTTTATTATTAGGTAAAGACTAGCAAAAGAGCCCGTGCGTTGCAACGGGAAAATCACATGTCCTTAACACAATAATCATGACTGAAGACCTCAATGGGTTCGTGTGCATCCCATCAATGTTGTCGCTTATCCTTATTCCCACACTTGTCAACCGTGACCTTAGTACTCACATGATCACAACACATTTAAATGTAGTCAATTCTAAGATGTATTTCTTTCTCTTCACATAAAATGAGAAGCCTACTTTTTCACCGGTGTATGTGTGGTTATAGATGTTTTTTTTCTTCTCCACACTGATTTTGCCGTGGTGTTGACTTTCAATCTGGATCTACATTGATACGAAAAGAAGACGAATCATGCACTATTGATTAAGTTTTTCCCCTAAATAGCATTTTCTTAAATAACAAATAAAACAACATCATATTAAAATTCTACACATTTTTCTAATCAACTTTTATATATAATATGTTAAAATTGGAGTTATGGTTTCGATTATATGAATATGAATATATTTTTAAAAGCATTTGAATCGCATTTTTTTAAATATTTAACAGGTAAAATAACATCATATTTAAACTGTACGCATTTTTCTAATCAATTTTCATCTATAACATGTCTAAATTAGAGTTACGATTTAAAAGATATGGATATTAAAAAAACTATTTAAATCTGCCCAAACATAATAGATGAACGGCGGGTTGATTAACTAAGAGATCAGGGGGTGTTCCTGAAAAAGACGAATTGTTTTTTAACTTAAAATAAGACGGCGGGTTTATTATCTAAAAGTACAGGGGCTTTATGAAATAAGGACAACGAATCGTTTTTTCTCACATAACAGTGTACTGCGGGTTGATTTCATAGAAGTACAGGGTGTTTTTCGTAAAAATGCGAACGACGGACGGGCTGAAACCCAACTTTCTTTATTATTAGGTAGAGAGATAAAGACTAAGACAAATGTCTATGCGTTGCAACAAGAGACATCATTTCCGTCTCATGCTTCCACAGTTCCACTTGTTTTTATCTGTCCCGCCCTACTGTCCTCCTCCTTCCTCGAGGAGCTCCTCTAGTTCTTTTTCCGACAAAGGGTGGATTTTATATTACTCAAAATGAAGCATCAAGAGGATACAAACATAGTGAGCACACACCCGGCCTCTGCATAGCTAAGATGCACATAGCCAACACCAACACACACAAAAAACCGCCGGCAACTATCAAAGTCATATAAGACCAAAGCTATGCCTAAGGAGGGAAAAAGAAAAACATCCGGAAACGATAAAAATCACGATCTACAAACTATAATGTAAGGGCATATTTCTCCCTAAGTTGTTTTGCTGATTGACGACAATGCTTTTGCGGACTAATCGTGTGCACTAAGCTCTTTCAGATATATCTCAGCTAGGCACAAGACGATTATGTGCCCCTTGGAACCTATGGAAGACGGTGTTTCCTTTTGCTTCTTTTTCGGTGGATTTGAGTAATAGGAAAGCCGCACTATTAAGAGGGGGTCCGCTTCGTAAAGGTTTGGGTGGAATCAACACGTACACGTCTACTCATTCGCACCACCTTTCCTTTGCTTCTTTGGAGCTCCGACTGTTTTCCTCGTCAGTACAAAACCATGGCTTCCTACTAATACAACTGCCTGGCACGCGGTAGTACCGCTCAGAGTGAGCGGTAGTACCGCACAGCCACACGGTAGTACCGCCTCAGGATCATGGTAGTACCGCACAGAGCGGTAGTACCGTGTGACTGGCTTAGCTTCGTATTTAGTACGGTAGTAGGTGCGGAAGTAATTTTTTACTTCCGCATCCTACGCGGTAGTACCGCTTGGGTCAAGCGGTAATACTGTGTCGTGTTTTTGCTACTACCGCTCGTCCGCAACGGGAGAACAAAACCACATGTCCACGTATATGCGTGAAGGCTTGTATGCACTCATGCGACATCCAGACCAGCTTGCTGGAAATTATTCATTTGTGCATGTGCATTGCTTCTAGCATGTGCATTGCTTCTATGAATCACCCTGGAGGGATTTCCACCCATGGAAAGAACCAAAAAAGATTTCAGTTTACAATCTCTACATTCATCTTGAAGATCTTGAAGGTCGTTTAACCATGTAAAATAAGAATTGCTTTGGTGATCAAACATTTTAATCCCTGGTCATGCAATCAATCTTCCTAAATTGATTTTCTCAATTCGATATTCAAGTGAAAAGGTTTTCCTAGAGACACCACATATACTATTTTCAAAATATTGGCTACTAATCTATCTGCCACCTAAACATCAATTTCTCCATCATTTCTTTAGCTTGTCACAACTCCTTCATATCTTTGCACTCCTTCAGAACACTGGATACTACCTGAGCTTTCTTCAACATTAATTTTGTCGTTACTTTAAGCATCATCGCCTTCCTTTTCCATGTAGCTGTCAGACACCAATGACGGTATTTGATTCTTTCCCACTCTTTACTTTGCACTTTGATAATTTGCCACTGATTACATTTTATTTGATATTTTGCCACTTCTTATTTTGGAATTTGATTATTTGCCCTTTTTACCAAAAAGCAATCCTTTCAATTATAGTTTGATGTTATATGCCCAAAACCAGTGACCAAATTTCCCTCTGTACATGTTTGATTGAAGAGTGAGTCGTTCACCTGAAATTCGCCAATGTGCATGATGAACCCAAGCTTCCTCCCCGTCGGCTTGGCACTCCCCGACGTTACCGCCCTTGCTGCTTCCTGCCGCTGTCATTGCAGCTCGCTGATACCGGCCCTTGCTGCTCCTCCCCCCCCACCCCATCGTATAACTACTTCTGCTCACCAACACGTCCCTTGTTGTTGCTTTTCACTGCCAGGAGCGCCTCCACACAACTGCAATATCAGCACCATCGTCGAGCTTGTCAGCACCACCATGCCACCGCATGCCAAGGTCAGCAACATAGGGCTCTTGCTGAACCATATGCACAAGAACAAAATAAGCATCATTCCAAGTACAAATGCCCGTGCGTTGCACCGGGCGATAAATGTGGCAGAACTTGCTTCATGGATCCTTTTTTTGCCATTTTCTATATCTAATTTAAATAAATTTTGAACATGAAAAATTCCTTGTTTTTATTAAAACTTAATATTTTCATTAAAATGTAAAACCATTTGAAGATTTGTTTCAAAAATTATGGAAATTGGAACATTTCTCTATAAAATACTATTATGTAAATTGATTATTTTTGTTGTACATTTCAAAATGGTTTTGTAGTTAGTACTGTTTTTTGGGGAATTTTGAAGTATTTGTAAAAAGTACGAACATATTTTGTTGAAATATTTTTAAACTTTTTTACGTGTTAATTTGGTGGGTATTTTTGTTCGATAACTTTTACATATAGTTGGTTTTTTGGTTGATTTTTTCATAACTATTTTGGCTTGGCCCAAACAAAATAGTAAACATAGACACAAGGACCCATGCACTCATCTTCGTACCTATTATTAAAAAAAACTCATCTTATTACCGCTGTTGTATCCCTTGTGCGCCACTGTTAGGTCTCTTCCCTATTTTTCCCCATTGTCGAGTTCTCCCTTGTGCGCCGCCGCCGCCGCCCGCACTCCGTCTGCCATCTCCTCTCGTCTACCAGAGCCTGGACGAAGGCGAGCATTGGTACGCCACTTCCCTCTCATCATCTAGCACGGGCAGCACGTTGCCCTCTAGTACAAATGCCAGTGCATTGCACCGGGCAAAAAAATAAGGTATAACCTGCTTCATGTGCCATTATACAACACTTTATTAATCCAATTGTTGCAAACATTAGAAATAAGGTTACACTGAGTTTTTCTTTTTGGACTTTGTAATTTGGACGTACCCTAACAATGTTTGTCATGACCTATTTCAGCTCCTCATTTTCATTTCATCCTATTAAAAAGTATCAAATTTTTTTTTAGCAAACACGATTTACTTTGAGTAGTTTTTTTTTTATTTTCGAGAATTTTTTTTTGAAATGGAATTATTTTTATGGTGAAGAACTTATTTTATATATAATGTCTTATTTATTTTTGCACTAGTTTTTGTGTTTGGTTCATTCAGAGTGGATGTGTTATTTTGGTAGCAGCTAGCTCAGAGTCGTTTGCTAAAAAAAATGCTAGTTCAGAGTGGTCGCTCTGCCTCTTGCTTAGTCATACTGGATATTAGTCACCGCTTCAGACACCTGCACATTTATCCAACAATCAGAGGGGAAAAAAACCGTCGTCTCTTACCTCTCCCTACTCAGCTTCTAATCCCCATTTCCAACCATGGCAGGAACTCACCTTCTCGCCCCTTCCCCTCCACCTCCGAGCCACGCGGTGCCAGGTCAGTTCGCTCGCCCTAGCCGGGGTTCAGATCCCTTCGCCCCCGCAGGCCTTCTCCTCCGAGCCGACGAACAGGTCGAGGCGGCTCCTCCGGGAGGTCGCGCAGAAGGCCGTCTCCGCCAAGAAGAAACACCCGTCGCGGTGGTTCACCCTCAAGCCGCTGCTCGACGAGGAGCGCCTCACCTAGCGGTTCCTCAACAGTCCGCAGCTGTCGCTCAAGTCGCTTCCGCTTCTCTCCCCCTGCCTCTCCCCTCGTCACCGTCCGCCGCCGACCGGACCTGGATGGACGAGCGGCTCCTCAAGGCCAAGCAGGCGCGGTGCTCCAGCAATCTGGCCTCCTCGGCGTCGATGCAGTCTGCATCCATCCAGTACTGCATCCACCAAGGTATTCATCTAATTAGTTCTATGTCTTCTGAAACCTGATTGTTTTTTCTTCCTTCACATCTAATTAGTTTCACATGGATTTGTATGTTGCAGAGTTCTAAAGAACAGAGGAAGATTCCTGTGCTTGGAGTTGAGTCATGTGAATGTTCTAATTTTTAAAGACATGTAGCTTTCCTTTGGTCAAGTATGTTGTTGCTGTAGGACAACTTCGTATGACCACTGTCTTAAACATTCAGTTAAAAACAAACAAGCAGATCCTGTCATTTTTTTAACGAGATATGTATGTGGCACACGTGTGGCAGATTGCTAAAAGTGCCACACCACCCCACCTTGTATAAAAACGCTGCAGCCTCGCCGTCGCTTCTTCCCCGCCAAATTCCAATCCCAACCCGAGAGGGCTCCTGCCCCCATTTGATCCCTCCCTCTCCCCTCCCTCCTCCCGTCCCAGCGCCGCCGCCTCGAACCCCTCCTTCCTCCGCGTTGACCGCCCCGTCGCACTGGCCGCCGCCACGACGACATTCATTACCGCGTTCCTTCGTTTCTCGCTGCAGGTGACCCCGACCCAGGCGCAGGCCGGCGTGGTGGCGCTCCACCCGAGCTTGCGCTCGTGGGGCACGGCCGCGAGGAACACCAGCAGCGCCGACTGCTCGCTCGTCGGTGGGTCCGCGAGCGCCAGGCACGCCAGCGCGGACACTGCGGCCGCCAGCAGCAGCGCCGCCGCGGGCGCCATTGCTAGTTGCGACGGACGACTACAAGCTAGGCATTGTCGAGGTTAGAGCAGAGCTGGAGCTTGTGGCGTGTGTGGTTTTCCTTGGTCGGGGGCAGGGAATTTGGGCGAGGAGGAAGTGGGTAGAGGGGATCTGACGGGAGAGTGAGTGAGGGAGGAAGAGGAAGGAGAGCGGCATGGCTCTGGAGTCTGGACAAGCGCGGTTTTGGTGGGGAAGAGATTGGGGACGGTTGGGCCTCGTTTTTTTCGATTCCGCCGGCTTGGGCCCACACCAGCCTATTGCAACATGATGGATGGGTTCTTCTTCTTAACAATATATGAGCAACATACTTGATAACTTAGGTACAAACACCACGATAACTCTGTCCCAAGAGGGGAACAAGCTGTTGAAAAACATAGTCCCAGGTACTTATGTGAAAATAGCACGGTAATACGAATCTATACCCGATAACATTCATACAAACACCGCGGTAACTTTGAACAATGGAAAAAAGTTGTTGAATATATACCCGGTAGCTTTTGTGAAAATAACATGGTAATATATGAACCACATACCTGATAACTTAGGTACAAATACCACGGTAAATTTGACCAAGGAGTGAAGAGGACGCCCGGGTTTGTGAACCGCGTGAAACGTGTAGAAAAAGTGATGGAACTAGAGAAATGTGGGTTGGCCCAGAAAAATGGCCCACTTTGATCCGTTATAGACGTGATAAGTTACGCAAAAACATCGTGGTAATTTTTGACCTATGGAAAAAGTTACCGAAACACACCCATGTTTTTAGGTGTAAGTACCATGATAATATACGAACTGTAGACCCGGTAACTCATGTACTATCCCCCATGGTAACTTTGACCAAGGGCGAGGTTGATGTACACATACCCTGATAACTTATCTGTAAGTACCACAGTATTTTACACATGGAAGACCTTATAACTTGTGTACAAAACACAGTGGTAACTTTGAAAGGGGTGTAGTTGTTGAAACATAGTACCTGGTAAGTTCTATGTAAATAGCACGGTAACTTACGCAACACAGGCCTGATAACTTGCATGTGAATACCATGGTAACTTTGTCTTGAGGGGAAATCGTGGTAATTTTCTGTACCTTTTTGTAGTAACAAAATTGTAAAAAAAAGGGTCAAAATGATTAGTTTCTGTAGTTTGAGCAACAAATACCTAAGGATGAGTTGGTTGTAGTGGCGCGCTTTGGTGCCAAGGAGGTGTGGTTTCGAATCCCACATGCGTATTTTTTTTTAACATGTGGTAGACGCGAAGAAGTGGCAGTTTTCTCGGGGGTGGGCGCGCTAGATGTGTGCAAGAAGCGGGTTTCTTGGGCAAGCCTGTGATGTAGTTCGGCAGAAGGCGGGGTCGAAGGAAGGGGGGTCGTGTGATAATTTAAAGTGAAAGAAGTAAAGGTGTGGCAGTTTTGCTTATATGGCACACTTGTGCCAAATATCACAGTCCTTTTTTTAAAGCATAGGGCTACAATAACCTGCAGCAAAGTTAATATCTGCTTGCAAAAATATGTGGTTTCCTTTAGTCAAGTATGTTGTCGCTGGAATTTGCCCTGAATTGCGTACTTATAACCAATGACGCATATAGTCTTGTGTATTAATGCCATGAAATTTTCATGTATCACCCATCTTCTCCTCTTTGTGCCGCTGCCCCTTGTTTGGTTTGGTTCGATTTGCTTTTCTTCCAGTTTCCCTAATGCGGTTTCCTCATGTAGATGCTGCTGCGAGATGTCAAGTGATGAGGCAACCAAATGGGACGCGGGGCTAGGCCTCAATGAATCCAAAAGAGCTCAATGGCATGCTGTTTATTTCTCTATTTGAGATAGACTTGTGAATTTCTAGTGCTAGTATGTGAAGAACACTCTACAATTTGAGGTTCAGAGCACTTGTTTGCACTTGGCTCGCACCATGTGGTGGTGATTGTGGTTGCCTACATTCAGCCACTGTGTGAGTCTTACTGTAGTGAGTAATTGGATTGAGTTCTGGAGCAATATGCAACTGTAGGAACTTGCTTCATTCAGCTCGTATGTGAGTCTCAATGCTGGCGTTGGTTTCTGAGTTCATGAAGCTAGCTAGCTATTATGTCTAGTATCTCCTGGTATGATTTGTTTAGTCTCAATTCTGGCGTTGGTTTCAAAATGACCAGTGTGCATTTGCATTGTGCAGTACGGACTCGGCTACAATTCTTGTATGTCATGCAGTTATTCCTTGGCGTCTCACATTTTGTCCTATTGATATGTTGCAGATATTGCGTAGGAGGTTGAGGGACATGAGGGCCGGCGGTGAGCTTAAAGCTCTGTTGCTATTCAACAGTCTCAGAAATCTCTTCAAATAAACAAATGAGGTATATGTTCTGCCCCCCTCGATATGCTTAGCAGAATAGTAGATTTGTGAGATCTTACTGTGAACTATATGTGTAATAACTATCAGTAGTTTAGGTTTGAGCATTAGAACCGTTTTAGAATCGGATAAAAAATAGAATTTGATCTGATCCTATTTTCCTATTGTTTAATCTTAGAGTTAGGTACTCTTGAATATATGTGATCGGTTTTATCACTTTGTGTCACTCTTTAATCTCTTTGGTTAATATAAACATGTCGGTGGAATTATGCTTGAAATCACATCAACAAGAAGTCTACGCCCAATTATTATTGGAATTACATTTACACTTGTTTCATAATACATGGCAATCTTGCCGCTACTCCTGAACCCAAAACCAGCCATCCACACCTTTATCAATCCATGGCAGGAAGTTATTGATTTTGTCGAAAGCAGCAATCAAAGGCATGTCTGGCCACCCCCATGAACGCCAAGGGGTTCAGAGATATGGGGACGCAGACCATGTCCATCACCAGGCGCCGTTGGTGCATTCTCTTGCAGGTGCACCCACTTCCACTTGGGTAGTAGCTGCTTCTCCCCGACGCCCACCACCGCTACGGGCTACCAGTGCTACTACTCTTGCTCGTCGCCGCCGCATGCTGCTGCTCGCCGAAGCCTTGTGCTGCCATCGTCGTGGACCTGGTCGCGAGTCGCGACTCACACCATGGCCGCCGCCACAAACTGCCATGTTCTATGAAGAACGCAAGTTCAAAGCAAAAAAAGCTTCACCACCACTGGCTCCCACGACTGCTGTCCCGCCACGGTTGGTCATCCTCTTGGAGCCGCTTTAGCCAGGGATGGGTGTACTCCCGCCCGGCGATGTCAATGGCGATGGAGGTGTCGAAAGAGACAGAGGCGGCGGGCGGGGCGGACGAAGAGCAGTCCGATGCCAAGGCGGCATGGGAGTGCCAGCCATGAGGCCCGCCTCCACCTGCAAGGACTTCGCGCCGTAGCGCTGGATCCCTCTGTCTCCCGCGCCCGTCCTCCGTCACCCGGCTCCGACGAGCTCTTGCCCAAGTTGCCCCACCGCCCCTCCTTTCTCCCTTCTTCTCTCCCTCACGGCCTCACCTCACTGTCTTCTTTCTCCCCAGGACCCGCTGATGCCATGGATGCGCCTAGGAAGCCTCGCCGCCGGCCTCTGGATCCGCCTCCCAAGCACCATCCGCGCATGGATCCAGCCCCTTGAAGCTCCATCCGCCGCCGCCCTTCTGCATCGAGCCGCTCCGCCGACCCCAGCCGCTCGCGTCGCCGCGCGTTGACCCGATTCTGAACCAGACGTATGGACTGCGCGTTGAATATACCAAACTACAGGGTCATTTTTGTGAAGATGAAGCGTTTTCTCAGATCCACTTATACAGGGACTGCGGGTTGCATTACCAAAAAGTAGAAGGATTGTTTTGTAAAACTGCGACGACGTACGGGCTGAAACCCTATTTTCTTTATTATTACTAGCAAAAGAGCCCGTGCGTTGCAACGGGAAAATCACATGTCCTTAACACAATAATCATGACTGAAGACCTCAATGGGTTCGTGTGCATCCCATCAATGTTGTCGCTTATCCTTATTCCCACACTTGTCAACCGTGACCTTAGTACTCACATGATCACAACACATTTAAATGTAGTCAATTTTAAGATGTATTTCTTTCTCTTCACATAAAATGAGAAGCCTACTTTTTCACCGGTGTATGTGTGGTTATAGATGTTTTTTTCTTCTCCACACTGATTTTGCCGTGGTGTTGACTTTCAATCTGGATCTACATTGGTACAAAAAGAAGACGAATCATGCACTATTGATTAAGTTTTTCCCCTAAATAGCATTTTCTTAAATAACAAATAAAACAACATCATATTAAAATTCTACACATTTTTCTAATCAACTTTTATATATAATATGTTAAAATTGGAGTTATGGTTTCGTTTATATGAATATGAATATATTTTTAAAAGCATTTGAATCACATTTTTTAAATATTTAACAGGTTAAATAACATCATATTTAGACTGTATGCATTTTTCTAATCAATTTTCATCTATAACATGTCTAAATTAGAGTTACAATTTAAAAGATATGGATAGTAAAAAAAAAAACTATTTAAATCTGCCCAAACATAATAGATGAATGGCGGGTTGATTAACTAAAAGATCAGGGGGTGTTCCTGAAAAAGACGAATTGTTTTTTAACTTAAAATAGGACGGCGGGTTTATTATCTAAAAGTAAGGGGCTTTATGAAATAAGGACAACGAATCGTTTTTTCTCACATAACAGTGTACTGCGGGTTGATTTCATAGAAGTACAGGGTGTTTTTCGTAAAAATGCGAACGACGGACGGGCTGAAATTCAACTTTCTTTATTATTAGGTAAAGAGGTAAAGACTAAGACAAATGTCTATGCGTTGCAACAAGAGACATCATTTCCGTCTCATGCTTCCACAGTTCCACTTGTTTTTATCTGTCCCGCCCTACTGTCCTCCTCCTTCCTCGAGGAGCTCCTCTAGTTTTTTTTCCGACAAAGGGTGGATTTTATATTACTCAAAATGAAGCATCAAGAGGATATATACATAGTGAGCACACACCCGGCCTCTGCATAGCTAAGATGCACACAGCCAACACCAACACACACAAAAAACCGCCGGCAACTATCAAAGTCATATAAGACCAAAACTATGCCTAAGGAGGGAAAAAGAAAAACATCCGGAAGCGATAAAAATCACGATCTACAAACTATAATGTAAGGGCATATTTCTACCTAAGTAGTTTTGGTGATTGACGACAATGCTTTTGCGGACTAATCGTGTGCACTAAGCTCTTTCAAATATATCTCACCTAGGCACAAGACGATTATGTGCCCCTTGGAACCTATGGAAGACGGTGTTTCCTTTTGCTTCTTTTTCGGTGGATTTGAGTAATTGGAAAGCCGTACTATTAAGAGGGGGTCCGCTTCGGAAAGATTTGGGTGGAATCAACACGTATACGTCTACTCATTCGCGCCACCTTTCCTTTGCTTCTCTGGAGCTCCGTCTCTTTTCCTCGTCAGTACAAAACCATGGCTTACTACTAATACAACTGCCTGGCACGCGATAGTACCGCTCAGAGTGAGCGGTAGTACCGCACAGCCACACGGTAGTACCGCCTCAGGACCACGGTAGTACCGCACAGAGCGGTAGTACCGTGTGACTGGCTTAGCGTCGTATCTAGTACGGTAGTAGGTGAGGAAGTAATTTTTTACTTCCGCATCCTACGCGGTAGTATCGCTTGGGTCAAGCGGTAGTACTGTGTCGTGTTTTTGCTACTACCGTATTTTTGCGGATGTGTTTTATTTCGTCCACACTAGTCTTCGGCTTGTCTATCTCTGCCTTGCGGTAGTACCGCAGGGACGTGCGGTAGTACCGCTCAGGCAGTACTACCGCCCGTTGCTTCAACGCAACAGAGTTAGTCTTGGCTAGTACTGCACCAGCGGTAGTACCGTAACTTACGTGCGTTAGTACCGCGCTCTGCGGGCAGAAATGTGTGATAACAGTTGGATTTGTTTCTCACTATATATAGGGAGTCTTCTTCTCCAAGAAGACTCGCCTCTTCCTCCCCAAAGCTTCATTGTTGCTCAAAGCTCCATTTCCGCCCGATCTCTCTCCCTAGCCAATCAAACTTGTTGATTTCCTCGGGATTGCTTGAGAAGGCATCGATCTACACTTCCACCAAGAGATATTTGATTTCCCCCACTAATTCCTTGCGGATCTTGTTACTCTTGGGTCTTTGAGCACCCTATACGGTTGAGGTCACCTCGGAGCCATATTCCATTGTGGTGAAGCTTCGTGGTGTCGTTGGGAGCCTCCAATTCGGTTGTGGAGATAGCCCCAACCTTGTTTGTAAAGGTTCGATTGCCGCCTTCAAGGGCACCACCAGTGGAATTACGGCACCTTGCAATGTGTGAGGGCGTGAGGAGAATACGGTGGCCCTAGTGGCTTCTTGGGGAGCATTGTGCCTCCACACCGCTCCAACGGAGACATACTTCCCCTCAAAGGGAAGGAACTTTGGTAACACATCCTCGTCTTCACCGGCTCCACTTGTGGTTAACTCTTTCCTTTACTTGTGCAAGCTTTCCTTGTTTATCATATATAGCTTGCTTGTGATGTTGTTATCTTTGCTTCCTATAAGTTGTCATCATAGTAGCATATCTAGACAACTTACTTTGTTGCTTAATTTAAATTGGTTAAGAAAAGCTAAAAATTGTTAGTTGCCTATTCACCCCCCCCCCTCTAGTCAACCATATCGATCCTTTCATATAACAATGGCCATATCCACACCAATCATCTCATGACACTACAAGGACAACGATATTCTTCAACAGCAACGTCTTCAAGAAGGGAGCGACGCTCGAGTGTCGCCGTCACCGGAACCAACCACCAAAGGCCAGTGTCTAGGTTTTCACCCTGAAGAAACAGTCCGAGCATATCCGAGCAATGCCTTCAACAAGGTAACGATGGCAGAACATCGTCATTGCCAGGTATAACCGTCAAGGGCCAGACCTAAGTTTTCACCCCGGAGCTCGAGACCAGGTACTCAAAAAGCAACACCATCGGTGTCAAGCATGTGTTGTCTCCACCACTTTTCCGCGATCCTAGCAGCTGCATGTGTTGGGTTAGAAAACCGATAGCAATCGCTGCACAACCATACCCTCTGGGTCAAGTCATCATCCATAGATTGCATATCACCGCCAAAGCGACCACTGGATCTTGAAGAGATCCACGCCCGCCGTGCCAAAAGCCTTACGGAAGAGCAGCGGAGAATCCTGATCCAGTTGAGGACATAGGGCCTCGCGCCGCCATCCCATGGCCAGATGCGAGTTGGACCACATCGGCGATGCAGTGCAGTATGCGACCCGATCACATCTTTGTTAGGCGCTACCAGGCGCGCCGGAGCCCGGAGGACTCGGATCTTGAAACAGTTTGCATCTAAGATTCAGCCAAAGCAAGCCAGCCGCGATGGAGGATCGTGAAGTGATCAGCATCCAAGACTCGTCAGCCCCGCGCCACCGGCGCAGGACCATGCCACCCTGCCACCAGGAACCACCACGCCACCGGACGGCAAGCCCCGCCGCCAACCGACGAGTCGCCGTCGACGTGCCCCCACGAAACTGCTGCCCTGCAGCACGGGAGCCGCCGCGAGGAGAAGCCCCGCCGCCGTCGTCGGCGTCGCGGGCTTAGCCCGGCGACGTCCTCCGGCGACGGCGCGGCAGGAGTAGACGGTAGATCGGGTGGCTGGGCTAGGGTAGGAACGTGCGCCCGAGCCGCCCTGGGCTGGGCGACTGGGAGCTCCTCTAGCACCCTGTACAACGAGTTTTTTTTTTTGGCATTCGTCAATGCAGTCTTCCCAATATGCACAACGTGAAACCTTCTTTAGTTCTACAGCAAGCCGTTTAATTGCGCAACACTTAGTTAGCCCACATAGAAAAACATATTCATTTTTCCCCTTAGTGTGACTCATTCTCTTCTTCTCTCGTCATCATCCTCATCCTTCACTTATTGATGCCCAAGCTAACTTATTGAGTTGATCGATAACATGAAACTCCAAGATGTATATAAATTGGTGTTTTTAGTTCCAAGGGGGCGAGTTGGTACTATTTAATGATAATAGGAAGAGCCGACTTATTGAGTTGTGCCCGACTCCGGCGATGGAGGGGTGATGACGGCGACGCGCCTTCAGCTCGCTTCAGTGCTTATAGTCGTCATTAGGTGGTCTACGGATCTGGATGTAATTTTTATTTCTGATATTCGTTGTACTGTCATGATTGAAGATGAATATATTGGAAGTTTTCTCGCAAAAAATAGAGTTGTTGTTTTTTCTCAGGTCTAAATAGAGGCTCAACGCAGCATGTGTTGTGTAATTGCAGCTAGCCTACTCGGAGCGTATGTTAAAAGAAAATGCTAATTAGTTTTTGTGCATTTTTCCTATGGCTCAATCAAAGGAAAAAAAGATGTGAAGCACGGCCCTTGGCCCACGTAGGGGACTGACTCCCTGTTGAAAGAACATGCGGTGCCCCCATGTTTGGTTTTGGTAATTGATGACAATCTCTATGGACTAATGGTTTCCTTGAGTTATATTTGAAGGGTTTGTCCATAGGCTTTTTTTGGAGATCATTTGTTGGTTTCAAGGAGAGTTTGTGATGACCAAGGTGCTATTAAGGAATTATCCAAAGATTGGTCTTGTGAGTGTTGAGCTTATTGCAAGCATGTCTTGAAGAAGAAGAGTGTGTTATCATTCATGTTTACCTTCAATACATCATCCAAATGAAGAGTTGGAAAGATTCAAGGTTGATCAAGACTAAGTGAAGGAGTGAATCAAGTTGATCAACACACAAAGCGTAGAAGATGTACCGAGAGGGATCAAGCAATCCTATGGTATGGTAAGCATTGTCAATCACGCTTTGTGTACTAACCCATGGTCTTCGTGAGAGTTCTTTGTGGGGTTAGGTTGCGGTGTGCAAGTTCAAGTGGAGCATCACGAAGAAATCAAGTGCTTGAAGCTTGTCGTCCATTGTCGTGACAATGGACTTGTGAAGATATGCCGAAGAGTGGCTCATCCATAGAGGAGTATGGGGGAGCAATCTACTAGTCTTCACCGAGACAACGCAATCAAGAAAGATGGTCCAACTTGAGGAAGTCAAGATCGTCTACATCTAGCTCAAGTGGACTTTGTGCAAAGCAAAGGTTTGCCCTTGATAGGTTTTCTATTTTACCGGTCTCGTGGTGGTAGTTGGGAGACCGGGTTATAGGATCGTTTGCCGTACTATCAAGGGGGGCTCTCAAGTTGGTAGCTTGATCGTATCGTTAGTAGAGAGCTCAAACCATTGCATCCTTGCATCATGTTTCTTGGTTCTTGTTTGGTTCTCTTTGTGAGTCTTAGAGCTTATGGTCATCTTGATGACAAGTTTGAGTTCATCGAAATCGGAGTTCACATGTGTCTTCTATTATGTTTTCGGTGTTGGGTGTTTTACCGGTCTTATCCGAGGAAGGGTTCTCACCATTTTCTTATGGGCCTTTTCTAATTTGATTCTTATTGGTTTTTCTATCAAGATTGTGTTAGCCCTTGTCGCTAGCTTTCCAACAAACTTGGGTTCATCGAATTCGGAGTCCGTATGCAAAAGTTATTGACGTTTTGGTGTACTGAAAAGGCTGCAGCGGTACTACCGCGGGTAGGAGCGGAAGTAATTTTTTACTACCGCTTTCGGGAGCGGTACTACCGCTTGGAGCAGTACTACCGCGGCTACTTCCGTGGCTACTTCCGCTCGGGACCAAAAACTCGTCACAAGTCCAGCGGTGGTAGGCACGGATGTAATTTTTTAGTACCGCTCGCAAGCAGTAGTACCGCTACCCTTAGCAGTACTACCGCTACCCCTAGCGGTAGTACCGTGAGGTCAAGCGGTACTACCGCTCCGACGGTTTTTTTGGCCTTTTTGCCTCCTCGTTGTTGTTTTTCAAAGGGGTACTAATGCCCTAGCGGTAGTACCGCTCCTGGAGCGGTAGTACCGCTCTGTGCGGGCTGTGAGCATAACGGTTGGATTTTTTCCCACCTATAAAAGGGGCTCTTCTTCCCCAATGAACCTTATCCTTTGAGCTCGTGTTCTTCCCCCATTGTTGACCTTCTTCGAGCTTGCTATCTCTCAATCCCTCCATGGATTCTTGCTAGTTTTGGGGGGAAAAGAGAGAGGAGATCTAGATCCACATTTCCACCAATCACTTTCTCCTCTAGGTGAGGGGAACCCCTTGGATCTTGATCTTGGAGTTCTTGGTGTTCTCCTTCTTGTTCTTCCTCTCATTTCCCTCCCTAGCATTAGTTGCTTTGGTGGGATTTGGGAGAGAAGGACTTGGGCACTCCGTGTGCCCTTGCCATTGCATTTGGTGCATCGGTTTGAGTTCTCCACGGTGATACGTGGAAGTGAAGTTGAGAAGCTTATTACTCTTGGGTGCTTGGTACCCTTGAGCTTGTTCCTCTTGGGTGCTTGGGCGCCCTAGACGGTTGTGGTCACCTCGGAGCCATATTCCATTGTGGTGAAGCTTCGTGGTGTCGTTGGGGAGATAGCCCCAACCTTGGTGTTCGGAGCTCAATCATTGTGGTGTAAAGCTCCGGGCAAGCGTCGGGGTCTCCAATTAGGTTGTGGAGATCGCCCCGAGCAATTTGACGGGTTCCGGTGACTGCCCCCAAGGGTTGCCAAAGTGTACGGGTTCGGTGACCGCCCCCAAGGGTTGCCATTTGTACGGGTTCGGTGACCGCCCTCAAGAGTCCCTTAGTGGAATCACGGCATCTTGCATTGTGCGAGGGCGTGAGGAGATTACGGTGGCCCTAGTGGCTTCTTGGGGAGCATTGTGCCTCCACACCGCTCCAAACGGAGATTAGCATCCGCAAGGGTGTGAACTTCGGGATACATCGTCGTCTCCACGTGCCTCGGTTATCTCTTACCCGAGCCCTTTACTTATGCACTATACTTTGTGATAGCCATATTGTTTCTTGTCATATATCTTGCTATCTCCTAGTTGTTTATCTTGCTTAGCATAAGTTGTTGGTGCACATAGGTGAGCCTAGTTGTTGTAGGTTTTGTGCTTGACAAATTAACCGCTAGGTTTATTCCGCATTTGTTCAAGCCGAAACCGTAATTATTTTAAAGCGCCTATTCACCCCCCCCCCTCTAGGCGACATCCACGATCTTTCACCTGTGGTCCAATTTAAGGAAAAAAATTACATGCGACTTAATCAAAGGCAAAAAAAGATGTGGAGCAAGCCCCTTGGCCCGAGTAGGGGACTGTCTCCTTGTGGCCCAATCGAAGGAAAAATAAATTCCCTGTGGCTTAATCAAAGGAAAAAAAAGATGTGAAGCATGCCACTGGGCCCAAGTAGGGGACCGTCTCCCTATGGCCCAATTGAAGGGAAAAAATTCCCTGCGGCTCAATCAAAGGGAGCAACTAGTTAACGAGCGCTCCTTCGGGATCATCGCAGCGTTCAGTGCCACTTGGCGCGCTCTCAGCCATTCGCCACGTGTCGCCTTTTGGACGTTCCCTCCGGATTTTTTTTTATTTTTCCGCACGCGTTTTTGGCTTATTAAACGTTTTTCCGGGTTTTTTCGACGTTTTGGTTTTCCACCGGTCTTCCTTAGCTATTCGATGAAAAAAATCATTTTTTTTGCGAAAAACGCGTTTTTTCCGCGAGAGTCACGGTTTTTCTTCCGTGAGAGGCAGGGTTGTGCTTTCGCGAAAGTCACGGCCGTGCCTCTCGGAAAGAAAAAAACATATTTTTTGTTTTTTTTTTTACTTTCACGAGAGTCACGGCTCTCGGAAAGGGGAAAAATGTGTTTTCTATTTTTTTTCCTTTCGCGAGAGTCACGGTTTTGCTTTCGCGAGAGGCACGGTTGTGCTTTCGCGAGAGTCAGGGCCGTGCCTCTCGAAAAGGGAAAAAACACGTTTTCTGTTTTTTTCTTTCGCGAGAGTCACGGTTTTGCTTTCGCGAGAGGCACGGTTGTGCTTTCGCGAGAGTCACGGCCGTGCCTCCTCGGAAAAGGAAAAAAAAATGTGTTTTTTTTTCTTCCGCGAGAGTCACGATTTTGCTTCCGACAGAAGCACGGTTGTGATTTAGCGAGAGGCACGGGCGTGCCTCTTTCGGAAAGGGAAAAAACCAGCGCGTCCGGTTCGGTTTTTTCGTCCTGTTTTTTTCGTTCGATTTTTTTCGTGAAAAAAAAAGATCATCAAAACCTATCAACATGGGATCTAGTTTTGAAGATCTCGACGCGAGGAATTCAACGGTGAAAAGGTATCGAGATTTGGACGCACGGTTTAAGAGATAAAACGTTTTGAATAAACGGATCTACGAAAAAAGGGAAAATGCCCAGATTGCGACACGCCACTTGTGGCAACATGAGGTTTGCGATGATCTTTGCAACAAGTACTCCTTAATTAGTGATTTCGTCAATCAAAAGAAAACCAAGATGTGGAGCAGTCCCCTAGTCCATATTGGGGACTGACTCCCTGTCGCCCAATTGAAGGAAAAATAATATGCGAAGCAGACACCTTGATTCCACGGCTTGAAGGCCCTGCCTGAATCTTTACCTAATAATAAAGAAAGTTGGGTTTCAGCCCGTCCGTCATGCCACTTTGCAGAAAAGCCCCTCTGTTTTCTATAAATTAACCCGCACTACACGTTTAAGTCATACCGAACCGTTATTTGGCATTTTTGCATAAAAACCCCTCAGGTTTCATGTAATCAACCCGCCATCCATATTTAAGTCACCAGCCGGCTTTTTTAAACAAAGGTCCGCAGTCGTCATATTAACTCAACCTGAAGTGGTACGAGCGAGAGAAAAGAAAAACAAACCAAGCCACCAGCACGACCCTTCCTCTCGATCTCATCTGGACCTCCAGCCCCACACCGCCCCTCACCGCCGTCCGCCGCCGCGCTCCGCCACCGCCTGCCCCATCGTTCGCCGCCGCGCGCCGCCACCGCGTGCCCCAAGTGCCAACACACCTGCGCCCATCCACTACCGGTGACCCCCAGCCTTCCACCGCCGGCGACCCTCGACGTCGCGGCCATTGATGACTCTCCGTCCCTGTACCATGGCGCCTCCGGGACTCCTCCCTGCTACTTCCACCTCGACATTGGTTTCCCCAACCCCGATGGCTTCTCCACCAGCCACTCCTTCGAAACGCACTCTATCCGCCGTCGGACCCATCCGCTATCCCCTGTCAGACCCATCCGCGTGGTTCCAATGTCGAACATCGCCGCCACCCTATTGTGACACGAGGTGGTGTTCTTCTAACCGCCGGCTTGATTCTGCCTAGGTAATTTCTTCTTTCTACTGTAGCTCTTCATAACAAAATTTGACTGCCTAAAAATTCCCCAATTTGGTACAATTTTCTCAGTCAGGTTCTATTGGCCGTTGTAGCATTAGCATGATGAAGATTCTGGAACAGTGCATGACATGCTCAATCCCAACCTCTTCACTTAGCTGGTGAAGCACCTGACCCGGCGTCGAGCAATATCCCTGTATACTCTTTCCTTGTGTTCTTTCCAAGTATGCACGGTGGTACTACTTCCATAATGCAATTGTATGTAAATCGCTTTGAAATGATGGTTGCTGAATACTACATTATGCTTGATAGTCATCTACCTGGACGACTTCAAGCACTAATAGGTGAATCCTTTTAGATTTTGTAGTTCTTTTCAGTACTGAGATAGCTGTTTCTTGCTTCCCAATATTTGGACGAGAAAACAGAGAGGCTTTACATTATATAAGAGTTACAATAATAGATTATAAATAAGAAAATAAGGTCCAAGCCAGACTCCTACTTATAAAGGTTTTGTCTTTCACGTAAGGGGATATCATATCATACTTCATCTAATCACGGCTGTTGTGTAACCTAATGATGGTTAGTTACTACATCCATAGAGAAAATGAACATGGAGATATTCTCATGTCATAGTTTCCAGTGATGAGAATGGGCTACCCGACATTGCTCGGCTTCTGAAATTGAGCAAACTTGGTGTAGTTATTCATGGTAGAAATTCGTACTTAAATTATCTATTTCGCCAGATTGAGAAACTACGTACATGCCTTCGTCAATGCGCAATCGAACAACTGTCAGGCGGTGATGAGAGTACTACTAAAAGCAAGGGAAACACACTTAAGTTTGCTATCGACAGTTTCTTAAGAAGCTAAATATCAGTGGCATCACAAGTGGGCTTCTCTATTAATCCAAATGATCCATCAGGTTGCAAAGATAAAAACAATGAACATGACATATCTGAAAGCAGCCCGAGCATCCTCTACTACTTTGGTTTAGGTGCTATTTATCTTGCTCTGTGCTGACATATTTTCTGCTTTCGTAGATGCAAACATCCCGAATGTGATCAATCATATGCTGGAGAATGGTATTGAGACCTTCCATCACTGGATAATGGGATTTATATGCGGTTCCAGTCCGTTCACGGTGCAGGTGAACTGGAAATTCTATCAAAGACAACTCTCCTTTCTTCAGTGTACATGCATGATATTACATTATTAAATATACCATTTTTAACTTCATTTAGTTGTCTATATTATGCTCAATGTGCTATTACCAAGAAAAATAGTGTTACCTCCGTACCAGGGCCTACCAAATATCTTATATTTTGGTACGGAGGTAGTATTTTTAGCCTGCAAAGCGACTCCTATGCCTCCCAGTGTGGCAATAATGTGTTTGCAACAGTGAGGAGATAACTTATTTTTTACATTGTGAGAAACACATCCCGTTTCTTCCTCATCATAAGTGTGTGCCATGTTATCTTTGTTCATGTTCCTGGCTATACATTTTCAGTATTCTCAGGATATATCTGATTATGATGATGTTCCGTACTGCTCATGAGGCAACAACTTTTTGGACTGCTTGATGTTTATAACCAATGAGACTACTTTTTTGGTTGTTGGCTGGAGCTATCACTATGACTATTTTCTTTTCGCCCAGGTAAATTTATATGGTCATCAAAAACCAACGACAAGTCAACACTTGTCAGCAGTTTGTGATTTGTATTACCGTATGCCTAAGCCAATAGCCAGACAATGTTGTTTTAATTAGGAAATGTAGAAAACATGGTGATAATTTATGTAGATTTGACAGTCCCTTCAAACTGCAGTCTTCGATCTTGAGTGGACAATCTAACTATATGTTTCCTTATAGAAAAATCGACTATATGTTCCATTAATTGTCTGCTTATTTTGGCCCGATCAAATTAAACTAGGTCTTGATTTGAAGGCCCAGTTAAGGCAGCTGGTGCTGGTTTGTTTGTTGTAATACTAACTGTGATATTTAAACAGAGACATGTGGTTTTTCTCATTCCTCGACATTTTCCTTTGCTACCAAGATTTTTCATTCTAGGTTGTGGAAAAACGCATGTAGCATTCCTTCTACAAGTCGTCATGAGCTGGGACATAGAAGAAGAGAGCCGACGAGAAATCGCACAGCGAATCGCTCCGGTGTCGCTGCCAATGGTGCTGCGCAAAGTGCAGAATGCAGGCTAGATGCGTACGAGTCCGTCCCTACTTCACGACTTGGAAGCAAAGGAAATCGAGTCAATTATAGATAGTATATTTGGTTATGAAAGTTGTCTTTTGTGTATGCAATTTTGCCATTATTTTGTAAAAGCTTTGAGTTTTTGATAATGTAATTGTCTTACTAATCACACTTTTAATCTATTCGTGCCAAGGCTAATAGCCAAGTTATGCACAAACTGTTCATGTTTCCTTGATGACTGCTATTGTCGGAAGATTCTTTTCAGCATTTAAGTAATACCGATCCCACATTCAGTTATGTGTGCAAAGGCCGGTAGCAAAATAATGACTGCTCCTTGCTGGTTGGATATTTCCTACTTCTAGGATTATCTCATTATGCTTTTTGGACCATGCTGATTTGTGAACGAGAACCTACATGATCACCCACCCTGATTTGTGAATTCGTAGTCACATACAGACACTCAGGTATGCAATATGGTTTTGCTCTTTTTGTGTGATTGTCAGCATTCCCCACTGTTTTTTATGATCAGAGAAAAACAAAAAGAGATTTCACTCTACAATGGATGTCTTTCTCATCTCCCAGGCATATGTAATTTCACTGCTCTGATTGCCATCATCACGGTCCAAGTCTACCTCCGCCAAGTACGGTGCCGTGAGGAAACACCCAAGGTACATGTGTGTGTGGACTCTAATTTAGATTAACTACAAATATGTACACCGATCCCATCAGTGATCACCTTGTAAATCAGCAGCAGCCAGTGGTACACGAATTCTCTTATAAAACTAGAAAAATATCCTACTTATTTTAACTCAAAATTAAGCTACTATTGTTCTAAAAATATTAGAATCACTTGACTTCGAAAACAATATTTCGGTTGAATTTAAGGTGACCTGCATATACTTATGCTTTACTTTAATCTTCAAAGTGGAAGTTTAAAATACTTATTTTAGATTTTATATGATGCATACATTATTTGATTAGAAATTATTATGGATTTTTAAATAACTTTAACATTAATTTTAAATCCATATATTGATAAAAGGCACTCAAAATTAAAAAAAATGCAACAAAATTTAGATTATAATTATGTATTATTTGGAACAACCATTAGGAGCCGCCGAAACTAGCCCAGGAGGTTTGAGAAAGAGCTCGCAGGGTTAATATGACGGCGGGGTCGGCCAACATGGACGCTCCGACAAGGTCGAGCGATCAGCCGTGCAGAACGCTTTAAAGGCCATAAAGGGCAAGGGCAATAATAAGTGACAATACAAATGGACGATGTGTTGAAATACAGGACATGGGCTCATGGAGGTCTTGAGTCATGCTTAATGTGGGAAGTACCATATGATATTATTATTTTCACACATTGCAACACACAGTTATTTCAAGAAGCTAAAGATAAAAGTGATTAATAAGACTAATCCATGCACCACTACTCTTCCATCAAATGAAGGACATCGGGGTGATTTCTTCATGTCCACGATTCATGCTTCGAAAAGCGATAATTAATTTAAACTTATTACCACATTTATCAAAAATGGATATGAGAAATGGTGAGTAATGGCATGTGTAGCAGGTTTTGTAATTTTTTCGCCCGTTGCAACGCACGGGCATTTGTACTAGTAATTATTTATGCATTGGCACAGAAATGTTCTGTAAGAAAAATATATGCGGAGCACACCCCTTGACCGCACGGCTTGCAGGACCAGCCATAAAATATATTTATGCGTGGACAGACAATTTCTTTAGTACCACCTCAGATAGACATGGAAGAATATAATTCTATATGGTGAATATACCAAAAATTCAGAGAAATGCAGCTCCCTTTATTAATCAGTATAGATATAATTCTTACCTTTTTAATTTTGGTTACATTTTGGAACACAATATAAAATACATATATTCCAAAAACCTTGCTTCAGTTTTGGAAAAAATGTTTGTGCAATGTAACAAAAAAAATCGAGCAACTTATGAAAACAATTGATAGTATTAAAATGTTTCAACAAATATTTGAAAAATGTTCAACACTTTTTTTATAAATATTCAGGAAAATGTATTTGAAGAAATGTTAATCATATATTGGAAAGATGTTAAAAATATATATAATAGGTGTTTAAGATGTACTCCCTCCGTCCCAAAATTCATGTCTTAGATTTGTCTACATACGGATGTATCTAATACTAAAACGTGACTTGATACATTCATATTTAGACAAATCTAAGACAAGAATTTTGGGACGGAGGGAGTATAAAATAATGTACAATGTGTAGGAAACAAGTAGCCATATCTTCTTCCAAAAAAA
>LR738710.1:888621433-888673889 GCA_902687465.1 Secale cereale
AAAAAAAAACATCAAAATATATTTGAAAAATTGTCAATCATTGTATTTGAATTTTTTAACTATGTATTTAAAAAATTTAAAACGTGTATGAAAAAAAATATCTCTGATGTATACAAAAAATATACAACATGGATGAAAAAATTAGACATCAAAACTCATATCTGCGAAAAAGCCTTAATCATGTACTTAAAAAGTCATAGACGGTGTTCAATAATTGTCAGCGTAGTTTAGAAAAATATGAATATCATTTGAATATTTTTCTTTTATTCGATGATTTTGTAATCTTTTCTAAAATTAATGTTCAAATGCATGTGTTTGAAAAATATTATTCATGTACTTAAAAAAATTTATGTACAACAAAAGTTTGTTGTTTATATGAAAAATATAAAATATATAGAAAAATGTAGACATCAAAACATATATTTGGAAATAATATTAACCATTTCTTTCAAAGTAATAAACATGTATAAGGAAATGTTTTTTGTGTACATAAAAAATGTATAATATGTACGAAAGAAGTAGACATCAAAACATATGTTCGGAATATTTGAGGAAGATCAAAGGGAAAAGGAAAAAAAGAAGAAAAAACACTCAGAAAAAGAAAGTAATTATAAAACCAATGAAAATAGTAAAAGAAAAACACATAAAAGTTGGTCCAGTCCAATCATTGTACACCAAATAAGAAGAAGAAGCAAAAAAAAAAAAATCTACAACGACGACCGAGCGAGCAAACGAACGCAATGACCTAGCGAGCAAAATGCGCTAATGGGTAGGCCCATACTTGCCGACGACAAAGGTGAGGCGCAATAGGAGTCGATATGAATGATATATAGCTCTAGCGATGCGAATGTTGTTGTTGTCCATGGTAAGCAAAGAACATGGGCCTCGCGTAGGCCGTAGAGCCCATGAGGCATGTTTAGGCTTATCGTGTGCCATGCGCGCCTTATGGACTAGAGGCCCATAAGAGCACACTTGACTATTTTTTCATGAAAAGCAATTTTTTTTAACTTTTCGCAACCACAAAACTGACAACTCCACACTTGCTAGAAACCCTTCTAGGGCAAAGAAGAACAAAGTTTTATTGTTAGGCATGGATGGACTCGATCAAAGGAGGATTTGGTCAAGCTTAATATAGATGCGGCTTTTGATATGGAGAGTAAAATAATGGGACTAGGGTTGTCCTTATAGATAATCTGCAGGCTACTTTGTGGCCCCTTCTGTAATGCCCAGGATGGAGTTATACCTCCTACGGGTCGAGGCCCGACTTAAAGGCATAAGTCCATCCTAGAATGATCTCAAGTTTGGTAATCTTTGCACAACTCATGTAAAAGAGGGATGGTAAACTTAAAATAGTCGGCTTACAATCGCCACGTCACAGAAACAGTACAAGTCTCAAACATCATACAATAAGATCACTACAACCCTCTAAGGGCAAAACCAAAAATCAAAGTACCAAACTCAGATAAATAAACAACCACAGGCGGATCGAATCCTAGTAAGAGTCTCCACTACTGATCGTCCGGGTAGCGCACGTAGTAACGACTACGCTCCTCGTCGTACTCCCAATCCAGCTCGGTGCCATCTCCTGGATAGCTCACGGCTGGACCTGCATCTGGTGTGTGAAGTAACTGTGAGCCACAGAGGACTCAGCAATCCCGTTCCCGGGTAACAGAACTATCAAAGCCTTAGGTGAGGAAAGGCTGAAGAAAGAAATGAGGTGAAGGAACAACAAAGAGTCTGCAGCAGCAACTAGCACTAACTTACGCAAGAGAGAGCGAGGAGAGAAGGCAACGCGAGAAGTGATCACTAAGTGATCCTAGCTACAAGCTCACAAGCATAACCCCTCCGTGTTCAACTCCCGAATCCCTATTCGGAAATTGACAGTCACGGAACTCACGCTGGTAGTGTATTAGCATCATTTTGTCAAGTTTTCTACAACCGGAAATAACAAGCTCCCATCTGCCACATAACCGCGGGCACGGCTTTCGAAAGTTCAAACCCTGCAGGGGTGTTCCAACTTGACCCATTACAAGCCCACGATCCGCGGAGTCGCAACTCCAAAGTGGGAAGGCCCGAGTATCCTCGGAATCCCGTGCTCAAGTTAAACCGAACTAAGGTAAGGCTAATCCAGCAAATCCTCCCGGCGTGCCGACACCCTGATAGTAGCCGCGCGTATCTCGTCTCAGGCCACGACCGGATGGGTGATCCCACAGGTTTTTACCAAACCTTGAGTTTCCTCGAGGTGGCCCCGCGTAACCCCCGTTTCGGACCAACACTCATGTGGAGCACTGGCCCGGGGTTGTTGATTAAGGAAAAGGGTTTATAACTCCCTATGCAAGTTTAGTTTGTTATTAGGCAAATAGTACCAATGTTGGGATTTGCTGGAAAAGACTTAGCACTTAGCGGTTTATCAAGGGGGTCCCATACACCCCAACCGTGTTAGGAACGCATAATCAAGGAACATAAAACCGGCTTATACGGATCCTAACGGCATGAGTGGAACAAAACACCAAGCAAAAGGCTTAGCCTTCCACCCTTGCCAATATATAGGTGATTTCAGTTAAAGCATTTATATAGTGTGATATAACCCAACCAAACTTCAACATGGAGCAAGCATCTTCACTTCACCTGCAACTAGCAACGCTATAAGAAGGGCTGAGCGAAGCGTACTTAGCCAAGCAACGGTTTGCATAGGTAGGGTGGTTAAACATGGCAATTGGTTACAAGTAGGAGGCTGACAAGAAGAACATGGGCATCGAGGCAAAACTATAGATCGAGACTACTAGCAATAGACAAAGATAGTAATGTTATCGGGGTTCGGTCATCTTGCCTGAAGAGAAGAAGTTCGGATCGAAAGAAGGGTCCTCTTGCTCAAACTCGTTGGAAACCTCGTTGGAAAACTCGTGCTCAACTTCCGGGTCTAAACAAGACAAACACACCAGCACCAAATCAACACAATGCAATGCGCACTCGAAAAACATGTATGCATGATGGATGCACTAGAGATGCACATGGAGCACGGAAAAACATCACTCACGCAAAACACCTCAAAACAAGGTAACAACCTGATATTATTAATCTACACAGAAAATCACCCAAGTTTGATATAAAGATCGCTGAAATCGGAGTTACGGGCTAAAAGTTATGCCCGAAACAAGATTTGAGCGAAAACTGCAAATTACAGCAACATAGCATCTTGGGAGCTCAAAATAAATAATCTACAGCACCCAAAAGGCATGGCAAAGGACTTGAACATAAACTAGATATAATGTACAGCAACTAGGTCCAAAGTGCACCCCAAACGGAGTCACGGATCAATAGCAATGATCTTGGACATATTGAACTTTGAAATAAAATTCTGGCAGCAGAATTTTATTGAAAGTTTAGAGCAAAAGATAAACATGCTACAGCACCTCAAATGGACATGTGAGGACATGGATGGAAAGACAACAATATATACTTCATGGAACAATCAAAAACCACCCCAAAACTATCATGCTTTGTCCTACAACATCACACGAACATGGCATCGGAACGTTACAGATTTCAGACTTAGTGAAATTTCACTAAGTCCTAAAACAGCAACATCATCATGGCATCAAAAAGAGCATGTTTAAGACACCTCGAAACTAAACATGGCAAAGGGTAAGCACCTCATCAAAGTACATATGACGGTGATCCCGAAACACACAAGCATGCATCAATGTGGTGAACACACCGATTGCAACAAGCTCAACAACATGGCATTTCATAACAAGTAAAAACACAACGTTTGAACATGGCATCTTGCAACGATGATAACAAGGAAACAAAACATCTACCATGCAACCTATCACAAGCAACACGTGGTTCGTGACGAGACGAACACGTGGACATGTCATTTGCATCGTTTGGACAAACGAGCTAAAAGATATCACATGTCAAAGGTGGCACAAAATAACACATAACAGCAGTTTATATCATCATACACTCTTGCAACAGCAAAACAAGCCCCTAGATGACATCTAACATGCATGACTACAACAGGTAAAACGTAGAGGGCATCTCCACGAACATCTGGACATGCTACACGCGCTAAACGGAGCAACACAGAGAAAGTTATGCATGGTCAAAGTAGGCATATCAGAACAGAGAAAACAGAGATCTAGGTCAACCTCTCAGATCTGGTGAACAGTACTGGGCCTCGGGGGATGAACAGTGTTACGGCCCGGATCTGAAGAAAACGGCCCGGATCTGAACAGTGAACAGTGCGCGGCGAACTGGGCCCGATCCGGCGCGGGACGGCCCAGCTGCGCGGAGGCTGGCTTGGCCCGGCGGAGGGCCTCGGAGGGAGGTGGCGAGGAGGCCCCGCGGTGGCGCGGCCCGAGCGCGCGCCCGGTGAGGCGAGCCGGCGGAGAAGAGGCTGGGCCTTCGGGCCCAGCGCGGGAGATGGAGCGCCCGGCCCGGCGCGGCGCGGAGGGGAGCAGGCCGGCCCGGCGCGGCGCTGTGCGGGAGGCGAGCGGCTGGCGAAGGGGTGGAGACGGGCCACGGGGGAAGTGGTCCCTCGCCCCGGAACCGGTCGACGCGGCGAGAGCAGTACGGGCCGGGGTGGCTGGATGGCCCAGCGCGGCGAGATGGAAGGAGGCGAGCGGGCCGCAGGAGGCCAGCGATGCGGTCCCCTTGGCGCGGTCGGCGACGGCCTGGAGCGGTCGGTCAGACCCGATCGAGGGAAAAGATCGGCCGGGGAGCTGCGCGCCGAAGCGTTGACTTCGGCTTCGAGCCAGATCGAGGATTGCGGCGGCGCAAGCGCTCGAACTCAGGGATCCCTCGGGATCCAGAAAATATCTGGGGATCTCAGATCTGAAATAAAAGGAAAAAAAAAAAAAGATAGAGGGAAGGAGGAAGAAGGAGACATGCCAAATAGACCTAGGGGGTCTATATAGCAGATTTTTGACTAGGGTTTGGAGGCTAGGGGTGCTAGGAGCCCTACGATCGTGATCCAACGGATCCGATCGCGGGGTCGATTTAAAAGGCCCAGACGGAGAAAAGAGACTGCAGCAGGGGTATTCCCGGGACACGAAGTAAGGGCACTTCGGACCCACACGGGCAACGGAGGGAAAAGTCAACGGAGTCCAAACGAGACGAGATTTGAGAGGCGGGTTGCACACAACAAAACAACAACACACAACACAACCTCGCGGCACACCGGTAACGAAAAACGCCCGAACAACAAAGAAGGCCTACGGGACGTCACGGACACGAGAGGGAGCTCCGGAACACGAAACGGACAACGGGAAGAAACGCCACGAACCGGATGCAACCCACAACACAAACAAAATGCAATGCACATGTCTACATGATATGAATGAAAGCCACACACTCACACAACAAACGACGAAAGCCCGAAAGACAAGAACCCGAAAATGGAAATAGATGAAGCCGGAGATTTATTATAAGCCCAAAAGGGAAAGTATTACATCCGGGGCATTACACCTTCCAACCGAACACTTGATGCTGCCAGCGAGCAACGACGACAGAGGCGATGGCTATGCGGGATGGCCTTTCCCTATCAAATTCTATGGGGTGCAATAGGGTGGTGGTAAATTCTGATTGTATGAAAGTTATGAAGATCATGAATAATGGTGGACATTCACTAGGGCCTGCGACGGCTAGGATATTCTTCCTCTGTCATGAGTTTTTTTTTTTAGAAAAGGAGGATGACCTCCGGCCTCTGCATCTGGGCGATGCATACGGCCACTTTATTAATTATTCTCACAAGACCTTACAAAGTAATACCACAGTAAGACTTAAGCCGCCGTCTAAGCAACAAAATGTCGCTACACCTATCCAGTTGATGAAGGGGCGCAGATAGCCTGGGCCTAATACCAAACAGACATCGCAGCCAAACCTAACATCTAAGACCTGAGAACCCATCCAGGACGTCTGCCGGGCATGGGTCTCGCCGGTCCGGCGTGCTCTCAGAGGCCGCCGCCGCCAACTGCCACCGCTCCATCTTCAGAACTGTACTGATGCATCAACCTTGCTCGGTCTAGCTATCGTCGACACCACCACGGTGCCCAACGGCACATCCTCCCTGCGCGCAAACAGCTGAGCACGTCGCGGTCGCCAGTGATACACCTCAGCACCATGCTGCCAAGTACCACCAGCCGACACAACTTGAAGTCTTTGGAGAATCTGTCGTGCGTAGCACCTGCCGACCAGGCATGACAAAGCGTAGCACCTGTCGGCCAGGCATGACTTGACATCTTCACCGAAAGCTCCGTGCAAGACGAAGCCGCTCCACCTCCCGCCTCTGTCTTCCAGCGGTGCTCCACAAACCATGCTCCCAAGAGAGAAAACGACACCGCAGTACCGCCATCGTCCGACCCGGAAGACCAGATCCTAGGGTTTCCCCCGGAGCAGCACGAGTGGGTTGACGATAGTCACACGACGATGCCTTCATCAAGGTAACGACACAGAACGCCGCCATCGTCTGCCATCGGCTCGGTTTTCACCGGCAACTATGTCTTCCCGACTCGCAGCCGGAGCTAGATGACGGATCTCAAGATCTGCCCATCCAGCGTCAGGCCGACCAGCTCCGGCGAAGGAGATGGCCACCACAGCCGCACCTTGGGCCGGAGCCCCCGACGTCCTCGTGTTGCAGGTCCAGCCCAGAAGCCGCTTGACGTCACCGGATAAGCGGAGATGCACGACAGCGTGTGAAGCAGCCCGTTGAAGCCATCTGTGCCCAAATCGGGTGCCCTAGCCGCCGCCGCAGAGATCTCGCCGTCCCCGGCTCCAGCACGCCGACCCTGGTCGCCGCCGGCCCGCGCCACCGCCCTTGATCCGGTCGGAGTAGAACGCCGCCACCCAGATCCAATCGCGGGCCGAGGAGGATTGCCGCCGCCGCCGCTGCAGCCCGCAGGCTTAGCCTGCGACGCCCTCGGCGACGGCGGCGGGAGGTGGGGGACCGCTGGTGGCGACTGGAGGCGGCCGGCGGGGTTGCCCCGGTGCGGCGCGGCGCCGCCGCACGGGGGTTGGAGGGGTCACGCGATATGACTGAAGATGGAGCGTCTGTTGTATAGGCACGGACGGCACTCTGTCATGAGTTTAGTGATAGTTTCTTTGAATTTTGTCCTAAGGAATCCAATATGACAAAAATGTGTTAGTAAGTTGGAGAACCCTAGTCCTTCTTCTTGGCTATAGGAGCCTTGTGCATTTCTTGTGGCTGACATGACAAGCAATGCAGGCATTTCTCGGTATGAAATAAAAACCGCATAAAGGCTTTTATGATAAAAACAGGAAAAAAAATGTATGCTTACAATTCCGTACATCTTTTCAAATCCATCACTACTGAAGAAAATGACACCATTGTTGATTTGACATCTTGTTTTCTTCTTTTTTGAGTAACTGCCGATTCGACAGGTTGCGTGTGTGGAATGGAATTGCCACTCTCCACATGTGTGGGCTAAACCGGCCGCGTGCAAACTGAGAGGCTACGGAGTTCCCAAACAAAATGGATTTGCTTTGGCTTAGTCTTTGTGTGCACGAATGAACTGGGAGCCTGTGTCCACACAATGGTTTGTGTAGATCTTTTGCTCGTGTCCTTTAACATGCCATGATGCCAAGCATGATTCGCTTTCTCGAGGATGGCGGGGAGAGAGAGGATGCAAATATTGTGTTAGAATTGAACCATTCTTTCTGTACACTCTGAACACCATCGCTGTTCAAGAAAATGACATCGCTGGCACTGGATAAGCTCATAAGCATGTCGTTGCCAGTGTGGAATTTCCCCATCGTTGCTCCTCAAAAGAACTTGTGGAATTAACGAACTCCTGAGGTTGCGTAGATGGGTTTGACACACACTCTCACGCTCTCCGAGGCTAATTTCTTTCAAAAAAAAATTCCACTAGGGTATCTTCAACCCGGTTCATCAAAATGCGGATCAACTTGTGGTTAAATAGTTTGGAGGACACTGATATCTTCATCTCATTACAGTGGAGAGGCACAACCGCGCCGACGACCGGAAGGGGAAGGGGCCGGCGAGGAAATGGTGATTTCTTCTACCCTTCCCCATGTTATCTATGTTTTATAAGTAGTTTGTAGTATGGATTTGCACTGTCCGTCGTTGAACTCCGATGAACTATGTTCCTTTTGTCCGGCGATGAAATGTTGATCCGCTCAACTGGGCGTTGATCATGTGCTTACGTAGTGTTGCATGATTTGCATGATTTTGAGGTTTCAGGTATGAGGGACGCGGGTGTGGAAGGCAACATATGAGGCGTACCCGGTCAGTGCCCACGGACGCATCTATTGACGTTTGAGAGGCTGGATTTGACATGTCTGACTTTAGATGCTCAGGAGCATCTAAAGACGGACTCCCGAAATCTCCTATACATCCAGGTGGACAGCCCAGTCACTGACCGGTAAAAAAAAACTAGACAAATGCATCATACCGACCGTATACGTCCGGGCGATGGGACCCGTCATACCAACCCAAATCTGGGGCGAGTATGGCAGGCCCGGGCGCGCCCATCATGTCAGACCGGATGGGACGGACCAACCGCAAATTGCACCAAAATGACCTAGTCCATCAAAACCACCACCCTCTCCCCACGTTCGTCCACCATTTCCCGCGTCCAAGCTATCGGCATCGTCCACCCTTCTTCCCCATCTATGTCACAGGCCCGCATCCACCGCCCAAATGTTGTCCACTCCATCCCCAACCGTTGCTACGTATGTTGTCTTGGCATCGTCCGTGTGGCTCCCCTCATAGGTTCTGGCCTACAAGCTGGAGAACGTCGCCCGAAGGGACCGTCGAAGGAGGCAGCATGAGAGGGAAGCGGTGTTGTAGGGAGTTCCGCTTGTGGACCTCGAGGATGATGTGTACCATCTGCAGCGCTCGGCCCCCTGAACCGCGTCATGGCGCCGCCTTGCCTTCTCGTGGTAGAGGTCGAACCGATGGCCGTTGGCCCTTTCCGGATGTTTTTCCGGCAACGCGGGCGCCGGAGGACAACGTGTGTCAATCACCGCAGCTCCAACGAGCGCAGGTAAACACAAGCAACGGTAGTGCCCGGTCTGTCCAGATAATATTCGAGGGAATTACACGGCAAGACGCGATATTTATTTTTACTCCTTTCCGATCAATACATTGCATTCTCGTGTCAGACATGAACAATTAGTTGCATATATACTGTTAGTTTATTTGCAATCATGATAATTTCAGGACAATTACATGTCTGCATGATCAATGAGAATCAAGAAACTACCCAAATGAACTATGACGAGGGATCCAAATTGTCTGACGTTTGAAGTCGACGGTCGAGGACGAGATCAACCAGGTGCAGAAGGACCGTGTTGTTGGGTGGAACTTGTTCACGCTCATCACCGATGGCTGCCTGGACCGTATGATGAACATATCGGGCTCGTCCGGATTTAGAGCATACGAGGTCGCCAACTTCGGGTGTGGGAAGCTGAGCCGAACGGAGCCGGTTACGATGAACCCCGACGGTCCGGTGGCGCTGATGTGCAGCAGGACGGCCAGGTGTCAGTGTCGCCGCACTCCGGCACATATGGACGCGTTCAAAGGTTTGATGGAGGATGCAAATAGCAACACACGTGAGAATATCACTGTTGAAGTAAATGACGACATCGCTGACACTACGAAGAATGGCAATGGGAGGTGTCCCCAGGAATCCACGGTTGCTCGTCAAACCGAAAGCAAAGTTGTGGTTGACGAGTGCCCCAGGTTGCGTGGTTGAGTTCGACACTCTCTCTGCGCAGGTACCACCACATGCGCCTAGGCCACCCGTTGTGATACCGCTGGCACGCCTAGCGCCAGCACATTATATTTACTAGTATCATCACTGTTCATGTCGATCGACTGCAAGGACGCACCCGCGTACTGCCAAACACAAGCCACCGTTCGTCCGCGCACGCGCACGCGCACGGTCGGCTCGCGATAATCCTCACCGGCGAGGCGAGCGCGCAGCTCTCGATCTGCTACCTTCCTGCTCTGCCATCCCCATGTCGCCCGTGCGGATCATCGACGCGAGCTATGTGCGCGTGCCGGAGACCGCCGCGCCGCCGCCGGGGCCGATCAGGTTCACCGCGATGGAGGCGCTCTGGGTCGTCTTCCCGGTGCTGCAGCACGTCCTGCTCTACGAGGGCGACGGCATTCCGCCCTTCGACGCCATTCTCGAGTCCCTCCGCTCCTCCCTGGCGGCCACTTTGGAGAGCTTCGCGCCGCTCGCCGGCAAGCTGGTCCACCTCGAGGACACGGGGGACGTCGGCATCAGCTGCTCCGCCTCCGACGGCGTCAGGTTCGTCGTCGCCGAGTGCGACGCCGACATCCGCCGCCTGGCCGGCGACGAGGAGCACGACCTGCGCGTGCTCGAGGCGCTCGTGCCGGAGGTGGACATGGGCCAGCTGCCGACCGCCGTGCTGGCCGTGCAGGCCACCCGTTTCGAGGGCGGCGTGGCCCTCGGGCTGACGGTGCACCACGGCGCCGCCGACGGGCGGGCGCTCTGGACGTTCGTCGAGGCGTGGGCGACGGCGTGCCGGGGCGAGACGCCGGCCGCCACGCCGTGCTTCGACCGCTCGCTCGTCAAGATGCCCGCCGGCGACGAGCTGGCCAGTAGTGTTCTGCGGAAGTTCGCTCCCAATTTGCCCTCGGTACGTACTTACGTGGTTCCTCTGTTTCATACGTAGATGTCTGTCTTCGTGTTGAATTTGAGGAATTAATACTTTTATAGTATCATATAGGTAGCACCATCCACTCACAATCTTATACTGTAGTATATACAGAGACACCGAAAGACTTGTGTGGAAAATCTAGATCAATTTTGTTGTAGATGGAGTGATGGTCTCAGAACCTTTCAGAACCTTCTCTGAAAATGGGTACATTTTCAGGGGAGCTGATTAGTGTGAAAGTTACTTAAACTAATCTCCTCTTCTGAATTTAACTGGGTGGGGCTCCTGCCTTATTCTTCTCCAATCAAATCGTTTCACATATTCACATCCTCGGTAAGACTACCTATAGTAGGCGTAACATAAACGATAACATCATACATATACAGACAAAATAGCTGATGTGGCAAGTAACTAATGAAGAAAGCCGTGTTTATATAAAATTTGACGTGCTTATATGAAATCTGAACGTGTTTGAACGAATTTCATCGGGTTGATTCGAACTGTTGTTAAAATATATGCGGCCACGGTTGGATGACGACGAGGAAATCTGTGGGTTCCCGTTGGGAATGCCCTAACATAAACTAGTAATATATGTTACTCCGCACATGTTACTAGTGTAAGTTACTCTTCACTATGATTAGTCTAAGATACGTAACAAATAATTATCATAGGTGTAGCATTACTCTTTTGACACCTTACATGTTCCTGTCCGCAGGCGGCACTAGCATCGTCAGTCTTCGATGACCGAAAGCGGCTCACTCGCCGAACCTTCACCTTGGACGAAGGAGACATCCAACGCCTGAAGCAGCGCATTGTCCACCTCAATGAGTCGGGAGGCACGCCCCTGCCTCGCCCGCCGTCTGGTTTCGCCACCGTCGTCGCGCTCGCGTGGACGTGCTTCGCCCGGTGCAAGTCGTTCTCCTTGGACGACGACCTGTGGCTCTTCTTCTTCGCCGACATCCGCGAGCGCCTTGACCCTCCCGTCGGCGCGGGGTACATTGGCTCGTGCCTCACCAAGTGCTTGGCAAGGCTCCCCGCCCGGGAGCTTCATCGCGAGCGCGCCCTCGCGGCCGCGGCGTCGGCGGTCCAGGACGAGATCAACAAGATGAAGGAAGACCCTATTGCTGGTTGGAACTTCTTCTCGTACGATGTCATGCCCATCATGGACCGGCTGATGAACATATCAGGCTCGTCGGGTTTTAGTGCATACAAGATCGCCGACTTCGGGTGGGGTAAGCCAAGGCGAACAGAGCCGATTAGAATGAACACGGATGGTCAGGTGGCACTGATGGGCAGTAGGGACGGCCGGGGTGTGCAGGTCTCAGTGGCACTGCTCCAAGCGGCACAAATGGACGAGTTCAAATCTAACTTACTCGCGCTACTTGAGTGAGAATTTTTCCTCTCAAAGAGACCGACTTAGGTCACTTCAAAACAGTACACCCAAATGTTTTACAAAGATTAATGCATTATAATTCAATTGTTTTTTTAACTAAGAGTTTCTTATTTTGAAGTTGTCGATCTTAGTTGTTGGTTCTTTATCTTACTAGAAGGGTTGAGCGCGCTTCTCTGTGCAATTCGTGTGGTTGAGATTTCATAAACATAAAATTTGGTTTGGCGCATGTGAAAGATGATGAAATGTTTTTTATATTGTGATGTTTCAATGGGCTTTCTTGCTTATGTGATTATGTGTTAGCTGCTAATCAACTCATACACTTCTTATGTAGAAAATTTTCTTACGTTGGTGGCCACGTCAAGTATTGGCGCATCTTTTTTGGGCGGTGTAATAGTGCACATGACTGATGTGTTATTACGGGCTGATTGTTGCCAATTAATTTGAGAAATCCTTGACCTAATTTAAATAGTTAATCCGGTCAAAATAATGAACCAAATCCACAATTAAACGAGAGAGCTCCAAAATTAGAAAATGAAAAATGAAAATTGAGCAGGTGATACACCATTGAAAATGTCCTTTTTGTTCAATTCTTTCTTTTTCAAATTCGCGACGGTTAAGATAACAAAGAATACCAAATAACTAGGAAGATCTATCCAAAGGAATTGATGTTAATATTTTTCTTAATATTGTACATACGCAGATGCTCATACACACGCATACACTAATCACATGAACACACACGCACAACCTATCCCTATGAGCACATTCAAGAGACTGAGCTGGCATATCATCTCGAGATACACGCACCTTCGTGAGAAAATACCTACTTCTATCAAGGCTCGGGTGCTACTGCGATACGGGTTCTTGGCCCGCCAGATTCTCACATATGATGATTCTACTTAACTCTACAACATATGCAAAAAAGCCTCCTAGGAGTTCAAAAATTAGACATAGGTCGGCGGATCTAATAGCTTTCAAATGCAAACCGATATGAGAGTAGTGCACGATAGGTCGCCGCCGCTCTGATCCCAGGAAGGCCACCACTCCTCCCCTCCCGTCGACGCCATGCTTGATGGGCTGAGTATCGTCGGCCAATTAGTCGCTTGGCGGCTGATGTCTATACACGCTTCTATTCTTGTAGACTATGTTGGGCCTTCAAGCGCAGAGGTTTGTAGGACAGCATCAATTTCCCTCAAGTGGATGACCTAAGGTTTATCGAACTCAGGGAAGTAGAGGTTGAAGATGGTCTGTCTCAAGCAACCCTGCAACTAAGATACAAGAAGTCTCTTGTGTCCCCAACACACCTAATACAACTAGGAGTTGTATAGGTGCACTAGTTCGGCGAAGAGATGGTAAAATATGGATGATAGGAGTGGCAAAGCAAAGTAATATAAATCTGTAATAAAAAGTGCAGCAAGCAAACAAGTGGTAAACGTGAGCACAAATGGTATTGCAATGGTGGAAACAAGGCCTAGGCTTCATACTTTCACTAGTGGCAACTCCCAACAACATTAACATAGTCTAATCACATGATATTTCCCATCAAACATGCAATGGAGATGCACTCGGAGGTCATTCCTTTGTGGTCAAGAGAGGACGAGAATTATGTAGGGCTACAAAAGTACACCTCAAAGTTCGTATTTCTTAATCTATGGATTTCCCAATGTCACCGCGGCCATCCAAAGAGAGTACCACAATCACCACAACATATCTCAAGGATAGTCAAAGACAAGCACCAAGAGACTCTCAATCTTCAATCAACACACAAAAGAATATTCTTCTAATCCATGTCCAATAGACCGATGTCACCTTGGTCTCGGGGATTATACTAGATAAAGACAAGTGAGTACATCAATCCAATACATAGAGGAAGGGGAAATATCATGGGATCACCCTAGATTAACATAGCCTATGATCACAACGAAGATCACATCATGGGAGAGAGAATTGACCACATAGCTACTGGTAGAAACCTCAGCCCCGAGGAGGAACTGATGGCTTCTCGCCCCTCGTTGGTTACCCCAAGTGGAAGGTTTGAGATGCAGTGTAGCGGTAGTTTTCCCTTGGCAAAGATACCAAGGATCGAATCCCGTGAGACTCCGAGGGTCAACAAGAAGGTGTCAACTGCTAACGGCGCCAGATACTTAGCGATTGACAGGACCTGCACACAGATACAAATAACTTTGCTCCCAACGAGTACAGAGAGGTTGTCAATCCCTCCGGCCTTGTCGTTTACAAAGGATCAAACGCAAGAGATAATAGTGATAGGTATGACTGCAACTAGTAAGTAAGAACAGGAAATAAATAGCGGGTGTGATCAGTGATGGTAATATGGACCGGGGTCCCATGATGTTCACTAGTGATGTCTCTCTCCCAAAAGACGATAAAACAGCTAAGCGAGGTAAACGAATTACAGCTGGGCAATTGACAGGATTATGTGCGCAAACCAATGTTAACTATGCTGCAAGAAAGGTAGAGGCTCAAAAGCATGGGCGGTACGCCAAGGCAAGTAGACCGAAATCCATCTGCATCTACTACTAATCATCCACCTTGAGATATCTATCCAGAACATCTCGCTGGTATTAAGTTGCGAGTCCCACCCATAGTGTAAACTCAAAGCAACAGACAACTGCATTAAAAGAACTTTGCGTAAAGTAAACAATCCTTGCACCCGCAAGTACAAGCACCGTTGTTTTCCCCCTTGTGGCAACAGCACATCCCCTAGACTCATGTTTCTGTCACTCAAGCTAGTCATCGAGGGGCATGAACCCACAATCAAGCATAACGTTCCCTCTTCGAGTTACTACCTACTGATGGCTTCTCGCCCCTCGTTGGTTACCCCAAGTGGAAGGTGTGAGATGCAGCGTAGCGGAAGTTTTCCCTTGGCAAAGATACCAAGGATCGATTTCCCCTGAGACTCCCAGTTTCAACAAGAAGGTGTCAACTGCTAACGGCGCCAGATATTAGCAATCAACGTGGACCTGCACACAGATACAAATAACTTTGCTCCCAACGAGTACAGAGAGGTTGTCAATCCCTCCGGCCTTGTAGTTTACAAAGGATCAAACACAAGTGATAGTAGTGATAGATATTGCTGCAATAGTAAGTAAAAGCGTAAAGTAAATAGCGGATGTGATCAATGATGGTAATATGGACCGGAGTACCATGATGTTCACTAGTGATGTCTCTCTCCCAAAAGACGCTAAAACAGCTATGTGAGGTAAACGAATTACAGCTGGGCAATTGACAGAATTATGTGCGCAAACCAATGCTAACTATGTTGCAAGAAAAGTAGAGGTTCAAAGCATGGGCGGTACGCCGAGGTAAGTAGACCAAAATCCATCTGCATCTACTACTAATCATCCACCTTGAGATATCTATCCAGAACATCTCGCTGGTATTAAGTTGCGAGTCCCACCCATAGTGTAAACTCAAAGCAACAGACAACTGCATTAAATGAACTTTGCGTAAAGTAAACAATCCTTGCACCCGCGGGCACAAGCACCGTTGTTTTCCCCCTTGTGGCAACAGCACATCCCCTAGACTCATGTTTCTGTCAGTCAAGCTAGTCATCGAGGGGCATGAACCCACAATCAAGCATAACGTTCCCTCTTGGAGTCACTACCTACTACTTGGCCAAAGCAATAAATAACAACGGAGAACATGCAAGAATTACTTACGAACATAAATATAAAAGAGGTGAATCAAATATATTACTCAAACACAATCTGAACATAATCTCATAATCCATCGGATCCCAGCAAACTCATCATAGCAACAACATAAGGATTACATATGTGCCTCGATCATGTAGGGTAGCTCACGAGGACTAATTAGTGAAGCACAAGAATGGGAGGAGAACATCACATAGCTCCTGGTCATGGACTCATGGTCCAAGGGAGACTACTCACAACTCATCCGGGAGGCGTCCATGGTGGTGGAGAAGCTCCCGGTGGTGATCCTCCCCTCCGGCAGGGTGCCGGGAAGGGTTCTTGTAATGCCCAGGATGGAGTTATACCTCCTACGTGTCGAGGCACGACTTAAAGGCATAAATCCATCCTAGAATGATCTCAAGTTCGGTAATCTTTGCACAACTCATGTAAAAGAGGGGATAGTAAACAAAAAATAGTTGGCTTACGCTCGCCACGTCACAGAATTACAGTACAAGTCTCAAACATCATACATTAAGAACATCACAACCCTCTAAGGGCAAAAGTCAAATGTCAAAGTACCAAACTTAGATAAATAAACCACAGGCGGATCGAATCCTAGTAAGAGTCTCCACTACTGATCATCCGGGTATCGCACATAGTACCGACTACGCTCCTCGTCGTACTCCCAATCCAGCTCGGTGCCATCACCTGGATAGCTCACCGCTGGACCTGCATCTGGTGTGTGAAGTAACTGTGAGCCACAGAGGACTCAGCAATCCCGTTACCGGGTAACAAGACTATCAAAGCCTTTGGGTGAGGAAAAGGCTGAAGAAAAGAACAAGTCTGCAGCAGCAACTAGCATCTAGCTTACGTAAGTGAGAGCGAGAAGAGAAGGCCTCGGCGAGAAGTGATCACGAAGTGATCCTAGCTACAAACTCAACAAGCATAACCCCTCCGTGTTCAACTCCCGAATCCCTATTCGGAAATTGACGATCACGGAACACACGCTGGTAGTGTATTAGTAACATTGTGTCAAGTTATCTACAACCGGAATTAACAAGCTCCCATCTGCCACATAACCGCGGGCACGGCTTTCGAAAGTTCAAACCCTGCAGGGGTGTTCCAACTTGACCCATTACAAGCCCACGATCCGCGGAGTCGCAACTCCAAAGTGGGAAGACCCGAGTATCCTCGGAATCCCGTGCTCAAGATATACCGAGCTAAGGTAAGGCTAATCCAGCAAATCCTCCTGGCGTGCCGACACCCTGATAGTAGCCGCGCGTATCTCGTCTCAGGCCACGACCGGATGGGCGATCCCACAGGTTTTTACCAGACCTTGAGTTTCCTCGAGGTGGCCCCGCGTAACCCCCAGTTTGGACCAACACTCATGTGGAGCACTGGCCCGGGTTGTTGAATTAAAAAAAAGGGTTTATAACTCCCTATGCAAGTTTAGTTTGTTATTAGGCAAATAGTACCAATGTTGGGACTTGCTGGAAAAGACTTAGCACTTAGCGGTTTATCGAGGGGGTCCCATACACCCCAACCGTGTTAGGAACACATAATCAAGGAACATAACACCGGTTTATACGGTTCCTAACGGCATGAGTGGAACAAATCACCAAGCAAAAGGCTTAGCCTTCCACCCTTGCCAAATATATAGATGATTTCAGTTATAGCATTTATATAGTGTGATATAACCCAACCAAACTTCAACATGAAGCAAGCATCTTCGATCTTCACCTGCAACTAGCAATGCTATAAGAAGGGCTGAGCGAAGCGTACTTAGCCAAACAACGGTTTGCATAGGTAGGTTGGTTAAACATGGCAATTGGTTACAAGTAGGAGGCTGACAAGAAGATCATGGGCATCGAGGCAAAACTATAGATCGAGACTACTAGCAATAGGCAAAGATAGTAATGTTATCGGGGTTCGGTCATCTTGCCTGAAGAGAAGTCGTTCGGATCGTAAGAAGGGTCCTCGTGCTCAACCTCGGTGGAAACCTCGTGCTCAACCTCGTACTCAGTCTCAGCTTCCGGCTCTAAACAAAACAATCACACCAAGCACAATCAACAAGATTCAATGCGCACTCGGAAAAGATGAATGCATGATGGATGCACTAAGGATGCACACGGAGCACGGAAAATATCACTCAAGAAAAACACCTCAAAACATGATAACAATCTGATATTATTAATCTACACAGAAAATCAATCAAGTTTGATATAAGATTCGCTGAAATCGGAGTTACGGGCTAAAAGTTATGCCCGAAACAAGATTTGAGCGAAAGCTGAAAATTACAGCAACATAGCATCTTCAGAGCTCAAAATAATTGAGCTACAGCACCCAAACAACATGGCAAAGGACATGAACACAAACTAGACATATAGTACAGCAACTAAGTCCAAAGGTGCACCCCAACGGAGCCACGGATCAATAGCAATGATCTTGGACATATTGAACTTGACAATAAAATTCTGGCAGCAGAATTTTATTGAAACTTTAGAGCAAAAGATAAACATGCTACAGCCACTTAAATGGACATGTGAGGACATGAATGGAAAGACAACAATATATACTACAAGGAACAATCAAGATCCACTCCAAAACTAACATGCTTTGTCCTAGAACATCACACGAATATGGCATCGGAACGTTACAGATTTCAGACTTAGTGAAAAACCACTAAGTCCTAAAACAGCAATATCATCATAGCATCTAAAAGAGCATGTTTAAGTCACCTCGATACTAAACATGGCAAAGGGTAAGCACCTCATCAAAGTGCACATGAAGGTGATCCCGAAACACACAAGCATGCATCATTGAGGTGAACACAACAATTGCAACGAGCTCATCAAGATGGCATTTCATAACAAGTGAAACAACATCACATGAACATGGCACTTTGCAACGATGATAACAAGGCAATAATAAATCTACCATGCAACCTATCACAAGCAACACGTAGTTCGTGGCAAGACGAACACGTGGACATGTCATTTGCATCAATCGGACAAACGAGCTAAAAGATATCACATGGCAAAGGTGGCATAAAAATAACACATAGCAACAGTTTATATCATGATGCACTCTTACAACAGCAAAACAAGCGCCTAGATGATCTCTAACATGCATGACAACAACAGGTAAAACGTAGAGCATGTTCCCACGAACGTCTGGACATGCTACACGCGCAAAACGGAGCAGCAGGCAAAAAGTTAGAGCAGTTCAAACATAGCATTTCAGATAAACAGATCTGGGACTTAGGAGTGGGGAAACAACCTCAAAACAGATCAGATCTGGAAACGATGACGGGCCGGCGGCGGTGTGGGCCTCGGGGCGGCTCGGCCCGCGGAGGAGGGCGCGGCCTGAGGCGCAGTGGCGAAGGGGCCCGGCCCGTGGTGGCGGAGGCGGCTAGGAGCCGGCGGAGGCGGCGGCCCAGGGAGAGGCTACGGCCCAGGCGATCTGGCGAAGCACCGGCTGGAGGAGCGGAGGAAGCGGCCCACGGCGACGCGGGGCGGATCGGCCCGGCGAGGAGGTGGCCCACTGCGGAGGGAGGGGCCTGGACTGGCGACGCGGCTGTCGCCTGCCGACGCGGGAGCGAGGCGGCCAAGTGGTCCTCGCCCTGGCGCTTGGGCTGGGCCCCGCCGATCGGGAAGGAGTGGGGCGAAGCAGCGGCCCGGCCAAGTGGTCCCGCTGGCCCGAGCCTGGCGCTCGATGCGGCCGGCTGGGGCGACCGATCGGCCGTTGACCTCGGCAGCTGGGTCTAGATCGAAGCGGCTGCGCGGTGGAGATCGAGGGACTGGCCGGATCGGCTGGTTCCTCGGGATCCAGGAGGATATTTTCAAGTGGAGAAGAAGGGAAAGATTGGATCTGAGAAAAAAAATAGGGGATGCCAAAATAGACCTAGAGGGGTCTATATATAGCAGTTTTTCTAGGTTTAGGGGGATTTAGGGGCGTTAGGAGCCCTCCGATCGCGATCCGACGGATCCGATCGCGGGGATAGATTTAAAAGGCCTAGGAGGAGATAAAAGACTGCAGTAGGGGTGTTTCCGGGACACGAAGTGAAGGCACTTTGGACCCACACGAACAACGAATGGAAAAGCCAACGGAGTCCAAACGAGACGAGGTTTGAGAGGCGGGTTGCACACAACAAAACAACAACACACACAACAACCTCGCGGCACACCGGTAACGTTAAACGCCCGAACAACAAAGTAGGCCTACGGGACGTCACGGACACGTGAGGGAGCTCCGGAACGCGAAACGGACAACGGGAAGAAACACGCGGAACCGGATGCAACCGACAACACAAAAGCAATGCGATGCACATGTCTACATGATATGAATGAAAGCCACACACTCACACAACAAAACGACGAAACCCGAAAGACAAAGAACCCGGAATGGAAATAGATGAAGCCGGAGATATATTATATACCCAAAAGGGAAAGTATTACATCCGGGGCATTACAAACTCTCCTCTACTACAAAAAGATCTCATCCCGAGATCTAGGACTGGAAAAAGGAAGGGTACTCGGAACGAAGATGATCTTCTCGTTCCCACGTAGCTTCTCGGTCGGTGTGATGTGACCACTTGACTTTCAGAAATTTGATGGACTTGTTGCGGGTCCTGCGTTCGGTTTCTTCGAGAATGGCAACTGGATGCTCTCGGTAGGAAAGGTCTTGTTGAAGATCAATCTCTTCAAACGGAATCATGCGCTCAGGTGCCTTGAAGCATTTGCGAAGTTGAGACACATGGAAGACATCATGAACATTTGCAAAGTTTGGAGGGAGCTCAAGCTGATAGGCTAGATCGCCTCTTTTGCCAAGAATCTTGAAAGGCCCGACGTATCTAGGAGCAAGTTTTCCTTTGATACCGAATCTTTGGGTTCCTTTCATCGGAGAAACTCGGAGATAGACATGATCACCGATGTCGAAAGCCAAATCACGATGCTTGCCGTCATAGTAGCTCTTCTGACGCGACTGAGCGGCCTTGAGATTCTCACGTATGACTTTGCACATTTCTTCGGCTTCTGAGATCAAGTCATTGCCAAGAAGTTGACGTTCGCCTGTTTCAGACCAGTTGAGAGGGGTACGGCACTTTCTGCCATAGAGAATTTCAAACGGTGCTTTGCCTGCACTTGCTTGAAAGCTGTTGTTGTAAGAGAACTCGGCAAATGGAAGGCAGTCTTCCCATTTCATGCCAAAGGAGATGACACAGGCTCTGAGCATATCTTCTAGAATCTGATTCACGCGCTCGACTTGACCACTAGTCTGAGGGTGAAAGGCAGTGCTGAACCTGATCTTAGTGCCCATGGTGGACTGAAAGGAGTCCCAGAACCTTGATGTGAACAAGCTTCCACGGTCTGAGGATATAACTTGAGGAATGCCATGTAGGGACACAATTCTGGAAGTGTACAGCTCTGCAAGTTGAGCTGCATTGATTGATTCTTTGACTGGAAGAAAGTGAGCGACTTTGGTGAGCTTGTCAATCACCACAAAGATAGCATCATTTCCTCGCTTGGATTTAGGAAAACTAGTGACGAAGTCCATTTAAATGTGGTCGAACTTCCACTCAGGGATAGGAAGAGGTTGGAGAAGACCGGCTGGACGTTGATGTTCTGCTTTCACTCTTCTGCATACATCACATTCGTTCACGAATTGGGCAATCTCCCTTTTCATGCGTGTCCACCAGTAAGACTGCTTGAGATCTTGGTACATTTTGGAACTGCCAGGATGAATGGAAAGGAGAGAATCATGAGCTTCTTCCATTATGAGCTTCCTGTGATCACCTTTGGGAACAACGAGTCTGTCCTCGAAGAACAAGGTATCTCTCTCATCAACACGGAAGCACTTGTATTTTGGAGTGCCCTTTGCAATCCCATGTTTCACTTTCTTCACCATGGTATCACTGAGTTGGGCCTCACGGACTTGATCTTCCAAGGTAGGAGCAATTTGGAGATTTGCAAGAAAACCCTGCGGAACAACTTGGAGGTTGAGTTTCCTGAAAGCTTCACAAAGCTCAGGCTGGTACGGCTTGATAAGAAGGCTGTTGCAATATGCCTTTCTGCTCAAAGCATCTGCAATCACATTCGCCTTGCCAGGAGTGTATTCGATGCTGGGGTTGTACTCTTGGATCATCTCGACCCAACGAGTCTGACAGAGGTTCCGATGCGGCTGTGTGAAGATGTACTTCAAGCTCTTGTGATCAGTGAAGATGTCGACATTTCTGCCCAACAACAGATGTCTCCACGTAATCAGAGCATGTACCACAGCTGCTAGCTCGAGATCATGTGTGGGATAGTTCTTCTCACTTGGCTTGAGCTGACGAGAAGTGTATGCCACAATTCTCTTATCTTGCATAAGCACACCACCAAGACCTTGAAGAGAAGCATCATAGAATACTTCATAGGGCTTGGTTTCATCCGGAGGAGTCAGAACTGGAGCAGAGACAAGCTTCTCTTTGAGAGTTTTGAATGCCAATTCACACTTTGGAGACCAAAAGTATTTGACATTCTTCTGAAGCAGGTTGGAAAGAGGCTTGGCAATCTTGGAGAAGTTCTCCACAAACCTTCTGCAATAGCTGGCAAGACCCAGAAAACTGCGGAGCTGCTTGACGTTCTGAGGAGCCTCCCAGTTGACAATTGCTTCAACTTTCTCGGGATTAACCGCAATACCGTCAGCTGAGATGATATGGCCCAGGTACAAAACCTTATCGAGCCAAAACTCACACTTGGAGAACTTGGCATAGAATTTATGCTCTCGGAGTCGATCAAGAACCAGACGTAAGTGCTTTTCGTGATCTTCTTCATTCTTGGAAAACACCAGAATATCATCCAGATACACAAGCACAAACTCGCCAGTATAGGGGTTGAAGATGTAATGCATCATCCTTGAAAAGGTAGGAGGAGCATTGGCGAGACCGAAGGACATGACGGTATACTCGTATGAACCGTAGCTCGTTCTGAAGGCCGTCTTGGGAATGTCTTCCTCGCGAATGCGAATTTGATGATAGCCCATTCGGAGGTCAAGCTTAGAGAACACTTTAGCTCCTTTGAGCTGCTCAAAGAGTTCGTTGATGTTGGGGAGCGGATACTTGTTCTTAATCGTCTTCTTGTTCAATGGCCGATAGTCAACACAGAGACACTCCGTGCCATCTTTCTTCTTGACAAACAAGACACCACAGCCCCACGGAGATGTACTAGGCCTGATGAGACCCATACTCTCCTGCTTATCAAGCTGCTTCTTCAATTCCTTCAATTCATCCGGAGAGAGCTTGTACGGACGCCGGCACGCAGGCTCAGTGCCCGGCTCGAGTTCAATGACAAACTCCACCTGACGGTGTGGAGGCATGCCTGGAAGTTCTTCTGGAAAGACGTCTTGATATTCGTTCACCACCGGAATTTGATTTATGGCATTAATTTCGCCCTTATCATTGAGAGAGAAAAGCCGAATAGTGTTATCCCTGGAGGCGAAGATAATCACATCTTCATCAGAATGAGTCAACTTGACTTCCTTTTGAGCACAATCAATGTGAGCATCGTGCTGAGAAAGCCAATCCATTCCGAGGATGAGGTCGATGTCAGAATTACCAAGAATCACCGGTTTAGCCATAAAACGATAATCACCCATGCGAATAGAAACATCCGGAGCAAATATCTTTGAATGCAATAGTTTCCCTGGAGAAACAACTGACAATTCTCTTGGCAAACTTCTGGTGACAATGTTGTGCTTGGATGCAAAAGGATATGACATGAAAGAGCATGTAGCACCCGAATCAAATAACACTTTAGCAGGAAAAGAGTTTACTGGAAGGTTACCCAAAATGACATCAGACGAATTCTCCGCTTGTGCTGCATTCATCAGATTGACCCTTGCTGACTTTGGATCATGCCTGACAATAGCTGAACTCATAGGTGGAGGAGGAGGAAGACACTTCGGATTCGGACATCTGTTGGCATAGTGACCTTTCTGAGTGCATTTGTTGCAAGTCACTTCTGAGAGAGGACGGAAATGAGAGCCACTTGACTTGGAGCCTTGAGACTGAAACTGCTTCTTCGCCTGGTTGCTTGGGTTGGGTGGGTGGGAGAAACCACGACCACTAGAGTTCTTGCTGTTGGAGTTGTTGAAGTTGTTGGAGTTGTTGTATGGAGCTCGAATCACTGGAGGAGGAGGAAGCCAGAATTTTTGTTGTTTCGCAGCCAACTGAGACGATGAGGAAGAGTGAACAGCATCTCGAATTCTTTTCTTAGAAGCCTCCATCTTAAGCTGAGCTGCTTCTTGTTTCAAAGCCATGTTATAGAACTTGTCGAATTCATCGGGCTCGAACAAAGTGAGAGCAAGCTGAAGTTCATCTTTGAGACCTCCACGAAACTGATAGATTTTACTCTTGGCATCAGGAATGTCTTGCTTAGCATAGCGAGCGAGGTTTTGGAACTTGACATTATACTGATAGACTGTCATGGAGCCCTGCTTGAGGTTGCGGAATTGCTCACGCATACACTCGATGACACTTGTAGGAATGTGGTGCGAACGGAAATCCTTGCAGAAATTCTCCCAAGAGATCACTTGACCCGGCCTGGAGTCTTTGTAGTGCTGCCGCCAGTCAGCTGCTTGATCTTTCAGTTGGAAGGCTGCAAACTTCACATAATCATCTTCTTTCACGTTACTGCACTCAAAATGCTTCTTTATGTCGGTCAACCAATCCTCAGCATCAAGAGGGTCGACACAGTAACTGAAAGCTTTAGGATTGTTAGCCAGGAACTGGTTGAGGGTAGCATGGTGCTGCTGGAAGAAGTTGCCTTGGTTCCCTGGAACACCCTGATTAGCTTGCATAGTTTGCATCTGCTGCATCATCTGCATCATCAACTGAGTGTTCTGAGCTGTAGTCTGCATAATTGCTCTCCAAGCCTCAGGCGGAGGAGGAGGGGAAGGAGGATGTTCTGGGACCTCTTCCACCTCTGAGTTAGCGTTGGGAACCTTTTTCGGAGCCATCCTGTAAGAGATGACCACGAATCAGCAATTGATTGACAAAAGGTATAAGCTGAATCAATGGAATGAATTGCAACAAGTCTTCACAATAATCATTCGAACAATAAGAACGAATGAAATCATCCGAACAAGAGGAACGAATGAATTTCTCAGTAAAATGATAACATCAGTCTTCACGAGAAGCCACATAGGGGACAAAAGGATAAAATAAGAAAACAACAAGGTACAGACGGGAACAAACACAAGAGAGGAGTTTCGTTCTAACATCTTTGTGCTGAAAGCATATGAACGCGGTACGAAAAGGTTTTGCAATCCCCGCATCAGCATAGCCAAGGACCCTTTAAGATGCAACTCCTGATAGTAACATCGGTCATATAACCTCTTCACTCAATGTCGAACCCCGAACTCACTAACCTGCATTCGTTGGAAGAATGCCTACGATCTACTGGATAAAACCCACCTATAGATTTCCGAAAGATTCCAGTTATGCAATCAGGTGTTGGGGATACACGGGAAGCACCGCGCAATCAACTCTAAACCTACATCCAGGTGTATCCATCCTTCAACACATAACCAGTCTTTCTCGGAAACTGTGTACCTCGGACCTTCGAAAAGCATCCACTATAACAAGCTATGGCAATACTCCCGAACTACCTCCCCAGTACTGGGTGATGCCGGGGTTATCTTGCCACTGGCCGTATAGGGGAGATTTTCGATGTCGGCCGTCTTAAGTATTTAGTACTGCCGCGATATGCTTGTTACAATGATACCCCGAAGCTCAACTCCTCGGTAACAGGAGGCATCGAGAACAATATCCTTGTCACAAGAACATCGAAACAATCCCAGAATACTCGCGGGATTCCTAAAAAAAAATTTTGTGCAAATTTTGAAGATAGGAGAGACAAGAGTAGACGTCAGGAGTCCTCACCAGAGAGAAAAAGGATGAGAAGCAAAGAAATCCTACTCTCCGATATAATATAGGACTCAAAAAGTTTTCAGTGTGTGCCTAGACTCGACCGTCAACGATTCGATCAAACAGTGGGGGCTCTTAGGTCGGAGAAGGCTCTGAATACCAACTTGTAATGCCCAGGATGGAGTTATACCTCCTACGTGTCGAGGCACGACTTAAAGGCATAAATCCATCCTAGAATGATCTCAAGTTCGGTAATCTTTGCACAACTCATGTAAAAGAGGGGATAGTAAACAGAAAATAGTTGGCTTACGCTCGCCACGTCACAGAATTACAGTACAAGTCTCAAACATCATACATTAAGAACATCACAACCCTCTAAGGGCAAAAGTCAAATGTCAAAGTACCAAACTTAGATAAATAAACCACAGGCAGATCGAATCCTAGTAAGAGTCTCCACTACTGATCATCCGGGTATCACACATAGTACCGACTACGCTCCTCGTCGTACTCCCAATCCAGCTCGGTGCCATCACCTGGATAGCTCACCGCTGGACCTGCATCTGGTGTGTGAAGTAACTGTGAGCCACAGAGGACTCAGCAATCCCGTTACCGGGTAACAAGACTATCAAAGCCTTTGGGTGAGGAAAAGGCTGAAGAAAAGAATAAGTCTGCAGCAGCAACTAGCATCTAGCTTACGTAAGTGAGAGCGAGAATAGAAGGCCTCGGCGAGAAGTGATCACGAAGTGATCCTAGCTACAAACTCAACAAGCATAACCCCTCCGTGTTCAACTCCCGAATCCCTATTCGGAAATTGACGATCACGGAACACACGCTGGTAGTGTATTAGTAACATTGTGTCAAGTTATCTACAACCGGAATAAACAAGCTCCCATCTGCCACATAACCGCGGGCACGGCTTTCGAAAGTTCAAACCCTGCAGGGGTGTTCCAACTTGACCCATTACAAGCCCACAATCCGCGGAGTCGCAACTCCAAAGTGGGAAGACCCGAGTATCCTCGGAATCCCGTGCTCAAGATATACCGAGCTAAGGTAAGGCTAATCCAGCAAATCCTCTCGGTGTGCCGACACCCTGATAGTAGCCGCGCGTATCTCGTCTCAGGCCACGACCGGATGGGCGATCCCACAGGTTTTTACCAGACCTTGAGTTTCCTCGAGGTGGCCCCGCGTAACCCCCAGTTTGGACCAACACTCATGTGGAGCACTGGCCCGGGTTGTTGAATTAAGAAAAAGGGTTTATAACTCCCTATGCAAGTTTAGTTTGTTATTAGGCAAATAGTACCAATGTTGGGACTTGCTGGAAAATACTTAGCACTTAGCGGTTTATCGAGGGGGTCCCATACACCCCAACCGTGTTAGGAACGTATAATCAAGGAACATAACACCGGTTTATACGGTTCCTAACGGCATGAGTGGAACAAATCACCAAGCAAAAGGCTTAGCCTTCCACCCTTGCCAAATATATAGATGATTTCAGTTATAGCATTTATATAGTGTGATATAACCCAACCAAACTTCAACATGAAGCAAGCATCTTCGATCTTCACCTGCAACTAGCAATGCTATAAGAAGGGCTGAGCGAAGCGTACTTAGCCAAACAACGGTTTGCATAGGTAGGTTGGTTAAACATGGCAATTGGTTATAGTAGGAGGCTGACAAGAAGATCATGGGCATCGAGGCAAAACTATAGATCGAGACTACTAGCAATAGGCAAAGATAGTAATGTTATCGGGGTTCGGTCATCTTGCCTGAAGAGAAGTCGTTCGGATCGTAAGAAGGGTCCTCGTGCTCAACCTCGGTGGAAACCTCGTGCTCAACCTCGTACTCAGTCTCAGCTTCCGGCTCTAAACAAAACAATCACACCAAGCACAATCAACAAGATGCAATGCGCACTCGGAAAAGATGAATGCATGATGGATGCACTAAGGATGCACACGGAGCACGAAAAATATCACTCAAGCAAAACACCTCAAAACATGATAACAATCTGATATTATTAATCTACACAGAAAATCAATCAAGTTTGATATAAGATTCGCTGAAATCGGAGTTACGGGCTAAAAGTTATGCCCGAAACAAGATTTGAGCGAAAGCTGAAAATTACAGCAACATAGCATCTTCGGAGCTCAAAATAATTGAGCTACAGCACCCAAACAACATGGCAAAGGACATGAACACAAACTAGACATATAGTACAGCAACTAAGTCCAAAGGTGCACCCCAACGGAGCCACGGATCAATAGCAATGATCTTGGACATATTGAACTTGACAATAAAATTCTGGCAGCAGAATTTTATTGAAACTTTAGAGCAAAAGATAAACATGCTACAGCCACTTAAATGGACATGTGAGGACATGAATGGAAAGACAACAATATATACTACAAGGAACAATCAAGATCCACTCCAAAACTAACATGCTTTGTCCTAGAACATCACACGAACATGGCATCAGAACGTTACAGATTTCAGACTTAGTGAAAAACCACTAAGTCCGAAAACAGCAATATCATCATAGCATCTAAAAGAGCATGTTTAAGTCACCTCGATACTAAACATGGCAAAGGGTAAGCACCTCATCAAAGTGCACATGAAGGTGATCCCGAAACACACAAGCATGCATCATTGAGGTGAACACAACAATTGCAACGAGCTCATCAAGATGGCATTTCATAACAAGTGAAACAACATCACATGAACATGGCACTTTGCAACGATGATAACAAGGCAATAATAAATCTACCATGCAACCTATCACAAGCAACACGTAGTTCGTGGCAAGACGAACACGTGGACATGTCATTTGCATCAATCGGACAAACGAGCTAAAAGATATCACATGGCAAAGGTGGCATAAAAATAACACATAGCAGCAGTTTATATCATGATGCACTCTTACAACAGCAAAACAAGCGCCTATATGATCTCTAACATGCATGACAACAACAGGTAAAACGTAGAGCATGTTCCCACAAACGTCTGGACATGCTACACGCGCAAAACGGAGCAGCAGGCAAAAAGTTAGAGCAGTTCAAACATAGCATTTCAGATAAACAGATCTGGGACTTAGGAGTGGGGAAACAACCTCAAAACAGATCAGATCTGGAAACGATGACGGGCCGGCAGCGGTGTGGGCCTCGGGGCGGCTCGGCCCGCGGAGGAGGGTGCGGCCTGAGGCGCGGTGGCGAAGGGGCCCGGCCCGTGGTGGCGGAGGCGGCTAGGAGCCGGCGGAGGCGGCGGCCCAGGGAGAGGCTACGGCCCAGGCGATCTGGCGAAGCGCCGGCTGGAGGAGCGGAGGAAGCGGCCCACGGCGAGGCGGGGCGGATCGGCTGTAATGCCCAGGATGGGACTATACCTCCTACGTGTCGAGGCACGACTTAAAGGTATAAGCCCATCCTAGAATGATCTCAAGTTTGGTATCTTTGCACGACTCATGTAAAAGAGGGATTAAATTGCAAAAGGAGATAGTTGGCTTACACTCGCCACTTCACACAATACATTACATAAGCAATCATCATTCAAAACATCAGAACCCGACTACGGGTGAAGATCCAAAGAAAGATACCAAACAACATAAAGCCACAGGTCAGGATCGAATCCTAGTAGAAACCACTACTGAACATCGAAACGTCACAAGCAAACGGTCAAACTCTTCATCGAGCTCCAGGTGAAGTACTGATCCAGCTCCTGCATCAAACTCGGCTGAACCTGCAACTGGTGTGGTGAAGTAACTGTGAGCCACAGAGGACTCAGCAATCCCGTTCCCGGGTAACACGACTATTTAAGCCTTGGGTGTGGACAAGGCTGAAGAAAGAACGAGAGGTGAAGGAACAACAAGAGTCTGCAGTAGCGACTAGCACTAACTTACGTAAAAGAGAGCGAGAAGAGAAAGCCTCGGTCGAGAGATGATCACGAAGTGATCCTAACTAAAACCGGTCAAACATAACCCCACCGTGTTCAACTCCCGAATCCCTATTCGGAAATTGACAGTCACGGTACACACGCTGGTAGTGTATTGAAACATTGTGTCAAGTTATCTACAACCGGAATTAACAAGCTCCCATCTGCCACATAACCGCGGGCACGGCTTTCGAAAGTTCAAACCCTGCAGGGGTGTTCCAACTTGACCCATTACAAGCCCACGATCCGCGGAGTCGCAACTCCATAGGTGGGAAGACCCGAGTATTCTCGGAATCCCGTGCTCGAGTTAAACCGAACTAAGGTAAGGCTAATCCAGCAAATCCTCCCGGCGTGTCGACACCCTGATAGTAGCCGCGCGTATCTAAGTCTCAGGACACGACCGGATGGGCGATTCTACAGGTTTTTACCAAACCTTGAGTTTCCTCGAGGTGGCCCCGCAGACTCCCCGTTTCGGACCAACACTCATGTGGAGCACTGGCCCGGGGTTGTGGAATTAAAATAAAAGAGGGTTTGCAAGGCCCTTATGCAAGTTTTATTAGTTTGTTATTAGGCAAATAGTACCAATGTTGGGACTTGCTGGAAAAGACTTAGCACTTAGCGGTTTATCAAGGGGGTCCCATACACCCCAACCGTGTTAGGAACGCATAATCAAGGAACATAACACCGGTTTATACGGTTCCTAACGGCATGAGTGGAACAAATCACCAAGCAAAAGGCTTATCCTTCCACCCTTGCCAGTATATAGATGATTTCATTTTAAGCATTTATATAGTGTGATATAACCCAACCAAACTTCAACATGAAGCAAGCATCTTCAATCTTCACCTACAACTAACAATGCTAAGAGGGGCTGAGCGAAGCGTACTTAGCCAAGCAACGGTTTGCATAGGTAGGGTGGTTAAACAGGTTCATGGTTACAAGTAGGAGGCTGACAAGAAAGACATGGGCATCGAGGCAAAACTATAGAGCGGAACTACTAGCAATAGGCAAAGATAGTAATGGTATCCGGGTTCGGTCATCTTGCCTGGGATTCCACAGAGGAGAAGAACGGATCCATGAAGTAGACGGAGCAACACAGACGAGCGAATCCTCACAACTCCGGAACGAAACCGAAGCTATCAAGAGAAGCAAACCGGAAAGAAACAAACAACACGGTAAACACACAAGCTTAAACATGGCATACGATGCACAAACAAGCATGATGCATGTCCGGTTTAAATATGCATGGCATGGCAAAGTGCACAAACAACACTACAAGTTAAGTGGAGCTCAATATGCAACGAGTTGCATATTGACGAAACACCACATTTAATTATTTAATTGACTCTCGTTATTTACAAGACAAGATTAAATGTTTTTAACATGGCAAGAGGTGAAGCATAAAGAAACTACACTATTTAGGCATTTTAAATGAGGCCGGAAATAACAACAACATCTCCGGAAAATCCCCATGAGCATGTTTAATAATTATAAAGCAACAACAATTCACACATATTAATGTTGTTAACATGATGCGGATGACATGAACAAGTTTATGCAAGTTTTATTAAAAGGTTAACAAGAAGATGATAAGAAGCATTGTCACCGTGGTGGAAAGAAAGAGTGCCACGGCAACGATCCGAAATGATGCAAAGGCAACAACTCGGTTCCGGTAACTCGTTGAGAGACCGGTGCAAAAGATGGATGGCGTGAGCGAGTCAAACGAGATGAAAGGTGGGCGATCCCGTTACCGGGTTCCCACGAGTCGGTGACGAGGCAACCGAGGAACATGACAAAAGGTCGGAACGGCGCGAAGCACACGGGAAACATTTCATACAACACAACAAGCATCACACGGGTCACGTCTCGGGGTTATACCTTTGAAGCGTGCGTTTCGGGGCGGTTCGAGACGTAGTGGAAGGAGTCGATCTCGCGAGTCGTGGTACACGTGTCGTAGAGGGAAGTAGACGTTCTCGTTTCCGAAGGGGTACTTGTCGCGGCATCGGACGTCCTCGGGGCGACGGTAGTCGAACTTGACATCGGTAGGGGTACCCGTTTCTTCCGAAGGTAGTGGAACTTGACGTTTCGCCGTGGAGTCGAACTTGATATCGGGCGTCGAGGTACTCGTTCATGTAGTAGTCGGACTTGACGGGTCCCGTGAAGTAGTCAAACTTGGAGCTCGTTTTCCCGTAGAGGTTCGGGTCGTCGTGGTACTTGGGTCTTCCGGCGAGGGTAGTTGTTCGGGCGTCGATCTCGTACACGGTTTGTAGACGTACTTGGCGCATCGGTAGTCGAACACGGGGCGACGGTAGTGGTACTCGGGTCGTAGAGGTACTTGAATCTTCGGTCTCGAGTCGTAGTTGTACACGTTCTCTGTCAAGGAACACAAGCAACCAAAACAAAACAAAACTACAGCACGGCACGGAGCAGCGAGGAGGAGCGGCGGGCGGCTCGCGCTGCGGGAAGAGTGGAGCACCATGGCGCGGCGGCCTAGAGGAAAACCGAGGCACGGCGCTGTTCTTGGCGCGGACGGCGCATCGCTGGAGAAGAGGAGGCGGGCCTGGCCGACCTGGCTGCTCCCCCGCTGGAGGGGATACCAGCGGCGACCGGCGGGTGCTGGTGATGGGGCCGCACGGGGGAAGGGGCTCCTGGCCTCGGTCGAAGGCAGGAGGCCGGGCGCGCGAGGATGGGGCGTCCATGGCGAGGCGCGGAGGTCACAGCAGGCGCACGGAAGGGCCTCGCGGCCGTGGCCTCGAGGACGGAGGGAGGCGGCTCGGGGCGTGCAGCGGCGGCCGGAAGAAGGACGCGGCGAGGCAACCTTGCGACGGGGCGGAGGAGATGCGGTGAGGAGGAGGCGCCGGGCTTGGGGCTCGGAGGAGAAGGAGGGAGCGCCCTTGGCGCGGTGGCGGCTGGTAGAGGAAGCCCGCGGTCCTGGCGACGGAGGCCGGCGCTGCAGGCGGACGCCTGGCGCTGGCGAAGGGCGACGGCGGCCTCGGAATCGGGGAGAGGGAGGCCACGCGCGGGGCGATCCGGTCGAGAGGAGTGCGCTGGCTCGCTCAGGGCCTGTCGGGCGCTGGGAGTGAGGAGGGAGATCGAGGGTTCGGGAGCGATGCGGTTTAGATCGAGGGCTCGATGGGGAGAAGTGAGCGGACGAGGGAGAGGGAAAATGGGATCGGGACGAGCGAGGGGAGACTGCGGCGGCGCTACGAGGGAGAGGGAGGAGCAAGCGCTGCTGCTAGGGTTCGGTCGGACCAGATGGGCCAAGAGGGATAGCGGTTGGGCCAGGAGGCCTGGCCACTGCGCTCCCAAGGGAGAAGGAGATGTTGGGCCTAGGCTGCTCTACTCCTATGAACTTTGCAGAAAAAGAATAAATAGAGAGTCCAAAAGAAAAATAAGAAAGGAAGGTTACGAAAAGAATTTGGACAAGGGGCAATTATTCTCGGGCTCGTAAAATGAGCACGACCGGAGAAAAATACAAAAGGCCAGATCGGAAAATAATTCAAACATATTTGAATTTAATTCAAATAGGTTTGAACTAAGACGTGATTATAGACGTGTCCAAAAATGTTCAAATTTTTGGAGGAACCTCGAAACAACGGAAAAGAATTATTGGCAAGATAAGGAAGGAGAAGCTCGAAGTAGGAAAGCATGGGGAAAAATTGCAAGTGTGTTACGGTGATTCCGAAGCAATGGAATAATTAAAAAATATAGCTCCCTAAATATTGAGAGGCTTTTATATGTTATAAAGAGAAGTCATTCTTCCCTCGATTTAAATGGACCGAAGGTCCACACGATTTATTAAGGTTGAGATGCAAAAATAAAATAACATGATGGCATGATGACATGATGCAATGCGAAAATAAATAACACAAGCACAAAGAAACACACGGGCAACCCGGAACATCTGGAATCTTCTGGAATCTTCTGGGACGTCGGTCTCGGGCGTCACAACTCTCCCACACTAACAGAGGATCTCGACCCGAGATCCTAGAGATATCACCGGGTAAAAACGGAAGAGGAATAGGTAAAACAAAGTTGCTTCTTTGACAGACGAGTGAAACCAAAGAACCTTGAGAGGTTGAACAAACTTGAAAGAAAGAATGCAACGGAGATGAACGAATATGAAAACTCCGTTAGAAAAAGGAACAAGGAACATCGAGAACCTTGTAGGTTGAAAGATATGAAACAAGAGCTTACGAACCAAAAGAATATGAAACTGCAATGGTATAGCCAAGGAATAAGAATGACAGAATTTGGACAGCACCCCGTCTGAAAATGGAAGGAATTGAACAAGAACTTGGCAAGTTGAGATGATACTTGATGAAAACAGCAACATATTGCCTCCGAACAATTGAAAGAATGGCACAAGGGGTAAGAAAGATTCAGACAGCACTCCGGTTAAAAGAGAGTTAACACTTGATAAGATGAGATAATTAGAATGAAGAATACAACACTCCGGTTAAAAGACAAGCAAGGAAGACTATGATCTTGATATGACAAGATGATGGTTAAAGAGAGCAATAACACAAAACCTCCGGAATGAAGGAATAGAGAATATAGTTCAATGAAAGAAATGAACGGAGAAAAGTATGACAACTTCTCTCAAAATGAATTTGAAAGAGCATCCTTACGAAGAATCGTTGAACGGAGTTGATTGAAAAATCAACAACGAAACGAATAAGCTCGATGTGGGCTTATGGAAAACATCTCAAAATTAAGAGGTGACAACCAGCCACTGACGAAAACATTAGATTGGATTGAGATCAACAAGGGGATGAAAAACTTATTTCACCGGAATGATAAATGAAGAACTTGGGTCATTTATAAGCACCACAATAGCAACAATCCTTAGGGAAAGCTTTTAGGTGAAATACAACCCAAGATAACTCGAACGAATAATTGAAGGGGTTGAAAGGATCTCCTGAACAAGGAAAATGATGGTTTTAAATATCTCATTCCTGACAACTCGTGAATCATGAAACATTAAGGAATTAACAAGAATGACATAATACCATCTCAAAGATAAGGTAGAACGGATTGCAATTGGAAAGTATGATGAAGAATGCTTGAGCTCCAACAAGAATCTTGATGAAGACTTCAAGGATGAATTAAAACATGATGAACCACCATGAAGAACTCCGGTAATGAAAGCATGAGAAGTGAAAGATGAAAATAATAAGATTCAAGGACTGTGATGAATTAGATGGAGCTTTGAAATGATATAATTGAAATAACATGGAGCTCCGGAAAACAAGATGAACAACTTAGGACCGAGAATAAGATATGATGAACAAGCTCCAGACAAAAGAATTAAATCACCTTGACGGAATAAGAATAAGAATTATGTCATGCATCTCCTTCACCAATTTAAATTGATGACAACCAAGGATTTGGCATCCTACTTATTCTCGTTGGAAAGAATTAAAGAGAGATCTAGCACAAGCTTGGGTAAATCTTCAACGAACCACCGGTAGAACTGTGAAAAGAACAAATGAATTGATATGATAACAAGGAAGAGTAAACTTGAGAGAACCACCGTAAGAATATGGGGACGAACGAAGAGACATCAATGAAGAATATTTGGAGGACAAAGTTGAAAACTGAGAACGAAGAATCTTCTGAAATGATGGCCTTCGGAGGAACACAAAGGAAAAGAATTCATGAAATTCTTCGGACGAGTATAAAAAGAATTCCTCACAATCAAAACGATAATGAGGATGGCATGAAGCTAGAACCATGAATCTTCAAGAGAAGGGCCAAGAATTAAGAGAAACACTTCTTCGGTCTCCAAATGTTGAGAATGAAGACGAGAAATGCCATGAAGAATTGTTGAGCACTCCGGAATGAAGAATTAAAAGGTTTGTAGGATCGAAAGTAGGTCTAGAGGGGGGGTGATTAGACTACTTGACAATATAAAAAATCTGCCTTTAGATCATGAAATGTTTTTGGCAGTTTCACAATTAAGATCAACACAAGTATCACCCTACACATGCAATTCTAGAGTATAAGCAGCGGAAAGTAAATTGCACATGTAAAAGAGAGGTGGAGAAGATCAAACGCAGTTTGGTGACACGAAGATTTTTGTCGTGGTTCCGATAGGTGGTGCTATCGTACATCCACGTTGATGGAGACTTCAACCCACGGAGGGTAACGGCTGCGCGAGTCCACGGAGGGCTCCACCCACGAAGGGTCCACGAAGAAGCAACCTTGTCTATTCCATCACGGCCTACGCCCACGGAGGACTAGCCTTACTCGGGGTAGATCTTCACGAAGTAGGCGATCTCCTTGCCCTTACAAACTTCTTGGTTCAACTCCACATCTCAAAGACGGAGGCTCCCAAGCGACACCTAACCAATCTAGGAGGCACCACCCCCAAAAGGTAATAGACGGTGTTGATGATGATGAACTCCTTGCTCTTGTGCTTCAGATGATAATCTCCCCAACACTCAACTCTCTTCACTGATATGGCTGTGGTGGAAGAAGGGTTTGAGTGGAAAGCAACTTGGGAAGGCTAGAAATCAAGTTTCATATGGTAGGAATGGAATGGCTTGATCTCAACACAAGGGTAGGTGGTTCACTTCTCAGAAAGTGTATGGTAGAAGTGGTGGTACTTTCTGATGGCTCTCCTCACGAGTGAAGAGGGGGTGGAGGGGTATATATAGCCTCCACACAAAACCCAACCGTTACACACACATTTGACCAATCTCGGTGAGACCGAAGTTAAAACTCGGTCAGACCGAAAGTTCAAATATAGTGAACGTTGGGATTTTCGGTGGGACCGAAAATACCATCTCGGTGTGTCCGAAGTGAGTCAAAGATTAGGGTTTGCCATCTCGGTGTGACCGAAAACAACAACTCGGATATTCCGAAATGCTGTCAATGGTTACAGAAGGTTGGCAGTACATTTTCGGTGAGACCGAAACTCAGAATCGGATGGACCGAGAAATTAGGGTTTGGGGAAACAACTGAAGTGGTTCATCTCGGTGGGACTGAGTTTGCAGAATCGGTTTGTCCGAGATTACTTATGAGTGTGTTGAATAGTGAAGAGTGCTGATAGTTGAGGGAGCTAGATCACCAAGCACTTGAGCAACAAGAACATTAACACAACCTCATCCCCTTTTAATAGTATTGGCTTTTCCTATGGACTCAATGTGATATTTGATCACTAAACCAAAAATAGAGTCTTGAGCTTTTGCCAATGCTTGTCTTAGCATTTTGAGGGGTCCACTTCTTCAGACATTTCCATACCCATATCATCGAACTTTTCTGAAATGATTCTCAGGTGAATATTAGTCCAATGATATATATGTTGTTATTAATTACCAAAACCACCCGGGGATTAGTTGCACTTTCAATCTCCCCCTTTTTGGTAATTGATGACAACATATAGATCAAAGCTTCGACAAAAGATATAATCAAGGAATAATATCGTCGCTTTGAGAAGTATGTGATAAACAAGAGCTCCCCCTAAATTTGTGCACTATTTAAAATTTGCGTTCGAATGCAAATGCACAATCGATTAGGATTATGGGTCACTCTTCCATGTCACATACATCTTGGTGGAGCGCACAAAATGATAAGAATGAGTAACATGCACTCAATCACCAAGACAAGAGTAAATAGCCATGCAATAAGGATAAGCAATAAGATAAGCAATAAGCACACATTAAAGCATAGTATGACTAAGCACTCATTAAGGTAGCATCAAACGTAGTAGCAAGCACACATAAAGTATCTGGAACCAAAAGAAACCAATGTATCTCAAGGAAAACCGGCAAAAGAACGAAAAGACGAAAGAGCACTCTCTCTCTCGAAGCCCTATGATCTATAACAATTTCTCCCCCTTTGGCAACAAGTTACCAAAAAGTTCGAAAAGGTATAGAGCTAAACGTCACTGCGGGCTCTGCTGGCGGCTCTCGTCTGGGTAGATGTCGGTGTAGAGATAGCTGCATCGGCGAAGACTTCTGCTGAAGTCTGCGGTGGAGGAGTGGATGCTGGAGCTGGAGGAACTGCTGGAGCTGTAGCTGGTGCTGAAGTGGTAGCCCTGGAGTCTGTCACTGGGATAGCTGCAGATCTGGATCCTCTGGGAATCTGAGCGGTCTGGCGATGAGAGTCCTGGACTAGATCATCCTGCATAAGCTCTGCTCTCTCCTGCCTCGTCTCCTCCATGTCTGCCTCAAGCTTGTTGACAGACACCTGAATCTCAGTCAGCTTCACGTCCAGAGCGTGGATTTTGTCCTCGACAATCCTCTCAAGGCTCTCCTGAGATTGCTCAATGCTGGCCAGGCGTTGTTCAATCCTCTGGGTAGCTTCAAGAATTTGTTCTCCAAAGCTCTTTGGCTTAGCTGCTGCTGCTGCTGCTTCTTTGTCAGCTTTAGCCTTCTTTGCAGCTTCGATTTTGGCTTGTCCTTCAACTGAGGTAGGATCCTCTTCATCCATCACAACTACGTTGTCCTCATGCTCTGGCTGCAGTGGCAAGTGCTTCCTATCCAGCAAGAATTTGCCCGTGCCAAACTTGGCGTTGATGAGCATCTGTATCTGCGGTGCAAACCCACACGACCTTTTCTGGTCAGCTGCAGTCCTCTTAATGGTTTCTACCATCAAGTCCATCACCTTAAAAGGTGCCTTCTCATCGAGAATGTGCAGCATGTTGATAGAATAGCCTCGTATCATCCGGTGGTCTCCTGACTTAGGCATCAATGCATGCCTCAGAATAGTGTTAGTGGTGGTCAGACCTGCCTGGAGATAATACACTGAGCCAAGCTTCCATCCTTCCAAATCAGCAGCTGGGATCTCCTTGTACATATTCTTCATGGAATCATGACTCTTCTTAGGAATCCCATAGACATCAATGTCATCCTCTCTCTGCACTGGAGCGTTCAGAAGTTCTGCCCATTCTTCAACAGTCAAAGAAAACCGTTGACCTTCAGTCATCCAGGTGATCTTGCCATCAGGATAGAAGTGGGCTGTGGCATAGAACTGCATGATCATCTCGTCATTCCAAGCTGTCAGCTCTTGACCCACAAAGTCAGCAACTCCACATGCAGTAAAGCTCTCATGCACATGGGGAAAGAAGTCCTGGTGCTCTTCACTGTCAATATACTTCCAGTCAACATACCTGGTGTCAGCAACAATGGGCTTCTTATCCATTAGCACGGTCTCATAGAAATCCTGCTGCTCTCTGGTGTGGAATCTGGGGTCCACAGCAGTCCTTCTCCTTACAGCATATGGATCAGACTGTCTCCATAGCCTGAGACCTTTGTCCTTCCTTGCCTTCATGTCCTCAGCTTGAGGATGAGCATCATTGTGGAGTGGCAACTTGGGACGGAGCTTAAGCAACACATGCTCTTCATCTGATTCAGACGGTGGCATCTCACCTTTGTTCTTCTCAGAAGCTGGAATGCTTCTGGTTGTTCTCTTGGGCTTGGCTGGAGCTGCCTTGGATGGAGCAGACTTCTTGGGCTTAGAAGAGGCTTGAGCCCGAATAGCATCACCCATGAACTTAGCTTTCTGAGGAGGAGGCTGGGGTGCTTCTTCTTCTTCTTCTTCTTCAGCATCAACTTGAGGTTCAGCATATACTACCCTCTTCCTTTTGGAAGTCTTCTTCACCTTGCTTGGAGCAGGTTCTTCCAAGTTGAGCTTCTTAGCAACTGCTGACTGCTTCACTTTGCTTGTGCCTTTCCTTGGCTGCTGCCCTTGGTGCTCTTTGGCAACCACATTCCTCTTGGGCTTGGAGGTAACTTCCTCAGCAACAAAGTCAGAGTCCTCATCATCAGAAGTTCTCTTCTTCCTGGTTCTGGTGGCTGCAGGAGGCAAACCACTAGGGGTGCTCCTCTCACCATCATCACTAGAGCTGCTCGCAGGACTTGTATCTGCCTCTGGAATTTCAGCAAACGGTGATTCAGACCTGTTCTGGCTGTCACTGACACCTGACATGGCTGAAAAACCTGTGAAAAGATAAGGTATAGGCAGAATAGAAGAGTTATCACAACTGCAGTAGTTTTTGCAAAAAAAATGAGTTCAAAACTTAGTTTTGAGTTTTCACAGAATGTATTTCGGTCAAACCGATTTTAGGTTTCGGTGCAACCGAAGTGCTCAACAGAAACCTACACACCACTTTCGGTCAGACCGAAATGGGTTTCGGTTCTACCGAAAACTTAGGGTTTCACTGAAACTACTTTTCGGTCGTTCCGATTGGCACAACTCGGTTAAACCGAATTACGCAGTGCAATGGCCAGAGGCCAAATCGGTCATTCCGATATTCAAAAATCGGCTTCACCGAGATGCATTCCGTGGAAACCTAAACCTAAGAATTTTCCTCGAAACTAGAAGATCTGAACTATTGTATAGGGAACATATCAAACGTGGATTGAATCATGGCAACCTATCGTGCAAGAATCAGAAGTGGAGCACGAAAAGGGATCGGGACACACCCTAACTTGGTGGTGTCCCTCTACGGCGGCAACGGTGGAGATGATTACCGTTGACGGCGGCGGAGACCTGCGGCGAGGGCGCACAGGCGACGAAGGCGACGATCCGTAGACCAGGGCGGCGGCAGCAGGGGTCTTGGGGGCGAACGGTTTGAAGAAAGAAATCGCGCGCAGCCCCTCAGATATATATAACCCCATGCTGTCGGTGGGACCGAGTTGAAAAACTCGGTGTCACCGAGATGTATAACTGCTGTGCAGTTACGCATATCGGTCAGACCGAGAGTTTGAACTCGGTTTCACCGAGATGAAACCTAGATCAGTCTAAGCGTTTCGGTTGGACCGAGATTGAGAAACCGGTCAGACCGAAATGGACTTAGAAGGTTTTGGAAGTCAGCCTTAGACGAATCGGTGGTTCCGAGTGCTCCTCACTCGGACTGTCCGAAAAAGACTTGTTCAAAGTTGTGATATGAGCATGAATAGAATTTTGAGACAAGAAAGCATAGATAGCTAGGGAAGGTGCTTAGGCATTCTTGTCCATCCATTTGGCCAGAAAAATCAAAACAATCAAAACAACAAATGGATGTCCTTGAATGGGTGAAATCATGCATTCAACATGCTCACACAATAAGATAGCAACTGAAATATGTGTCAAACATGCACAACCAATCACTCTAGCTACTAGCACACAATTTGTCGATGACTAGGTCATCTATATATGAGTATATTGACTTAGGAGCCAAATGAGAACATTTGATCATAGGTCATACTCATCGTTTAAGCACAAGTGGGGTTACCACTTTTACATAAAGCATTTATGTGTTCACATCACTTGAAGATGCTTTAGCTCAATTTTTTAGAGCAAAGCTCCCCCTAGATGTGAGAACCCCTTTTAAAGGGTCAAACTAACCTTGGGTTGTCGTAGAAGACTTCATGTAAATGTTGAAGATGTGGATGCTCAATGTTGATGCAGATCATCAAAAGTTGGGAGCAATCCTTTGGATTAGGGCACTTTCAATACCTACATGGGTTAGTCCCACAAGGAACAAACAAGAATATCCATAGACATAGAGTGAAGTTCACAAAAGATGATGTCCATGAAAGCAATGATTACCTTGTCCCTTGACTTACCAACAAGAGGGTTTGTGACTCCATGAACAAGTGCATGATGTGGAAGTTGATTGCACAAGTTCTTGCCAAAATGAATATGAGTGAAGTTTGTTGGCGGAGTCACCCTCAAGAACCTACTAGTTCTTCTTCTTTGGGATCCACATCATCTTGATGGGAATCCTTGGTGTTGTAGTTGAGCTTGACGAAGTAGAACTTGATGTGTCCTTGGGAACCCACTTGACCATGGCTTGAGGTGCTCCAATGAATGCATCAATCTCCTCTTGAAGCTTGTCCTTGGCCTTTAGCTTGTGGTCTTGTGGTGGAAGGTCATCTTGAGCTTGTTCCACATTGGAAGAAGTAGGATCATACTTCTCCTTTTGTGAGACAAACTGTGGAGTAGGGTATTGACCTTCTTCCCACTCAACACCTTCGGCGTTGAACTTTCGCTCAAAACCAATCCCTTGATTCTTCCGGTGTCTTCCTTGTTTGCGAACAATCTCCTCAAAGTTCTTGCTTCCGGCAAGACTCTTGTAGACACCTTTCTCTATGATTTCCTTCAATAAGCTATTTTCTTGCTCAAGTGTAACTTGGCTTGAAACATTGTTAGTGGAATCAAGAGAACTACTAGAAGCAACAATATTGGATTTAACATTGTTATTGTTACTACTAGAGGAAGAACTTTTCTTATGCTTGTCATGCTTAGTCTTAATAGGTGGCAAGAAATTAGACAAGAGAAGTCATTTGGCAAGATATGAAGAACTCTTCTTTCGAAGATCGTCATTGATCTCTTTTAGAAACTCATGTTCTTGCTCTAGAGTGAGCTTCTCGAAGCGTAGCTTCTCATGAGATCTTAGGAGCTCTCTATGATCTTCTTGAGTTGTTTCATGAGCTAACTTAAGAGTGTTTAGTTCTTTAGTTAGACGCTCAATCTCCTTCATAGCATTGTCATTCGACTCTTCTCGACTGTAAAGACTACTAGCATTTTCATCATTACTAAGCTCACTAGATTTATCATGCAAGAGCTCATCTTCACCTAGCAAGTCATCCTCATCACTATCAAAGTCAATGAATTCAGGGTGTGTTACCTTGGGGCCTTTAGCCATGAAGCATCTTCCAATTCCCTCATTTGGTGAATCAAATAAGTCGTAGGAGTTGGAGTTGGAGGATACTAGTGCAAGTCCGGCAACACCTTCATCTTGACTATAGTCGGAGTCGGAGTGATAGCTTCCATCGGATTGACTGTCAGAGTCGGAGCCGGAGACCCATTCACCAACATGAGCTTGATGTCTTCTTCTTGTATAGCTCCTTGATGACTTGTCTTTCCTCTCCGAATCCTTGCTTCTCCGAGAAGGTCTTCGTTCATAACGATCATCTCTACTCCTTCTCTCTCTCCGAGGTGACTCATCTCTTGCTCTTCTTCTTGGAGATTCTTCTCTTCTCTTGTGGGGAGCCGTACACTCATTTGAGAAGTGTCCGGGTCTTCCACAATTGTAGCAGTTTCGATCACGACTAGAAGATCTCTTTCCATCATATGATCTAGACTTTGAGCTTCTTTCTTTGCCTCTATTCTTGTAGAACTTGTTGAAGTTCTTGACCATTAGGCTTATCTCTTCATTGGAAACTAGCTTGTCACTTGAGGTAGTAGGAGCATCACTTGTAGCTTTGTAAGCACCACTTGACTTGTTGTGAAGCTCTTCCTTATCCTTAAGTGTCATCTCATGGGCAACAATTCTTCCAATGACTTCAGTTGGCTTGAGAGTCTTGTAGTTTGGCATCATTTGGATCAAAGTGCACACGGTGTCATACTTTCCATCCAAAGCTCTGAGAATCTTCTTAATGATGAATCGGTCGGTCATTTCTTCGCTTCCTAAGCCAGCAATCTCATTTGTGATGAGAGCAAGCCTAGAGTACATTTCAGCGACTCCTTCACCATCCTTCATCTTGAACTTGTCAAGTTGACCTTGAAGAATATCTAGCTTTGATTCCTTCACAGATTCAGTACCTTCGTGCATTTCTACCAAAGTATCCCAAATCTCCTTAGCATTCTCAAGACGACTGATTTTGTTGAACTCTTCGGGACACAAAGCATTGAAGAGAATGTCACAAGCTTGAGCATTGTTTTGCAACATCCGCAACTCTTCGGGTGTAGCTTCGCGATCCGGAACTTTTCCTTCTTCAAAGAAATCACCTTGCATACCAACACAGATAATGCCCCATGCGGCTGGGTTATGACCAAGTATATGCATTTTCATTTTATGCTTCCAACTAGCAAAATTTGTACCATCAAAGTAAGGACCTCTACGATAATTACCCTCACTAGACGCCATACTCTCCTAGGTTGTGAAACCAAGCTTATGGAGTCAAATGCAATGGAAACCAAAGCAATGGAGACCAAAGCTCTGATACCACTTGTAGGATCGAAAGTAGGTCTAGAGGGGGGGTGATTAGACTACTTGACAATATAAAAAATCTGCCTTTAGATCATGCAATGTTTTTGGCAGTTTCACAATTAAGATCAACACAAGTATCACCCTACACATGCAATTCTAGAGTATAAGCAGCGGAAAGTAAATTGCACATGTAAAAGAGAGGTGGAGAAGATCAAACGCAGTTTGGTGACACGAAGATTTTTGTCGTGGTTCCGATAGGTGGTGCTATCGTACATCCACGTTGATGGAGACTTCAACCCACGGAGGGTAACGGCTGCGCGAGTCCACGGAGGGCTCCACCCACGAAGGGTCCACGAAGAAGCAACCTTGTCTATTCCATCACGGCCTACGCCCACGGAGGACTAGCCTTACTCGGGGTAGATCTTCACGAAGTAGGCGATCTCCTTGCCCTTACAAACTTCTTGGTTCAACTCCACATCTCAAAGACGGAGGCTCCCAAGCGACACCTAACCAATCTAGGAGGCACCACCCCCAAAAAGGTAATAGACGGTGTTGATGATGATGAACTCCTTGCTCTTGTGCTTCAGATGATAATCTCCCCAACACTCAACTCTCTTCACTGATATGGCTGTGGTGGAAGAAGGGTTTGAGTGGAAAGCAACTTGGGAAGGCTAGAAATCAAGTTTCATATGGTAGGAATGGAATGGCTTGATCTCAACACAAGGGTAGGTGGTTCACTTCTCAGAAAGTGTATGGTAGAAGTGGTGTTACTTTCTGATGGCTCTCCTCACGAGTGAAGAGGGGGTGGAGGGGTATATATAGCCTCCACACAAAATCCAACCGTTACACACACATTTGACCAATCTCGGTGAGACCGAAGTTAAAACTCGGTCAGACCGAAAGTTCAAATATAGTGAACGTTGGGATTTTCGGTGGGACCGAAAATACCATCTCGGTGTGTCCGAAGTGAGTCAAAGATTAGGGTTTGCCATCTCGGTGTGACCGAAAACAACAACTCGGATATTCCGAAATGCTGTCAATGGTTACAGAAGGTTGGCAGTACATTTTCGGTGAGACCGAAACTCAGAATCGGATGGACCGAGAAATTAGGGTTTGGGGAAACAACTGAAGTGGTTCATCTCGGTGGGACTGAGTTTGCAGAATCGGTTTGTCCGAGATTACTTATGAGTGTGTTGAATAGTGAAGAGTGCTGATAGTTGAGGGAGCTAGATCACCAAGCACTTGAGCAACAAGAACATTAACACAACCTCATCCCCTTTTAATAGTATTGGCTTTTCCTATGGACTCAATGTGATCTTTGATCACTAAACCAAAAATAGAGTCTTGAGCTTTTGCCAATGCTTGTCTTAGCATTTTGAGGGGTCCACTTCTTCAGACATTTCCATACCCATATCATCGAACTTTTCTGAAATGATTCTCAGGTGAATATTAGTCCAATGATATATATGTTGTTATTAATTACCAAAACCACCCGGGGATTAGTTGCACTTTCAAGGTTGAACCAATGATGAAAAAGAATTTGAAAGCTATCTTGGAGAAGGCTTGTGACTGATGGGAATCATTCTTACGTCACACTTTGAAAAGAATTTCAGAATACTCCGGAAAATAGAAGAGTCAGGTAAGATCCTGGGAAAAGACCTGTGGGTTAGGGCCCACTCAAAGAAATCACCGTTGGAAAAGATAGCTTAAGAGATATGGCACCGGTTGAATTAAAAAGGCTTGAATAAGATAACAACCCTCAAAAATTGCTTGAACGGGTTAAGAATGGAATTATGAATCTTCAGCACTCCGGATATGAATAGCAAGAGGAGAATGATTAATTGGTGCACCGAAATAAGAAAGCATTGTGAAATGAGGAAAAGGATAAGATCAACACTGAAATCTTGAATTACATCCACCGGCAGAATTTAGAGAACAAAAGAATGATGAACTTGAAGCTCTAGAGCATGTTGACGATAAAACACCGGATAAGAACGTTGAAGGAAAAGAATGAAGAAACCTCACATGAATAACATGGATATTGATATGAGAATTTCTAGCTCCGAGAAGAAGAAGGGTGGGAGGGCGGGGAAAACAAAGACAACTTGGGATGAAAGAATACATACAAATCGTCAGATTTCTCAACGGCGTCCGTATGGAATAACTTGAAGAGAAGGCACACCGGTTGGAAAGAATTTAACATGACCATCTTGATGATCAAGAAGAAATAGCACTCCCATAGAAGTATGAGAACACCGATTAGGAAAGGTATGGAATCAACATTTGACATCGAAGCAACTCGAATACCAGAATCAAAACAAAAAACAAAGGGTAGATATGCAACATGATCTTCACAATATCATCCGAATAGAGAATTGAACGAATGAATTCCGCAGGAACATCAACTTGTCGAGAAGCCACTTGGAGAACAAAAGTAAATAAAAGGAACAAGGATCAGATAGAACAAATACAAGATAGAAGCTTCGTCCGACATATTCGTGCTGAAAGCTCATGGAACGTGTTACAAAAGGGTTTTGCAATCCCCGGATCAGCATAGCCAAGGACCCTTTAAGATGCAACTCCCGATCAGAACAAGTCCATAAACCACTTCACTCAATGTAGAACCCCGAACTTCATATCGTGCATCCGTTGGAAGAATGCCTAGAACTACTTGATGAACCCACCTATAGATTTCCGAAAGTTTCCAGTTATGCAATCAGGTGTTGGGGATACACAGGAAGCACCGCGCAATCAACTCTAAACCTACATCCAGGTGTATCCATCCTTCAACACATAACCAGTCTTTCTCGGAAACTGTTTACCTCGGACCTTCGAAAAGCATCCACTATAACAAGCTATGGCAATACTCTCGAACTACCTCCCCAGTACTGGGTGATGTCGGGGTTATCTTGCCACTGGCCGTATAGGAGAGATTTTCGATGTCGGCCGTCTTAAGTATTTAGTACTGCCGCGATATGCTTGTTACAATGATACCCCGAAGCTCAACTCCTCGGTAACAGGAGGCATCGAGAACAATATCCTTGTCACAAGAACATCGAAACAATCCCAGAATACTCGCGGGATCCTAAAAAAAAAATTTGGTGCAATTTTTGAAGATAGAAGAGACAAGAGTAATCGTCAGGAGTCCTCACCAGAGAGAAAGGGGATGAGAAGCAAAGAAATCCTACTCTCCGATATAATATAGGACTCAAAAAGTTTTCAGTGTGTGCCTAGACTCAACCGTCAACGATTCGATCAATCAGTGGGGCTTCTAGGTCGGAGAAGGCTCTGAATACCAACTTGTAATGCCCAGGATGGGACTATACCTCCTACGTGTCGAGGCACGGCTTAAAGGTATAAGCCCATCCTAGAATGATCTCAAGTTTGGTATCTTTGCACGACTCATGTAAAAGAGGGATTAAATTGCAAAAGGAGATAGTTGGCTTACACTCGCCACTTCACACAATACATTACATAAGCAATCATCATTCAAAACATCACAACCCGACTACGGGTGAAGATCCAAAGAAAGATACCAAACAACATAAAGCCACAGGTCAGGATCGAATCCTAGTAGAAACCACTACTGAATATCGAAACATCACAAGCAAACGGTCAAACTCTTCATCGAGCTCCTGGCGAAGTACTGATCCAGCTCCTGCATCAAACTCGGCTGAACCTGCAACTGGTGTGGTGAAGTAACTGTGAGCCACAGAGGACTAAGCAATCCCGTTCCCGGGTAACACGACTATTTAAGCCTTGGGTGTGGACAAGGCTGAAGAAAGAACGAGAGGTGAAGGAACAACAAGAGTCTGCAGTAGCGACTAGCACTAACTTACGTAAAAGAGAGCGAGAAGAGAAAGCCTCGGTCGAGAGATGATCACGAAGTGATCCTAAATAAAACCGGTCAAACATAACCCCACCGTGTTCAACTCCCGAATCCCTATTCGGAAATTGACAGTCACGGTACACACGCTGATAGTGTATTGAAACATTGTGTCAAGTTATCTACAACCGGAATTAACAAGCTCCCATCTGCCACATAACCGCGGGCACGGCTTTCGAAAGTTCAAACCCTGCAGGGGTGTTCCAACTTGACCCATTACAAGCCCACGATCCGCGGAGTCGCAACTCCATAGGTGGGAAGACCCGAGTATTCTCGGAATCCCGTGCTCGAGTTAAACCGAACTAAGGTAAGGCTAATCCAGCAAATCCTCCCGGCGTGTCGACACCCTGATAGTAGCAGTGCGTATCTAAGTCTCAGGACACGACCGGATGGGCGATTCTACAGGTTTTTACCAAACCTTGAGTTTCCTCGAGGTGGCCCCGCAGACTCCCCGTTTCGGACCAACACTCATGTGGAGCACTGGCCCGGGGTTGTGGAATTAAAATAAAAGAGGGTTTGCAAGGCCCTTATGCAAGTTTTATTAGTTTGTTATTAGGCAAATAGTACCAATGTTGGGACTTGCTGGAAAAGACTTAGCACCTAGCGGTTTATCAAGCGGGTCCCATAAACCCCAACCGTGTTAGGAACGCATAATCAAGGAACATAACACCGGTTTATACGGTTCCTAACGGCATGAGTGGAACAAATCACCAAGCAAAAGGCTTAGCCTTCCACCCTTGCCAGTATATAGATTATTTCATTTTAAGCATTTATATAGTGTGATATAACCCAACCAAACTTCAACATGAAGCAAGCATCTTCAATCTTCACCTGCAACTAACAATGCTAAGAGGGGCTGAGCGAAGCGTACTTAGCCAAGCAACGGTTTGCATAGGTAGGGTGGTTAAACAGGTTCATGGTTACAAGTAGGAGGCTGACAAGAAAGACATGGGCATCGAGGCAAAACTATAGAGCGGAACTACTAGCAATAGGCAAAGATAGTAATGGTATCCGGGTTCGGTCATCTTGCCTGGGATTCCACAGAGGAGAAGAACGGATCCATGAAGTAGACGGAGCAACACAGACGAGCGAATCCTCACAACTCCGGAACGAAACCGTAGCTATCAAGAGAAGCAAACCGGAAAGAAACAAACAACACGGTAAACACACAAGCTTAAACATGGCATACGATGCACAAACAAGCATGATGCATGTCCGGTTTAAATATGCATGGCATGGCAAAGTGCACAAACAACACTACAAGTTAAGTGGAGCTCAATATGCAACGAGTTGCATATTGACGAAACACCACATTTAATTATTTAATTGACTCTCGTTATTTACAAGACAAGATTAAATGTTTTTAACATGGCAAGAGGTGAAGCATAAAGAAACTACACTATTTAGGCATTTTAAATGAGGCCGGAAATAACAACAACATCTCCGAAAAATCCCCATGAGCATGTTTAATAATTATAAAGCAACAACAATTCACACATATTAATGTTGTTAACATGATGCGGATGACATGAACAAGTTTATGCAAGTTTTATTAAAAGGTTAACAAGAAGATGATAAGAAGCATTGTCACCGTGGTGGAAAGAAAGAGTGCCACGGCAACGATCCGAAATGATGCAAAGGCAACAACTCGGTTCCGGTAACTCGTTGAGAGACCGGTGCAAAAGATGGATGGCGTGAGCGAGTCAAACGAGATGAAAGGTGGGCGATCTCGTTACCGGGTTCCCACGAGTCGGTGACGAGGCAACCGAGGAACATGACAAAAGGTCGGAACGGCGCGAAGCACACGGGAAACATTTCATACAACACAACAAGCATCACACGGGTCACGTCTCGGGGTTATACCTTTGAAGCGTGCGTTTCGGGGCGGTTCGAGACGTAGTGGAAGGAGTCGTTCTCGCGAGTCGTGGTACACGTGTCGTAGAGGGAAGTAGACGTTCTCGTTTCCGAAGGGGTACTTGTCGCGGCATCGGACTTCCTCGGGGCGACGGTAGTCGAACTTGACATCGGTAGGGGTACTCGTTTCTTCCGAAGGTAGTGGAACTTGACGTTTCGCCGTGGAGTCGAACTTGATATCGGGCGTCGAGGTACTCGTTCATGTAGTAGTCGGACTTGACGGGTCCCGTGAAGTAGTCGAACTTGGAGCTCGTTTTCCCGTAGAGGTTCGGGTCGTCGTGGTACTTGGGTCTTCCGGCGAGGGTAGTTGTTCGGGCGTCGATCTCGTACACGGTTCGTAGACGTACTTGGCGCATCGGTAGTCGAACACGGGGCGACGGTAGTGGTACTCGGGTCGTAGAGGTACTTGAATCTTCGGTCTCGAGTCGTAGTTGTACACGTTCTCTGTCAAGGAACACAAGCAACCAAAACAAAACAAAACTACAGCACGGCACGGAGCAGCGAGGAGGAGCGGCGGGCGGCTCGCGCTGCGGGAAGAGTGGAGCACCATGGCGCGGCGGCCTAGAGGAAAACCGAGGCGCGGCGCTGTTCTTGGCGCGGATGGCGCATCGCTGGAGAAGAGGAGGCGGGCCTGGCCGACCTGGCTGCTCCCGCGCTGGAGGGGATACCAGCGGCGACCGGCGGCTGCTGGTGAAGGGGCCGCACGGGGGAAGGGGCTCCTGGCCTCGGTCGAAGGCAGGAGGCCGGGCGCGCGAGGATGGGGCGTCCATGGCAAGGCGCGGAGGTCGCAGCAGGCGCACGGAAGGGCCTCGCGGCCGTGGCCTCGAGGACGGAGGGAGGCGGCTCCGGGCGTGCAGCGGCGGCCGGAAGAAGGACGCGGCGAGGCAACCTTGCGACGGGGCGGAGGAGATGCGGTGAGGAGGAGGCGCCGGGCTTGGGGCTCGGAGGAGAAGGAGGGAGCGCCCTTGGCGCGGCGGCGGCTGGTAGAGGAAGCCCGCGGTCCTGGCGACGGAGGCCGGCGCTGCAGGCGGACGCCTGGCGCTGGCGAAGGGCGACGGCGGCCTCGGAATCGGGGAGAGGGAGGCCACGCGTGGGGCGATCCGGTTGAGAGGAGTGCGCTGGCTCGCTCAGGGCCTGTCGGGCGCTGGGAGTGAGGAGGGAGATCGAGGGTTCGGGAGCGATGCGGTTTAGATCGAGGGCTCGATGGGGAGAAGTGAGCGGACGAGGGAGAGGGAAAACGGGATCGGGACGAGCGAGGGAAGACTGCGGCGGCGCTACGAGGGAGAGGGAGGAGCAAGCGCTGCTGCTAGGGTTCGGTCGGACCAGATGGGCCAAGAGGGATAGCGGTTGGGCCAGGAGGCCTGGCCGCTGGGCTCCCAAGGGAGAAGGAGATGTTGGGCCTAGGCTGCTCTACTCCTATGAACTTTGCAGAAAAAGAATAAACAGAGAGTCCAAAAGAAAAATAAGAAAGGAAGGTTACGAAAAGAATTTGGACAAGGGGCAATTATTCTCGGGCTCGTAAAATGAGCACGACCGGAGAAAAATACAAAAGGCCAGATCGGAAAATAATTCAAACATATTTGAATTTAATTCAAATAGGTTTGAACTAAGACGTGATTATAGACGTGTCCAAAAATGTTCAAATTTTTGGAGGAACCTCGAAACAACGGAAAAGAATTATTGGCAAGATAAGGAAGGAGAAGCTCGAAGTAGGAAAGCATGGGGAAAAATTGCAAGTGTGTTACGGTGATTCCGAAGCAATGGAATAATTAAAAAATATAGCTCCCTAAATATTGAGAGGCTTTTATATGTTATAAAGAGAAGTCATTCTTCCCTCGATTTAAATGGACCGAAGGTCCACACGATTTATTAAGGTTGAGATGCAAAAATAAAATAACATGATGGCATGATGACATGATGCAATGCGAAAATAAATAACACAAGCACAAAGAAACACACGGGCAACCCGGAACATCTGGAATCTTCTGGAATCTTCTGGGACGTCGGTCTCGGGCGTCACATCGGCCCGGCGAGGAGGTGGCCCACTGCGGAGGGAGGGGCCTGGACTGGCGACGCGGCTGTCGCCTGCCGACGCGGGAGCGAGGCGGCCAAGTGGTCCTCGCCCTGGCGCTTGGGCTGGGCCCCGTCGATCGGGAAGGAGTGGGGCGAAGCAGCGGCCCGGCCAAGTGGTCCCGCTGGCCCGAGCCTGGCGCTCGATGCGGCCGGCTGGGGCGACCGATCGGCCGTTGACCCCGGCGGCTGGGTCCAGATCGAAGCGGCTGCGCGGTGGAGATCGAGGGACTGGCCGGATCGGCTGGTTCCTCGGGATCCAGGAGGATATTTTCAAGTGGAGAAGAAGGGAAAGATTGGATCTGAGAAAAAAAATAGGGGATGCCAAAATAGACCTAGAGGGGTCTATATATAGCAGTTTTTCTAGGTTTAGGGGGATTTAGGGGCGTTAGGAGCCCTCCGATCGCGATCCGACGGATCCGATCGCGGGGATAGATTTAAAAGGCCTAGGAGGAGATAAAAGACTGCAGTAGGGGGTGTTTCCGGGACACGAAGTGAAGGCACTTTGGACCCACACGAACAACGGATGGAAAAGCCAACGGAGTCCAAACGAGACGAGATTTGAGAGGCGGGTTGCACACAACAAAACAACAACACACACAACAACCTCGTGGCACACCGGTAACGTTAAACGCCCGAACAACAAAGTAGGCCTACGGGACGTCACGGACACGTGAGGGAGCTCCGGAACGCGAAACAGACAACGGGAAGAAACACGTGGAACCGAATGCAACCGACAACACAAAAGCAATGCGATGCACATGTCTACATGATATGAATGAAAGCCACACACTCACACAACAAAACGACGAAACCCGAAAGACAAAGAACCCGGAATGGAAATAGATGAAGCCGGAGATATATTATATACCCAAAAGGGAAAGTATTACATCCGGGGCATTACAGTTCTCCTGGTGCTCCCGATCTTGGAAGCGGCGGCGGCGGCGGAACAGAGATGACATCGCGGAAAAGAGTTCCCGTCTCGAGGGTTTTGGGAGTCGGTCTAAATATATGCCAAAGGGGGGCACCAGACGAGGCTCGGGGGGCCCAGGCGCCCCCCCGGCGCGGCCCAGGGGGGCGCGCCGCCAGGGCGCCTGGAGCCCTGGTGCCCCCCCCCCCC
>LR738710.1:888674772-888691038 GCA_902687465.1 Secale cereale
CCCCCCCGGCGCGGCCAGGGGTGGGGCCGCCCCCCCAGGGCGCCTGGAGCCCCAGTGGCCCCCCTCTGGCCCTACTTTGGCCGCATGGAAGCTTCCGGAACACTGATTTTTTATATATTTTTCCCGGAATTTTTCTGACAATTTACGTAATGGGAAAACCTGAAATACAAAAATAGCAGAAAACAGAAACTGGCACTGGGGTGCACTGAGTTAATAGGTTAGTCCAAAAATGATCAAAAGTGTATGGAAGTGCATAAATATCATAGCAATATCACACAAAAGAGGCATGGAGCAAGCATAAATTATAGACATGTTTTGGACGTATCAACATCCCCAAGCTTAATTCCTGCTCGTCCTCGAGTAGGTAAATGATAACAAGCATAATTTCTGTGGTGACATGCTATTAACCATATAAGAACTTTTCACAGTCACATGACAAATGCTTACTAAGACAATGAAACTTTAGTAATTAAGTTGCCTCATGAGAATATCACTAAGAACTGAAAGTTTTACAATATGATACTGAAACACTCAATAGATTTGTAGTGAGCATGGTGTGCAAATATGACAAAGTGGTACCTCGCTTGCCCCCTTTAGTGAAGCAAAACATAAATGCAGGGGCACCTCCAAAGTTTAAATGACGACTAGATACAATGACTTCAGAATAAACGATATCATAATCATGCAGAAGACAATGGTACTTTGGGACAATGCACATTACACTCAGAATGACAATCATGCTCTCAATAGTTGGTGCTTTAAAGAAAGAAGGTGGAGACCCTCGAACCGTGGCTTTTGATGGCAAGGTTGAAAACCCGTGGTCGGAAACAAAAACTAAACATGTACCAGAGCTCTTGGTTTTTAAAAACAGACGTAAAAATTATTTTTTTGGAATATGCATATTTCGTCAACGAATGCTAGTAGATAACTCAATTACTTCTCGAGCTGGACAAGTTTCGAGGAACGGCTCCCGCACGAGGACGATCACATCCCCTTAATCTCATTTGTTTATCACTGCCAAAGTTTTCTGATTTCTCATGAACAAAGCGTGAAGGAGGGTTTGTTTGTTGTATATTTTTTAATGAGCCGGGCGCACTCTTTGCCAGTTCCTTCTCGTATTAGGGGTTTGCAGATTAGACATGCAATCCCGGGGTGAAACTTGTCCAACTTAAAAAGATCATGAATTAACTACTACTTCCTCATGAGCTAAAACAGAGGCACAAAAGAGAAATGCTTTTTTGAATAATTTCGAGATGGTACAAGATAGTCTTCGTTAGGAATGGCAGGTAAATACCATGTATAGGAAGGTATGGTGGACTCATATGGCATAACTGGTTTAAAGGATTTTGGATGCACAAGCAGTCAGTCCGCTTAGTACAGGCGAAGGATAGCAAAAGACTGGGAGCGACCAACTAAGAGAGCAATGACGGTCATAATCATGCAGAGCGACAAAGCAACATTGAATCGGGCATGGAAGTTATATCGCTACTCAGAAATTAAAGATCATCAAGGCTTGATAGACTTTCTTTACAGTCTTAAATATGTGTGAGCATATGCCAAGTCAATCAAAATAAATTCTTGGAGGAAGATATCACTAAACCATACCACATCATAGGCAAACAAATCATGTTGGTACTTCAATAACACATTAAGAACCCCCAGCTATTTGAGACTAACCATAAGAAAACATGAACTACTAAGCACCATTATGCACATAGCATTTTTATCATAGACATATCAAGCAGTGCAACAGAAGCCAACTCTCTTAACAAGATAAGCATGATAACTCAAGAGAGTTCCAACAACCAACTAAACAAAAGCTCTTTAAAAAGAAAAGCATGAAAACTAAGAGCTAAACATGACAGTAGCTATTGAAAGACAAAGAACATACACAACAAAGATAAACATGAAAATCCTATGTGGTGTTCTAGGTTGAAGTGGAGCGTGTTTCTCTCCCACACAAAGAAAGATGGGTTCCAACTTGTTATGAACAGCAAGCAAAGCTAAAGAAAACTAAAAAGGAAACTAAAAGAAAGACGCTCCAAGCATAGCATATAACACATGAAGTGATTAAAATATAGTGGAACGAAAGACGAACTGATAATTGTTGATGGAGAAGGGGATGCACGGGGGCATCCCCAAGCTTAGACGCTTGAGTCTTCTTGAATATTTCTTGGGGGTGCACGGGGGCATCCCCAAGCTTGTGTAATGCCCAGGATGGGACTATACCTCCTACGTGTCGAGGCACGACTTAAAGGTATAAGCCCATCCTAGAATGATCTCAAGTTTGGTATCTTTGCACGACTCATGTAAAAGAGGGATTAAATTGCAAAAGGAGATAGTTGGCTTACACTCGCCACTTCACACAATACATTACATAAGCAAACATCGTTCAAAACATCACAAGCCGACTATGGTTGAAGATCCAAAAGAAAGATACCAAAACAACATAAAGCCACAGGTCTAGATCGAATCCTAGTAGAAACCACTACTGATCGTCGAAAACGTCACAAGCATACGGCCACTCTCTTCATCGAGCTCCTGGTAAAGTACTGATCCATCTCCTGCTTCATCCCCGGCTGAACCTGCATCTGGTGTGTTGAAGTAACTGTGAGCCACAGAGGACTCAGCAATCCCGTTCCCGGGTAACACGACTATTTAAGCCTTGGGTGTGGAACAAGGCTGAAGAAAGAATAAGAATCTGCAGCAGCAACTAGCACTAGCTTACGTAAAAGAGAGCGAGAAGAGAAGGTGCCTCAGTCGAGAGCTGATCACGAAGTGATCCTAAACTAATCAAGTCAAACATAACCCCACCGTGTTCATCTCCCGAAGCCCTTTCGGAAAATGACAGTCACGGTACTCACACTGGTAGTGTATTGGAACAAGGTGTCAAGTTTTCTACAAACGGATATTAACAAGCTCCCATCTGCCACATAACCGCGGGCACGACTTTCGAAAGTTCAAAACCCTGCAGGGGTGTTCCAACTTGGCCCATGACAAGCCCACGATCCGCGGAGTCGCAACTCCAAGGTGGGAAGACCCGAGTATTCTCGGAATCCCGTGCTCAAGATACTCCGAACTAAGGTAAGGCTAATCCAGCAAATCCTCCCGGCGTGTCGACACCCTGATAGTAGCCGCGCGTATCTAGTCTCAGGACACGACCGGATGGGCGAGGCTACGGGTTTTTACCAAACCTCGAGTTTCCTCGTGGTGGTCCCGCAGGCTCCCCGTTTCGGACCAACACTCATGTGGAGCACTGGCCCGGGGTTGTTGATTAAAAATAAAAGGGATAGCTAGTCCCTATGCAAGTTTTATTAGTTATTAGGCGAATAGTACCAATGTTGGGACTTGCTGGAAAAGACTTAGCACTTAGCGGTTTATCGAGGGGGCCCCATAACCCCAACTGTGTGAGGAACGCATAATCAAGGAACATAACACCGGTTTATACGGTTCCTAGCGGCATGAGTGGAACAAATCACCAAGCAAAAGGCTTAGCCTTCCACCCATTGCCAATATATAGATGAGTTCATTTAATAATTAATATAGTGTGATATAACCCCACATAACTTCAACATGAAGCAAGCATCTTCAATCTTCACCTGCAACTAGCAATGCTATAAGAGGGGCTGAGCGAAGCCTACGTATAGCCAATCAATGGTTTGCATGGGTAGGGTGGTTAGACAGGATCATGGTTACAATAGGAGGCTGACAGGAAAACATGGGCATCGAGGCAAATACTATAGAGCGATACTCTAGCAATAGGCAAAGATAGTAATGTTATCGGGGTTCGGTCATCTTGCCTGGAATTCCGCAAGGGAGAAGAACGGATCCATGAAGTAGACGGAGCAACATAGACGAGAGAATCCTCACAACTCCGGAACGAAACCGAAGCTATCAAGAGAAGCAAAACGGAAAGAAACAAACAACACGGTAAACACACAAGCATAAACATGGCATACGATGCACAAACAAGTATGATGCATGTCCAGTTTAAATATGCATGGCATAGCAAAGTGCACAAACAAAACTACAAGTTAAGTGGAGCTCAATATGCAACGAGTTGCATATTGACGAAACACCACATTTTATTATTTAATTGAATCTCGTTTATTTACAAGACAAGATTAAATGTTTGTTAACATGGCAAGACGTGAAGCAAAAGTAAACTACCTATTTAAACATTTTAAATGAGGCCGGAAATAACAACAACAATTCCGGTAAAAAAATCCCCATAAGCATGTTTAGCAATTTTTAGCAAACAACAATTCACACATTTTAATGTCGTTAACATGATGCGGATGACATGATCAAGTTTATGCAATTTTATTGTAAAAGTTGACATGAAGAAGATATGAAGCACTTGTCACCGTGGTGGAAAGGGGTGCCACGGCGACGATAACCAAAATGATGCCACGCAACATCTCGGTTCCGGTAACTCGTTGAGAGACCGGTGTAAAAGAAAAGGTGGCGGAGAGCGAGCGGAACAAGAAGAAAGGTGGGGTGATCCCGTTGCCGGGTTCCCACGAGTCGGCGACGAGGCAACCGAGGAGCACGACAAAAGATGATACGGGCACGGTGCAAACAAGGGAAAACAACTCATACAACACATGCATTCCACGGGCATCGTCTCGGGGTTATACCTTCGAAGCGTTCTTTTCGGGGCGATTCCAGATCATAGTGGAAGTAGATGTTCTCGCGAGTCGTGGTACACGGGTCGTAGAGGAAGTAGTCGTTCCGTTATCGTGTCGTGGTACTTGTCGCGGCATCGGGCGCCTTCGGGGCGACGGTAGTGGAAGTAGTGGTTCACGGTCATCGGGGTCGTCGTTGCCGTAGGGGTACACGTTCGTAGAGGTACTTGCCGGTCTTGGGTCGTAGTTGAACTCGGCCGTCGTGGTACTTATCAAAATCGCATCAGATGTAGTCGTACAGGCGTCGGGCGGTCTTGCCGATCTCGGTCTCGCGTAGTCGTACACGGGTCATCTGTCAATTCAACAGTACAAGGCAACACCAAAAAAACACAGTTGTTCAACAGCGAGGATTTGAGACGCGGTGGGGCTGATGCGGTGGTCGAGGGCTCGGACGCCGGCGCTGGAGGCTAGCGGAGGACCGGAGGGAGGCGCGGCGCTCTGGGCCTGCGGGCGACCTGGCGAGGAGCGCGGGAGCTCCTGGCGCGCGGGACTGGCACGGGAAGGGAGGAGGCGTCGGCCTGGGGCTCCTGGCCGGCCGGCTCGGGCCAGGCGAGGCGGCTGGAGCACGGAGGAGGGGGGCTTCGAGAGGAAGCGAGGGGAGGAGATCGATGGAAGAGGGCTCGGGCGACAGAGGGAGATGGGAGAGAGCGATGGGGATTGGTCTGGCGGCGGACGAGGGAGGAAAGGGAGAGAGCGAGGGGAGATGGGGATGCGACGGGTTAGGGTTAGGGATGGCATGGGCTGGAGGCCAGATGGGCCTTGGGCGAGGAGGTGCGGTTGGAATCTCTAGCCTCTCTCTCTGCATTTTTTTCCATTTAAAAAAATAGAACAAGATATAGAAATGCCCAAAGAGTTTGGAGATGGTTTAAATGTAAGTTTGTTTTGGTGAATTCCATAATAATGGAATAATTTAATATAGCTCTCTAAATATTGAGAGGCTTTTGATATGTTATAAAGAGAAGTCACTCTTCCCTCGATTTAAATGGACCGAAGGTCCACACGATTTATTTAGGTTGAGGTGCAAAATAAATATGACATGATGGCATGATGACATGATGCAATGCAAAAATAAATAACACAAGCACAAATGAAACACACAGGAGAACCCGGAACATCTGGAATCTTCTGGAATCTTCTGGGATCTTCTGGGACATCGGTCTTCGGGCGTCACAACTCTCCCACACTAACAGAGGATCTCGACCCGAGATCTTAGAGATGGCACCGGGTAAAAAAAAACGGAAGAGGAAGAGGTAAAACAAAGTTGCTTCTTTGGCAAACGAGTGAAAACCAAAGAACCTTGAGAGGTTGAACAATCTTGAAGGAAAGAATACAATGGAGATGAACGAATATGAAAATACTCCCTTAGAAAAGAGGAACAAGGAACACCACGATAACCTTGCAGGTTGAAAGACATGAAACAAGAGCTCACGAACCAAAAGAATATGAAACTGCAACGGTATAGCTAAGGAATAAGAATGGCAGAATTTGGACAGCACTCTGTCTGAAAATGGAAGGAAAAGAACAAGAACTTGCCAAGTTGGGATGATACTTGAAGAAATGAACAACATATAGCCTCTGAAACAATTGAAAGAATGGCACAAGGGGCAAGAAAGATTTCAGATAGTACTCTGGTTAAAAAGATAGGAAAAACTTGATAAGATGAGAGAACTAGAATGGAGGACACAACACTCCGGTTAAATTGACAAACAAGGAAAGAACATGATCTTGATAAAAACGAGATGATGGTCAAAGAGAGCAATATCACAATGCCTCCGGAATGAAAGAATAGCATATAAATCAATGAAAGAATTGAACGGAGAGAAAAAGAAAACTTCTCCCACGAATGAATTTGAAAGAGCATCCTTACGAAGAAGGGTTGAACAGAATTGTTGGAAATTCAACAACGAAAGAATAAGCTTGATGTGGGCTTATGGAAAACATCTCAAAATTATGAGGTGACAATTCTGCCACTAACTTAACCAATTGATTTGATTGAGATCAACAAGGAGACGAAAAACTTATTTCACCGGAATGATAATGAAGAGCTTGGGTCATTTATAAGCACCATAATTAGCAACAATCCTTAGGAAAGCTTTTAGGTGAAATATAACCCAAGATCACTCCAACGAATAAATTGAAGGGTTGGAAAAATCTCCTAAACAAAGAAAATGATGGGTTTAAATATCTCATTCTTGATAACTCGTGAATCATAAAACATGAAGGAATTGTCAAGAATGACATAACACCATCTGAAAAGATAAGGTAGAAAGAATTGCAATTGGAATGCATGATGAAGAATGCTTGAGCTCCAACAAGAATCTTGATGAAGACTTCGAGGATGAATTAAAACATGACGAACCACCATGAAGAACTCCGGTAACAAAAGCATGAGAAGTGAAAGATGAAAAAAAAATAAGATTCAAGGCCTGCGATGAATTAGATGGAGCTTTGAAATGATATAATAGAAATAACTTGGAGCTCCGGAAAACAAGATGAAAAACTTAGAACCAAGGATATGATATAATGAACAAGCTCCGGGAAAGAGATTAATCACTTCGAGGAAATAAGAATAAGATTTACTGTATGCTTATCCTTCATCAAATTAAATTGATGACAAGCAACGGATTTGGCCTACTACTTATTCTTCTTGAAAAGGATTGGAGAGAGATAGAGCCAAACTTGAGAATAATCTTGAACGCCTCATCGGTAGGATTATGAAAAGAACAAATGAATTAAAACGATAACAACAGAAGGGTAATCTTGAATGAACCACCATAAAATATGGAGACGAACGAAGAGGCATCAATGAAGAATATTTGGAGGACGAAGTTGAAAACTGAGAACGAAGAAATATTCTGAAATGATGGCCTTCGGAGGATCACAATAAGAAGAATTCATGAAATGCTTCGGATGGGTGTGAAAAGAATTCCTCACAATCTGAACACTAATGAGGATGGCATGAAGCTAGAACCATGAATCTTCAAGAAGACGGGCCAATATTTAAGAGAAACACTTGTCCAGTCTTCAAATGTTGAGAATGAAGACGAGAAATGCCATAAGAATTGTTGAGCACTCCGGAATGAAGAATTAAAAAGGTTGAAACAACGATGGAAAGAATTTGAAAGTAAACTTGGAGAAGGCATATGACTGATGGAAATCATTCTTACGTCACACTTGAAAAGAATTTCAGAATACTCCGGAAAAAGAAGAGTCAGGTAAGATCCTGAAAAAAAAACATGTGGGTTAGGGCCCACTCAAAATAAATCACCGTTGGAAAAAGATTGCTTGAGAGATACTGCACCGGTTGAATTAAATGGCTTGAATAGATGACAATCCTCAAAATAGTTTGAACGGATTAAGAATGGAATTATGAATCTTGAGCACTCCGGATATGAATAGCAAGAGGAGAATGATTAATTGGAGCACCGGAATAAGAAAGCATTGTGAAATGAGGAAAAGGATAAGATCAACACCAAAATCTTGAATTACATCCACCGTCAGAATTGAGAACAAAAGAATGATGAACTTGAAGCTCTTGAGCATCTTCACTATAAATCACCGGATAAGAACATTGAAGGAAATGAATGAAGAAACATCACATGAATAAAATGGATACTTCATCTGAGAATTCTTGCTCCGAGAAGAAAAAGGGTGGGAGGGTGGGGAAAACAAGGACAACTTGGGATGAATGAAACATACAACTCGTCAGATCTCAATGGCGTCCGTATGGGATAACTTGAAGAGAGGGCACACCGGTTGAAAAGAATTAACATGACAATCTTGATGGTCAAGAGGAATTAGCACTCCCCTAGAATTATGAGAACACCGATTAGTAAAGGTATGGAATCAACATTTGACATCGAAGCAACTTGAATACCAGAATCAAAACAAAAACAAGGATAGATATGTTTACGAAGAAGATTATGTTGCAACATATCTATCCGAACAGAGAATTGAACGAATGGATTCCGTAGGCACATCAACTTGACGAGAAGCCACTTGGAAGAACAAAAGATAAATAAAAAGAAACAAGGAGCAGATAGAACAAATACAAGATAGAAGCTTCGTCCGACATATTCGTGCTGAAAGCTCATGGAACGTGTTACAAAAGGGTTTTGCAATCCCCGGATCAGCATAGCCAAGGACCCTTTAAGATGCAACTCCCGATCGGAACAAGCCCATAAAACCACTTCACTCAATGTAGAACCCCGAACTCCATATCATGCATCTGTTGGAAGAATGCCTAGAACTACTAGATGAACCCACCTATTAATTTCCGAAAGTTCCCAGTTATGCAATCAGGTGTTGGGGATACAGGGGAAGCACCGCGCAATCAACTCTAATCCTACATCCAGCTGTATCCATCCTTCAACACATAACCAGTTGTCTCTGGAAACCGTTTACCTCGGACCTTCGAAAAGCATCCACTATACCAAGCTATGGCAATACTCCCGAACTACCTCCCCAGTACTGGGTGATGTCGGGGTTATCTTGCCACTAACCGTATAGGAGAGATTTCGATGTCGGCCGTCTTAAGTATTCTAGTACTGCTGCGATATATTTGTGACGACAGCACCTCGGAGCTCAACTCCCCGGGACACTGCCACAACCCCTAATGACAGGAGGCATCGAGAACAATGTTCTCGTCACAAAGAAATCAAAACAATCCAAACAATACTCGCGAGATCCTAAAAAAAATTTGGTGTGATTTTTGAAAGTAGAAGAGGCAAGAGTAATCGTCAGGAGTCCTCACCAGAGAGAAAGGGGATGAGAAGCAAAGAATTCCTACTCTCCGATATAAATATAGGACTCAAAACATTTTCAAGTGTGTGCCTAGACTCAACCGTCAACGATTCGATCAATCAGTGGGGGCTTCTAGGTCGGAGAAGGCTCTGAATACCAACTTGTAATGCCCAGGATGGGACTATACCTCCTACGTGTCGAGGCACGACTTAAAGATATAAGCCCATCCTAGAATGATCTCAAGTTTGGTATCTTTGCACGACTCATGTAAAAGAGGGATTAAATTGCAAAAGGAGATAGTTGGCTTACACTCGCCACTTCACACAATACAATACATAAGCAAACATCGTTCAAAACATCACAAGCCGACTACGGTTGAAGATCCAAAATAAAGATACCAAAACAACATAAAGCCACAGGTCTAGATCGAATCCTAGTAGAAACCACTACTGATCGTCGAAAACGTCACAAGCATACGGCCACTCTCTTCATCGAGCTCCTGGTGAAGTACTGATCCATCTCCTGCTTCATTCCCGGCTGAACCTGCATCTGGTGTGTTGAAGTAACTGTGAGCCACAGAGGACTCAGCAATCCCGTTCCCGGGTAACACGACTATTTAAGCCTTGGGTGTGGAACAAGGCTGAAGAAAGAATAAGAATCTGCAGCAGCAACTAGCACTAGCTTAAGTAAAAGAGAGCGAGAAGAGAAGGTGCCTCGGTCGAGAGTTGATCACGAAGTGATCCTAAACTAATCAAGTCAAACATAACCCCACCGTGTTCATCTCCCGAAGCCCTTTCGGAAAATGACAGTCACGGTACTCACGCTGGTAGTGTATTGGAACAAGGTGTCAAGTTTTCTACAACCGGATATTAACAAGCTCCAATCTGCCACATAACCGCGGGCACGGCTTTCGAAAGTTCAAAACCCTGCAGGGGTGTTCCAACTTGGCCCATGACAAGCCCACGATCCGCGGAGTTGCAACTCCAAGGTGGGAAGGCCCGAGTATTCTCGGAATCCCGTGCTCAAGATACTCCGAACTAAGGTAAGGCTAATCCAGCAAATCCTCCCGACGTGTCGACACCCTGATAGTAGCCGCGCGTATCTAGTCTCAGGACACGACCGGATGGGCGAGGCTACGGGTTTTTACCAAACCTCGAGTTTCCTCATGGTGGCCCCGCAGGCTCCCCGTTTCGGACCAACACTCATGTAGAGCACTGGCCCGGGGTTGTTGATTAAAAATAAAAGGGATAGCTAGTCCCTATGCAAGTTTTATTAGTTATTAGGCGAATAGTACCAATGTCGGGACTTGCTGGAAAAGACTTAGCACTTAGCGGTTTATCGAGGGGGCCCCATAACCCCAACCGTGTGAGGTACGCATAATCAAGGAACATAACACCGGTTTATACGGTTCCTAGCGGCATGAGTGGAACAAATCACCAAGCAAAAGGCTTAGCCTTCCACCCATTGCCAATATATAGATGAGTTCATTTAATAATTAATATAGTGTGATATAACCCCACATAACTTCAACATGAAGCAAGCATCTTCAATCTTCACCTGCAACTAGCAATGCTATAAGAGGGGCTGAGCGAAGCCTACGTATAGCCAATCAATGGTTTGCATGGGTAGGGTGGTTAGACAGGATCATGGTTACAATAGGAGGCTGACAGGAAAACATGGGCATCGAGGCAAATACTATAGAGCGATACTCTAGCAATAGGCAAAGATAGTAATGTTATCGGGGTTCGGTCATCTTGCCTGGAATTCCGCAAGGGAGAAGAACGGATCCATGAAGTAGACGGAGCAACATAGACGAGAGAATCCTCACAACTCCGGAACGAAACCGAAGCTATCAAGAGAAGCAAACCGGAAAGAAACAAACAACACGGTAAACACACAAGCATAAACATGGCATACGATGCACAAACAAGTATGATGCATGTCCGGTTTAAATATGCATGGCATAGCAAAGTGCACAAACAAAACTACAAGTTAAGTGGAGCTCAATATGCAACGAGTTGCATATTGACGAAACACCACATTTTATTATTTAATTGACTCTCGTTTATTTACAAGACAAGATTAAATGTTTGTTAACATGGCAAGAGGTGAAGCAGAAGTAAACTACCTATTTAAACATTTTAAATGAGGCCGGAAATAACAACAACAATTCCGGTAAAAAAATCCCCATAAGCATGTTTAGCAATTTTTAGCAAACAACAATTCACACATTTTAATGTCGTTAACATGATGCGGATGACATGATCAAGTTTATGCAATTTTATTATAAAAGTTGACATGAAGAAGATATGAAGCACTTGTCACCGTGGTGGAAAGGGGTGCCACGGCGACGATAACCAAAATGATGCCGCGCAACATCTCGGTTCCGGTAACTCGTTGAGAGACCGGTGCAAAAGAAAAGGTGGCGGAGAGCGAGCGGAACAAGAAGAAAGGTGGGGTGATCCCGTTGCTGGGTTCCCACGAGTCGGCGACGAGGCAACCGAGGAGCACGACAAAAGATGATACGGGCACGGTGCAAACAAGGGAAAACAACTCATACAACACATGCATTCCACGGGCATCGTCTCGGGGTTATACCTTCGAAGCGTTCTTTTCGGGGCGGTTCGAGATCGTAGTGGAAGTAGATGTTCTCGCGAGTCGTGGTACACGGGTCGTAGAGGAAGTAGTCGTTCCGTTATCGTGTCGTGGTACTTGTCGCGGCATCGGGCGCCTTCGGGGCGACGGTAGTGGAAGTAGTGGTTCACGGTCATCGTGGTCGTCGTTGCCGTAGGGGTACACGTTCGTAGAGGTACTTGCCGGTCTCGGGTCGTAGTTGAACTCGGCCGTCGTGGTACTTGTCAAAATCGCATCGGATGTAGTCGTACAGGCGTCGGGCGGTCTTGCCGGTCTCGGTCTCGCGTAGTCGTACACGGGTCATCTGTCAATTCAACAGTACAAGGCAACACCAAAAAAACACAGTTGTTCAACAGTGAGGATTTGAGACGCGGTGGGGCTGATGCGGTGGTCGAGGGCTCGGACGCCGACGCTGGAGGCTAGCGGAGGACCGAAGGGAGGAGCGGCGCTCTGGGCCTGCGGGCGACCTGGCGAGGAGCGCGGGACTGGCGCGGGAAGGGAGGAGGCGTCGGCCTGGGGCTCCTGGCCGGCCGGCTCGGGCCAGGCGAGGCGGCTGGAGCACGGAGGAGGGGGGCTTCGAGAGGAAGCGAGGGGAGGAGATCGATGGAAGAGGGCTCGGGCGACAGAGGGAGATGGGAGAGAGCGATGGGGATTGGTCTGGCGGCGGACGAGGGAGGAAAGGGAGAGAGCGAGGGGAGATGGCGATGCGACGGGTTAGGGTTAGGGATGGCATGGGCTGGAGGCCAGATGGGCCTTGGGCCAGGAGGTGCGGTTGGAATCTCCAGCCTCTCTCTCTGCATTTTTTTTCCATTTAAAAAAAATAGAACAAGATATAGAAATGCCCAGAGAGTTTGGAGATGGTTTAAATGTAAGTTTGTTTTGGTGAATTCCATAATAATGGAATAATTTAATATAGCTCTCTAAATATTGAGAGGCTTTTGATATGTTATAAAGAGAAGTCACTCTTCCCTCGATTTAAATGGACCGAAGGTCCACACGATTTATTTAGGTTGAGATGCAAAATAAATATGACATGATGGCATGATGACATGATGCAATGCAAAAATAAATAACACAAGGACAAATGGAACACACGGGAGAACCCGGAACATCTGGAATCTTCTGGAATCTTCTGGGATCTTCTAGGACGTCGGTCTTCAGGCGTCACAGCTTGAGCGTTTGACACTCCCGAATCTTTTTATCATCTTCCCTCGCACACTTGAAAACTCCCTTCATACATAACTCATCATAATCTGATTAGCGAGGTTAGTACCCATAATAAAATAATTTTTCCTTGCAGGAAATAAAGATAATCTTGAAGGTCTACTGTTTCTCAAGATTGCCAAAAGGTTTTTGCAAAGAAAAAGCAAGCTCAAGGTTTGCAAAACGAAGGAAAGGCAAAACAGGACAGAATCTGTGAAAAACAGACCAGCAGGTAGTAAATAATTTTTTCGTGGCACTTCTGTAACTCAAATAAAAAAACTCAGAACAGATGCCCGAAAGCCAATTGTATAGAGCACGCTGTCGAAAAAATTCAGATCAAAAAGATGATCTGGTGATTTTATACGAATTTTTCTGTCCAAGGACAGAATCTGTTTGCTGGACAGCACGTCACAACTTTTGAACTTTCTTGCAATCAGAGGCTAAACTTGGCACAAAGCTGAAAAGTAAAGATACAATGATGATGCTACTGTAGTAACAAACATCAAGACACAACAAAAGCAAAATAAAATTTTATTCATTGTGGGCTGCCTCCCAAAAGCGCTTTCTTTTATGCCTTTAAGCTAGGCATAATGCAAAGAGGAATCAATAATCATCATAATAATCGGAGTTATAAATTGCTTCAAATGGTTCCTCAACAAGTTCATCCTTGTTCCTTCTAGGAAAGGGGTACATACCTTTTGCCTTCCCGCGTAGGCGGATTTGTCCCTTACCTATATCGATGAAGCCTTTTACAGCTCGGAGGAAGTCCCTTCCAAGCACTATATTTCCTTGGTTTGGCTTCATGATGAAGAAATCAACCATTGCAATCCCTTTAAGGAATGTAACTGGCACGTCTTTTATTCTTCCCTGGATCTCAGAAGTATCTCCATTAGCATGTTCATGATAGGACGATAATCTATCCATGTTAAATTTTAAAGAATCATGAACAATTTTTGGCATAGTAGAAACCATAGATCCAATATCACAATAAGCAAGGAAGTCTTGATTAGAGATGCTAATCCTAACAAAAGGCTCCCAATCATTGTCTATTTCCAAAATATCTTTCTTATTGGGTTTGGGTTTCTCTACCTTCATCAAGTCTAGAGCATCCATTCTTTTCTCAATAGTAGCAAGTCTATCTATGACAGTATCAAAACCATGATCATAAACAAAGTAACTAGATAGACCATGTATAATTTCAAGAGCTCTAGCTTCATCACACTCTAGGAAATCTCCTTCAGCTATAATATCAAGAGAGTGGTTACACCATTTAAAAAGACCATGGTAAAAATTTCTAAGCACAATTTTTATAGGTATCCAAGGCATTATTCTCCTATGTGCATCAGAAATTCTGTCCCATGCCTTCTTCATATTTTCTCCATCCCTTCGATGGAAATCTAGAACTTCTGATTCCCTCAAAGCACCGAATCCCAACATGCTTGTCTAAACAGAAAGGACTACTAACAGAAAAGCAAATAATAATTTTTTTGTGATTTTTGATAAAGGGAACTAAAGCAAAAACTGAAAGGTAAACTAACAAGACTAAAAAACGAAAGTAAAAGATAGCGTGCAACTCCCCTATCTTGAAGAGTGGAGTCCCCGGCAACGGCGCCAGAAAACTTTGCTTGATGGCTTCTCGCCCCTCGTTGGTTACCCCAAGTGGAAGGTTTGAGATGCAGTGTAGCGGTAGTTTTCCCTTGGCAAAGATACCTAGGATCGAATCCCGTGAGACTCCGAGTGTCAACAAGAAGGTGTCAACTGCTAATGGCGCCAGATACTTAGCGATTGACAGGACCTGCACACAGATACAAATAACTTTGCTCCCAACGAGTACAGAGAGGTTGTCAATCCCTCTGGCCTTGTCGTTTACAAAGGATCAAACGCAAGAGATAATAGTGATAGGTATGACTGCAACTAGTAAGTAAGAACAGGAAATAAATAGCGGGTGTGATCAGTGATGGTAATATGGACCGGGGTCCCATGATGTTCACTAGTGATTGTCTCTCTCCCAAAAGACGATAAAACAGCTAAGCGAGGTAAACGAATTACAGCTGGGCAATTGACAGGATTATGTGCGCAAACCAATGCTAACTATGCTGCAAGAAAGGTAGAGGCTCAAAAGCATGGGCGGTACGCCAAGGCAAGTAGACCGAAATCCATCTGCATCTACTACTAATCATCCACCTTGAGATATCTATCCAGAACATCTCGCTGGTATTAAGTTGCGAGTCCCACCCATAGTGTGAACTCAAAGCAACAGACAACTGCATTAAAAGAACTTTGCGTAAAGTAAACAATCCTTGCACCCGCAAGTACAAGCACCGTTGTTTTCCCCCTTGTGGCAACATCACATCCCCTAGACTCATGTTTCTGTCACTCAAGCTAGTCATCGAGGGGCATGAACCCACAATCAAGCATAACGTTCCCTCTTGGAGTTACTACCTACTACTTGGCCAAAGCAATAAACAGCAACGGAGAACATGCAAGAATTACTCAAGAACATAAATATAAAAGAGGTGAATCAAATATATTACTCACACACAATCTGAACATAATCTCATAATCCATCGGATCCCAGCAAACTCATCATAGCAACATCATAAGGATTACATATGTGCCTCGATCATGTAGGGCAGCTCACGAGGTCTAATCGGTGAAGAACAAAGAGGGGAGGAGAACATCACATAGCTACTGGTCATGGACCCATGGTCCAAGGGGGACTACTCACAACTCATCCGGGAGGCGTCCATGGTGGTGGAGAAGCTCCCGGTGGTGATCCTCCCCTCCGGCAGGGTGCCGGGAAGAGTTCTCCTGGTGCTCCCGATCTTGGAAGCGCGGCGGCGGTGGAACAGAGATGAGATCGCGAAAAAGGGTTCCGTCCTCGAGGGTTTCGGGACGCGGTGTAAATATATGCCAAAGGGGGGCATCAGCGGAGGTCAGGGGGGCCCAGGCACCCCCCCGGCGTGGCCAGGGGTGGGGCCGCCCCCCCCCCCCCCCC
>LR738710.1:888691048-888778460 GCA_902687465.1 Secale cereale
CCCCCCAGGGCGCCTGGAGCCCCAGTGGCCCCCCTCTGGCCCTACTTTGGCCGCATGGAAGCTTCCGGAACGCTGATTTTTTATATATTTTTCCCGGAATTTTTCTGGCAATTTACGTAATGGGAAAACCTGAAATACAAAAACAGCAGAAAACAGAAACTGGCACTGGGGTGCACTGAGTTAATAGGTTAGTCCAAATATGATCAAAAGTGTATGGAAGTGCATAAATATCATAGCAATATCACGCAAAAGAGGCATGGAGCAAGCAGAAATTATAGATACGTTTTGGACGTATCAGGAACTACTCCCGCATCATGGAGGGAGGAAGCAACGTCGATGGAGATGAATCCGGGGGCACTTCCCCGTCCCGGCAGGATGCCGGCACAGGAATTCTGGTCCCCCGAAACTTGGTGGCGATGGCGGCGGAGATCGGAATTGCTTCTGGAGAAAAGGGTTCTGGTCTCAGGGTTTCCGCGACGGGAGAATAAATAGGAGGCCAAGTAGGGCACCCGAGGAGGTGGGAGCCCCCCAGGCGGCCCCCCGGCGCGGCCAGGGGTGGGGCCGCGCCATCAGGGCGCCTGGGGCCCCTCTGGCCCCCCTCTGGCCCCACTTCTGGCACATGGAAGCTTCTGGAGCGCTGATTTTTTATATATTTTTCCCGGAATTTTTCTGGCAATTTAAGTAATGGGAAAACCTGAAATACAAAAACAGCAGAAAACAGAAATTGGCACTGGGGTGCACTGAGTTAATAGGTTAGTCCAAATATGATCAAAAGTGTATGAAAGTGTATCAAAAGCATAGCAATATCACCCAAAACATGCATGGAGCAAGCATAAATTATAGATACGTTTGGGTCGTATCAACATCCCCAAGCTTAATTCCTGCTCGTCCTCGAGTAGGTAAATGATAACAAGCACAATTTCTGTGGTGACATGCTACCAAAGAGTCTTTCACAATCACATGACAAATGCTTATTGAGATAATGAATCTTTAGTAATTAAGTTGCGTCATGAGAATATCACAAAGAACTGAAAGTTTACAATATGATACTGAAACACCCAATAGATTTGTAGTGAGCATGGTGTGCAAACATGACAAAGTGATACCTCGCTTGCCCCCTTTAGTGAAGCAAAACATAAATGCAGGAGCACCTCCGAAGTTTAAGTGACGACTAGGTACAATGATTTCAGAATAAGCGATATCACAATCATGCAGAAGACAATGGTACTTTGGGACAATGCACATTACACTCAGAATGACAATCATGCTCTCAATAGTTGGTGCTTTGAAGAAAGAAGGTGGAGACTCTCGAACCGTGGATTTTGATGGCAAGGTTGAAAACCCGTGGCTGGAAGCAAAGACTAAACAAGTACCAGAGCTCGTGGTTTTAAAAACAGAGATAAAAAGCTTTCGGGAGGTGCATAATTCGTCAACGAATGCTAGTAGATAACCCAATTACTTCTTATGCTGGACAAGTTTCGAGGAACGGCTCCCACGCGGGAACGATCACATCCCCTTAATCTCCTTTGTTTATCACTGCCAGAGTTTTCTGATTTCTCATGAACAAAGCGTGAAGGAGGGTTTGTTTGTGCTATTATCTTTTGTGAGTTGGGTGCACTCATGCCAGTCCCTCCTCGTATTAGGGGTTTGCAGATTAGACTTGCAATCCCGGGGTAAAATTTGTCCAACATAAGAAGATCATGAATTACCTACTACTTCCTCATGAGCTAAAACAGAGGCACAAAAGAGAAATGCTTTTGAATAATTTTGAGATGGTACAAGAAAGTCTTCGTTAGGAATGGCAAGTAAATACCATATATAGGAAGGTATGGTGGACTCATATGGCATAACTGGTTTCAAGGGTTTTGGATGCACAAGCAGTCAGTCCGCTTAGTACAGGTGAAGGCTAGCAAAAGACTGGGAGCGACCAACTAAGAGAGCAATGACGGCCATAATCATGCAGAGCGACAAAGCAACATTGAATTGGGCATGGAAGTTATATCACTACTCAGAAATTAAAGATCATCAAGGCTTGATAGACTTTCTTTACAGTCTTAAATATGCGTGAGCATATGCCAAGTCAATCAAAATAAATTCTTGGAGGAAGATATCACTAAACCATACCACATCATAGGCAAACAAATCATGCTGGTACTTCAATAACACATTAAGAACCCACAGCTATTTGAGACTAACCATAAGAAAACATGAACTACTAAGCACCATTATGCACATAGCATTTTTATCATAGACATATCAACCAGTGCCACAGAAGCCAACTCTCTTAACAAGATAAGCATGATAACTCAAGAGAGTTCCAGAAGCAACAACCTAAACAAAAGCTCTTAAAAAGATAAGCATGAAAACTAAGAGCTAAGCATGACAGCAGCTATGAAAAGATAAAGAACACAAACAAGAAGATACGCATGCAAGCCTATGTTGTGTTCTACAGTGGAGTGGAGCGTGTTTCTCTCCCAAACAATGAGTGCTAGGATCCAACTTGTTAAGAATAGCAAGTAAAACTAAATAAACTAAAAAGAAAAGAGCAAGACGCTCCAAGCATAGCACATAACGCATGAAGTGATAAAAATATAGTGGAACGAAGGACGAACTGATAATTGTTGATGGAGAAGGGGATGCACGGGGGCATCCCCAAGCTTGGATGCTTGAGTCTCCTTGGATATTTCTTGGGGTGCATGGGGGCATCCCCAAGCTTGAGCGTTTGACACTCCTGAATCTTCTTTTATCATCTTCCCTCGCACACTTGAAAACTCCCTTCATACATAACTCATCATAATCTGATTAGAGAGGTTAGTACCCACAATAAAATAATTTTTCTCTACTGGAAACAAAGATATTATTGAAGGTCTACTGTTTCTCAAGATCGCCAAAAAGTTTTTGCAAAGAAAAAGCAAGCTTAAGGTCTGCAAAACGAAGAAAAGGCAAAACAGGGCAGAATCTGTGAAAAACAGACCAGCAGGTAGTAAATAATATTTTTGGGGTACTTTTGCAACTCAAATCAAAAAACTCAGAACGGACGCTCGAAAGCCAATTGATTAGAGCATGCTGTCAAAAAAATTCAGATCAAAAAGATGATCTGGTGATTTTATTCGAATTTTTCTTTCCAAGGACAGAATCTGTTTTCTGGACAACATGTCACAACTTTTGAACTTTCTTGCAATCAGAGGCTAAAATTGGCACAAAGCTGAAAAATAAATATACAATGATGTTGCTACAGTAGTAACAAACATCAAGACCACTAAAAACTGAAAGAACAAACTGAAAGCAAAGATAACAAGGGTTGTCTCCCTAGAGCTCTTTCTTTATAGCCATAAAGATAGGCTTAAGACTTTAATGATGCTCTCGTAGGAATAAGAGTTGAAGAACAAAAGAGAGCATCAAGAAGCAAATACCAAACACATTTAAGCCTAACATGCTTCCTATGCATAGGAATATTGCAATAGAATAATTCATTGAAGCACAAAGCAATAGGCATAGGAAGACAAAACAAGTGCAGCTTCAAAACCTTCAACATAAAGAGAGGGAACTTGATATTATTGAAATATCTATAAGCATATGTTCCCTTCTCATAATAATTTTCAGTGGGATCACGAATAAACTCAATAATATAAGCATCACATAAAGCATTGTTACCATGATCCACATGCAAAAAGGTACTCTTACTCTCCACATAAGCATAATCTTTCTCATTGGTAATAGTGGGAGTAGGACTATCATAAACAACTTGAACACTATAGATTAATTGTGTATTAGGAAGATGGTGTTCAACAAGGGAGTAATTCCCTCCATGATTATGACAAGTTTCATAAGGATAATTTCTCCTTATGTCATAGGTACCTTTATAATCACTATAGATTGGAGTTATAACATCATCATAGTAGAGAAGAGCATTATTATTGCTAGCAACTATATTTGTAAACATGTTGTCTTTATTCTTACTAGCAAAAGAATTATCAATTATCACATCACTAGTGGGTAAAGGATTTGCAATCCTATCATCCCCAAGCTTAGAGCTTTCCATATCATCACTTTCAGAGTTGGTACCAAAAAGATTTTCAAGATCATAAGTAGCATTATCATCATTTTCCCAATCACAATAAGTAACATGCATATCATAATCAAAATCATCTTCAATAGTACCTACGGACGTATCATCAAGATGATAATTAAGGCAATAAACTTCACCTTCTTCTTTAAACTTACAACCGTTAGGATAAAAGTTGATGGGAGGAATATGCTCAGGCCAGGTTGATACCCATTCTTCTTCCTTCTTGCTCCTCTTCCTCCTCCTCTTCTTTTTCTTCTTCTTCACCTTAGGAGGGAGTGGTTGGAGATGAAGCTTCTCCACATATCCTGGTTTATCATTAGAAACAATAGGGGAAACTTGGGAGAAACTCTCCTTTTTATTAGTAGAAATATAAGAGACATTTTTATACTTTGGTAAAGTTCCCTCCTTTCTAATCTTACTTATGTAATCATTTTTATGGAAATTAACAACACAATAGAGATGGCAATTTTGCAAAGTGTTTTTTATTCCTATGGCATTAACATCTAGCCAAGAAGTCTTTTCTGATAACTCTTCACACATCAAAAATAACATAAGCTCATCATAAAGATCAGGGGTGATCATGTTATCACACAACTGGTTAACAGTTATGTTTTGAAAGTGCATGCATTGAAAATTAAAGTGACCCTCTATACAGCAAAGTTCACAAGTAAAAGGATAAATGTCACACAATTCTCTAGCAATTTCATTTAAATCTTTGACCAAAGTGATTGTTCTTTCATGCTTATGTTGCTTACAATACTTCTCTTCTTCAATCATAGGCCTTTCACAAGGTCTATCCACTCCACAAAAATTAACATGCTTATATAAAACTTCATTTTTAGGAATTCGATCATGCATGTTGCAATCATCATGAACAATTTCATTTTATTTGCAAATCTCTTTAAAAGGTTCATGATGCTTGATCCAATCCTCCTTAGGCATATTAAGATGTGAAGCAAAAGATTTGAGGAAATCAACAATGAGTTGAGAATCAAGCCCAAACTTAGCACTAAACTTATTAAAACTTGTAGTTGCAACAAAGGACTTAATGCAATCATACTCATAAATTATACCTGACTCTTTACCTTTGTCGATCTCCCAATCTTCAGTGTTGCGTTGAATTCTTTCAAGGAGTTCCCATTTAGCATCAATCTTTTCATTTTTGTAAGAACCCATAGAGGAAGCATCGAGCAAATCTTTATCCTGTCGAGAGAGCCTCGCATAGAAATTAGTAATAATCATATCTTTGGGGAGCCCATGGTTAGGACATTTTAGCATTAACGTTTTCAGTCTCCCCCAAGCTTGAGCTATGCTCTCTCCGTCATGAGGATAGAAATTATAATCATAATTCCTATTCTCATGGACTTCATGAAGAGGATAAAACTTGGAGTAAAAGAGAGACTGGATCTCTTCCCAATCCAGCAGGTGAGAGTCATCTAGTACCCTATACCATTCCAATGCTTTTCCTTTCAGTGACAAGGCAAATAATTTCCTCATGACTCCATCTCTTGTCAAACCTGAAATCTTACACAACTCACAAAGTTCTGTAAGTTTCAACAAATGAATACTAGGATTGACTGTCCCATCATAACAATCATTCCTAATTATTTCAATTATCCCAAGTGGTATTTGGAACGGGATACATTCAGTAGGTGGAGGAGACTTCTCTACCACGGGTGTGGTAAAGCGACCTTCCCCAAGCAGCGAACTAAGAGTGCGGTTTTCCATAAACATAACTAGTGAAACTAAAAACAAGAAACGAAAAGATTTCATTGCAAGATCTAAAGATATACCTTCAAACACTTACTTTCCCGGCAACGGCGCTAGAAATAGCTTGATGTCTACACACGCTTCTATTCTTGTAGACTATGTTGGGCCTCCAAGCGCAGATGTTTTGTAGGACAGCAGCAATTTCCCCCAAGTGGATGACCTAAGGTTTATCGAATTCAGGGAAGTAGAGGTTGAAGATGGTCTCTCTCAAGCAACCCTACAACTAAGATACAAGAAGTCTCTTGTGTCCCCAACACACCTAATACAACTAGGAGTTGTATAGGTGCACTAGTTCGGCGAAGAGATGGTAAAATATGGATGACAGGAGTGGCAAAGCAAAGTAATATAAATCTGTAATAAAAAGTGCAGCAAGCAAACAAGTGGTAAACGTGAGCACAAATGGTATTGCAATGGTGGAAACAAGGCCTAGGCTTCATACTTTCACTAGTGGCAACTCCCAACAACATTAACGTAGTCTAATCACATGATATTTCCCATCAAACATGCAATGGAGACGCACTCGGAGGTCATTCCTTTGTGATCAAGAGAGGACGAGAATTATGTAGGGCTACAAAAGTACACCTCAAAGTTCGTAGTTCTTAATCTATGGATTTCCCAATGTCACCGCGGCCATCCAAAGAGAGTACCACAATCACCACAACATATCTCAAGGATAGTCAAAGACAAGCACCAAGAGACTCTCAATCTTCAATCAACACACAAAAGAGGAAATCACCCATGAAAATATTCTTCTAATCCATGTCCAATAGACCGCTGTCACCTTGGTCTCGGAGATTATACTAGATAAAGACAAGTGAGTACATCAATCCAATACATAGAGGAAGGGGAAATATCATGGGATCACCCTAGATTAACATAGCCTATGATCACAACGAAGATCACATCATGGGAGAGAGAATTGACCACATAGCTACTGGTAGAAACCTCAGCCCCGAGGTGGAACTACTCCCGCATCATGGAGGGAGGAAGCAACGTCGATGGAGGTGAATCCGGGGGCACTTCCCCGTCCCGGCAGGATGCCGGCATAGGAATTCTGGTCCCCCGAAACTTGGTGGCGATGGCGGCGGAGATCGGAATTGCTTCTGGAGAAAACGGTTCTGGTCTCAGGGTTTCCGCGACGGGAGAATAAATAGGAGGCCAAGTAGGGCACCAGAGGAGGTGGGAGCCCCCCAGGCGGCCCCCCGGCGCGGCCAAGGGTGGGGCCGCGCCATCAGGGCGCCTGGGGCCCCTCTGGCCCCCCTCTGGCCCCACTTCTGGCACATGGAAGCTTCTGGAGCGCTGATTTTTTATATATTTTTTCCGGAATTTTTCTGGCAATTTAAGTAATGGGAAAACCTGAAATACAAAAACAGCAGAAAACAGAAACTGGCACTGGGGTGCATTGAGTTAATAGGTTAGTCCAAATATGATCAAAAGTGTATGAAAGTGTATCAAAAGCATAGCAATATCACCCAAAACATGCATGGAGCAAGCCGAAATTATAGATACGTTTGAGACGTATCAGCGGCGACGTGGAGGCGGACAGTTTCAGTTCACAGGGCTCCAGAGGCGGAGGTTATGGAGGTGGAGCCGGAGAGTGCCGAGATGGAGCTGGAGAAGGAGAAGCTTCTGTTCTCTGGGTTCATGGCCGGACACGGGGATCGAGCGCCGATGACACGGGGATCGAGCGCTGATGACCATTTTGATGAGTGTAGTGTTAAAAACGTTCTTATATTTTGGGACATAGTAGCTTTCACCCGGAGCAATGTGAAGGAAAGAGAACATCACGACGGAGCTGCCTACGGCCGCCGCCATCGTCGGCCGTAAAAAAAAGGGCAAGTGATGTACTCCGGTGTTAACCCCCCTCCGCCCATTATGCTATGCCAAACATCACCAACCATGCCACCCGTGTGACCATGGTTGGCCGACCGGAACCAAGACACGCGCTCCGCCCACGAACACCACATCTCCCGCCGCCAGGGCCGCCGCCCTGCATCAAAGCAATTCCGTGACCTCCCAAAGGCTTTGCCTTTGGCCTGGCCGGCCGTCCCCGACCAACGGAGCAGCCAGCAGCCGCCCTGCCTCGAACATCGCCAAAACCATGCAAGCAGCCACATGACCGAGGAAAGAGGGAGAAGGACTACAACAAGACCCCGCCTATAGCAACGCTTTTTTCCGTATCTAAAAGTCCATATATGCGTTGCTGGTGTCTTTACCAACGGTTTAGGATGCGTAGCCTTATCCGGTGTTGCTAGCGCGTAATGCAACGCTTATACTATCGTTGGTAAATGGAACCGTTGCAAGAGTACAACAAATAAAACCAACTTCTACAACACTTGTATATGTTGGTGCTTAATGTACAGGAATCCAAATCTCATTGCTTGGCAATAGAGAATTTGCAGCACTTTGTTGGTACATATATGATTTTAATATCATGAATTTACTCATATATAGCAATTAAATTAATAATGCTCCACAACGACAAATATCAAGTGAGGAAAAAAATAAGAGAATATACTCACGAGAGGAAGAAAACATATATTGGATAAAATTGTTGGATTACAATAGTGGATATTACAGGAGGAACATCATCCAAATGTGATGCATAATCCAAATACTTTCCTCAAAACAAAACTTAAATTGAAAGCATCCCTCAACATCTCTACAACTTGACTAAAACTTAACCGAGAAACACCATCCAAAAGGAACAACATCCCTACAACTTAACTAAGACTAAAAGCATCCATCATCATCATCATGAACCGGAATATCATCATCATTGCAGTATACTTGCCACGCACTCATATATTGATCCATATACCTTTTGAATCTACAAAGAAAATAGCAAAATGAATTATTAACACAATGGATTGACATGATGCAAGTAGAAATAGAGACACGATATTAGACACGTACAAAAGCCATGCAATCTTTGTTTTTCCTGCATTGTCGAGTATTGCAGGTTTTGCGACTCTGTACCAAGTCTTCACTTTTCAAAGTGCCTCATCGAGATGCACTGCCCAGAATTCATTTGTAATTTCAGCACCATCAATTTTAAATTTAGGGTCACCAGTTAATTAGCAAACTGAACTAGAACGGTTTTAGTCATCTGAAGCTGAACCAAAACATGTAGCTCTAGTTGGGTTTAGTTATCCAAAAAGGAATCAGACAAACCTAGTGGTCACCATGCTTTGGAACAAACCTACAGCCGCAAATCCACTGAAACGAATTTACATGGTCATCACCAGCCTAGAGATCCACTCCTGATTATGTACACCTAAAGTCAAACTTTTTATGGGAAACAACAGATTTATTTATGCTAAATAAATCCACTAAAACGAATTTACATGGTCATCACCAACCTAGAGATCCACTCCTGACTACGTACACCTACAGTCAAACTTTTTATGTGAACCAACAGATTTATTTATGCTAAATAAATCCACCAAAACATACAGCCCCAAATCCAATAAATTTGCATGGACAACAGCATAGAACCTAGCACGGCTCAATGTCCGTGGACACAACGAGGAGTAGCACGGTAGGGAGAAGGGAGAGAGTATACCTTCAACGGCATCGTCCATGACTTGCTCCATTAACTCGACTTGCTCCATGGCATCCTCCTGCATCGAGTTGGTGCGTGCAGCTGCAAAACTAAGGGGAAAAGGTTACATGTGTCTCATGCATCTCTAGAACAGCGCAACACAAGTAAAGCTTCATCAAGTTCTATTTCCTACTTAATAAAAGAAGAGCCAACTATATTCCTCCCATTATGTGTCCTAGTTCCTACCTTGGCAACTTTTCATATGGCTCAATGAATTTATACCCGAGTTAGTTAGATAGTTATACACACGCGTCAGGATGAATGGACCAGAAAGTATATATATACATACTAGAACATGAAGGCGCACTTTGCCGCGCTCGCTCATATTCATAACATATAACAAAACAAATTAAAAGAGGAAACTGAATGGTACAATCATCCAAGAAATTTGTACAGTTTGGATGAGTTCAAATATGGGTGAGACATATTTCTGAGGTAGTAGTTAAAAGCTTTACATAAATCAAAATTAAGTGTTGCACTTTTGCCAAACTATCTTAACTAAATTATCCTAAATGTCAAAAGATGGTTTTTCAAAAGCTTTTCAAAACATCTAGTACCACCTAAAACTTTCAGAATCTTTTTAAAAGGAAAGATGCAGCATGGAAAGTGGCATTCACTACATTTAGACTGTCCTATTTTTTACCAAACCGAAGTCAATATATTGCATTCTTGTAGTGTTGTGAGTATACGATGCATAGAACATCACATACACACTGCAAAATACGGCAAGTCACCGGCATCTTGTACTAGGGTGCACACATCACTATGTAGATAACTCAGAGGGTGTTTGGATACTCTCTAGTCATGTGACTAGTAGTAGTCAGACTAAAAGTTTTTAGTCAGGCCCTGTTTGGAAGATGACTACTACTAGTCAGCATTAAATGTCTCAGTATTAAATTCTTCTCTCTCCCTTCCATTTATCTCTCTTCTCTCTCCATAATTTGTCTTTTGTTTATTCATAGACTAGGCAACCACCCAATGAGCGATGGGATGGGCCCGCCAATTAATTAGAGGAGAGACTTTAGTCACTTTTAGTTGGGGGTGGGGTGACTAAAGACTAAACTAGTTTTAGTCACCCATTAGTCAGGGGTGTTTGGAGTTTTACTGACTAAAAGTGACTACTACTAGTCTCTAGTCTCTAGTCACTAGTGATCCAAACACCCTCTCAATCTCAGTCATACAAATTCTTTTGCTGCCAGTGGACTGAAACCTCACATGGCACAACTGAAGTCGAGTGCTCAGTTAATTACAAGAAACACCGCGTGAGTATCGACTTCAGATGCTTCATCTAAGAACATTACAACTCAATGCAGCTATATATTTATTTGCGCACACAGGTTCTGAAGTTTAAAACCGTGGGGGGAGAGTGAATCAAGTTTAGCTAGATAAAACACAAGATTTGCTGGAGCTTAACAACGGAACATCTACTTTCAGGAATTAGTCGTGCATATAGATAATCGACAAAGGGACAAAATATTTCCAGGAGTAAATTGTTATACATACTTTCAGGAGTAATACATGAAAATTGGAATTAAAGTAGCTTAGGAAACAAGCCTTGGTTTAGTCAAAAGTGTAAATAGCCACTTATGTGCACTTCACATCTATCAGAGTACAATCAAGGATAAGACAACAAGTTATTGATAGGATCAACCCATCATCAGCACGGTCATGAAAATAACTAAATCTCAACTCGACGGATCAGCGAATCATCAGCACTTGATCAACACAAAATACATGCGAAGATGGTCCAAGTTAGGCAGAACTCACGCACAACCGGAATCAACTCTCATACCCACTTGGACAATTGCAAGCTACAGGAGATTCTTGGCCATACTCGGATATTCTCACATGGTAAAAACGAACTCATTGTTCCATCAGGTTAATAAAACAGAATATGAAGTATTTGCAAGAACAGGCAGAACAAGAAAGAAAAGTGAAAAGCAGGGAGGGGTGGAACTTTATCCCAAGCAGACATCGCCGCCATCGCCACCCTTGCAAGCAGTTTTGCCTCCAGCAATTTCCAAACAATTTCTGAAAAAATAACAGAACTACAATTACCATCAGGAATAGCTACTATCCATCCAAACCAAAGAAATAAATTCATGGCATCTTCGAAGAGCCAACCTAGGTAACAAGAGATGACTGCAGCATGCAAGTGGAAAAGAGGACGACATGGCCACCGGTGCCGGAGCCGACGTCCGAAACCCTAGCCATTGGGGAGGCTCGCGGGTGGTCTTTGGTGGCCGCGAGCGCCGAATCTAGCTGGATGGGAAGGCTCCGCGGTGGGAGGGGACCTCGGGTTCTGCTTCGTGATGGCGGGATGCGCCAGACGTCGCCTGAATCAGCCGCCGCATCTGGCGCAACTAGGAGCCGCGGGAAGAGAGAGATGGGATGCGAAACGGATGGGTGGGTGGGGGATGCGGCGGATCCGGTAGCCTCCCGACCTGCTAGGTGAGGAGGGGAGGGGGAGGACTGGTGGCGAGGTGAGAGGAGGGGAGGGGGAGGGCCGGCGGCGAGGTGGTGGGTGGGAGCGATTTGGGAGACATGGGGAATCAGGGTGCTCTGTTTTCTGGCACGTCTCTGTCTCTTCTTTCCTTTTTTTTCTAATGTATGTACCACGATAGGCATAGCCTGCAAATCTACGACGCATATGTTGCACCGATTATATGTGTATCTATTGTGAATTTTACAACATATAGTTAAAATGTTGTACAATATCTGTTGCTTTACATGGGGTATCCTTGACCGGTGCACCCGCGCACCCACGACGGGTGGCCCGACACCGAGGCCTCACATCCCCTCCTTAGAACTCCCCGCTGGACACACTCCCGTGTCGCCTCACCGTGGCAGCCGACGCAGCTCGACATGAGGCCCCAAACACCTGCTCGTCCATCGACAAGGAGGACCAGGCTACCCCTCACCCGCAGCCCAGAAAGCTCACCGGAGGTGCCCCCTCCCCCGCGCCGCCCGTCGTCGTCCATGAGCCGGACCAGGAAGGTCCCGGCTAGATCTCGTCCAGCACACACCGCTAGATCATGATCCTGCACAGCCACCGCGCCGCCCGCCGTCGTCCAGGAGCCGGACCAGGAAGGTCCCGGCTAGATCTTGTCCACTACACACCGCTATATCACGATCCCGCACAGCCGTCGCGCCACCTAGATCTGACTAGGACGACGCAGACGCGCCGCCATCTCCCCACCTTGCAGCCACGCCCATGGCCGGAGCATCAGCCATGTCGGGCCACTATCCCACCCCGCGTCGTCGGTCGAGATCCCATACCATATCTGACCGACACGCATCCACCCGGCGCCAACCACCACAACACGAAACCGCTCACGCCCGCCCGTCCGCAGCCCTCCACGCCACCGCCGCGACATCCAGCGTCGCCGCCGCGTCCCGCACAGCACCGCACCCTGGCCGAGCTACACTGACCCGCGTCGGCCTCACCAGGCGAGGAGGAGAAGGCTCCCCGCCAGTGCCCACGCTAGGCAGGCTTCGTGTAACGCCCCGGACACACCCGCCGGTGGTCGTTACTCCTGGAAGTATCTAGACTGGCCTCACATATCAATGGTGGTCTTTTATGCGCACTTTGTCCTCACTCGTGCGCACCCGGGAGCAACTTCCCGGTCGGTCACCCATCCTGAAACTACTCCAAGCTGAGCACGCTTAACTTTGGAGTAGGCTATCATATACACCCACACTCAGAGGAACCGGCGTCCTCGTTGGGTCACAGGAACGTCCCCTATTGGCACAACCGTCTGTGCATCCAGTCCGATACATGTGACATGCCGTGTGCCACGTGTTGGGGAACGTTGCATGGGAAACAAAAAAATTTCCTGCGCTCACCAAGATCAATCTAGGAGATGCATCTACGAGGGGAGAGTTGGATCCACATACCCTTGTAGATCGCTAAGCGGAAGCGTTCAAGAACGCGGTTGATGGAGCCGTACTCGCCGCGATTCAGATCGCCGAAGATCCTAGCACCGAACGGACGGTGCCTCCGCGTTCTTCACACGTACAGCTCGGGGACGTCTCCTCCTTCTTGATCCAGCAAGGGGGAAGGAGAAGTTGACGGAGAAACCCAGCAGCACGACGGCGTGATGGAGATGGTGGTGGAGGAATTCCAGCAGGGCTTCGCCAAGCACTGCGAACTGGATGAAGATATTCGTGGGAGAGGGAGGGCAGCGCCGAGGCACGAACATGTGTGGCTGCCCTCCCTCTGCCTCTCTTTATATAGGGGGGAGAGAAGGGAGGGGGCGCCCCTAGGGTTCCCCCTAGGGGGCGGCGGCCAATGCAGATGGGGCCGGCCAAAGGGGGGGGCGGCGGCCAGGGCTGCGGCCAGGGCTAGGGTTTCCCCCCAGGCGCCTTGCCCCCCAAGACTAGGGGGTGCGGCAGCCCTAGGGGGGCCCAGCCCCCTTGGCGCAGGTGGAGAGGTCCCAAGGGGGGCGCACAGCCCCATGAGGGCTGTTGCGTCTCCCACTTATGGCCCATAGGGCCCGCAACACTTGCCGGGACCCCCCGAAACCTCTTTCGGTCATCCGACGACTCCCCGATGCTCCCCGGAACACTTCCGGACTCCGATCACTCTCATCCTATATATCAATCTTCGTCCCCGGACCATTCCGGAGACCCTCGTCACGTCCGGGATCTCATCCGGGACTCCGAACAACCTTCGGTAACCATGCACTGTTCTCACTAACAACCCTAGCGTCACCGAACCTTAAGTGTGTAGACCCTGCGGGTTCGGAAACTATGCAGACATGACCGAGACACTCCCAGGTCAATAACCAATAGCGGGATCTAGATACCCATATTGGTTCCCACACGTTCCTCGATGATCTCATCGGATGAACCACAATGTCAAGGATTCAGGCAATCCCGTATACAGTTCCCTTTGTCTCGTCGGTATGTTACTTGCCCGAGATTCGATCGTCGGTATCTCTATACCTAGTTCAATCTCGTTACCGGCAAGTCTCTTTACTCGTTCCGTAATACATAATCCCGTGACTAACTACTTAGTCACTTTGAGCTCATTGAGATGACGTATTACCGAGTGGGCCCGGAGATACCTCTCCGTCACACGGAGTGACAAATCCCAGTCTCGATCCATGTCAACTCAACAGACACCTTCGGAGATACCTGTAGAGTACCTTTATAGTCACCCAGTTACATTGCGACGTTTGGCACACACAAAGCACTCCTACGGTGTCAGTGAGTTACATGATCTCATGGTCATAGGAACTTATACTTGACATGCATAAAACTATAGCGATAACTGATACGATCAAAAGCTATGTTTAACGTTTGGGTCTCGTCCATCACATCATTCTCCTAATGATGTGATCCCGTTATCAAATGACAATTCATGTCTATGACCTGGAAACCGCGGTCATCTTTGATCAACGAGCTAGTCCTGAAGAGGCTTACTAGGGACACAAAGTTTGTCTATTTATCCACACATGTATTTAAGTTTCCAATCAATACAATTATAGCATGGATAATAAACGATTATCATGAACAAGGAAATATAATAATAACTCTTTTATTATTGCCTCTAGGGCATATTTCCAACAGTCTCCCACTTGCACTAGAGTCAATAATCTAGCATTACAAGGTAATGAATCTAACACCCATAGAGTCTTGGTGTTGATCATGCTTAGCCCGTGGAAGAGGCTTAGTCAACGGATCTGCAACATTCAAATCCGTGTGTACTTTGCAAATGCTTATGTCCTCCTCCTTGACTGAATCGCGGATGGAATTGAAGCGTCGCTTTATGTGTCTGGTCCTCTTGTGAAACCTTGGTTCCTTGGCTAGAGCAATGGCACCAGTGTTGTTACAAAACAGAGTCATTGGGTTCAATGCACTAGGCACAACTCCAAGATCTGTCATGAACTCCTTCATCCAGACACCTTCCTTTGCCGCCTCCGAGGCAGCTATGTACTCCGCTTCGCATGTAGAATCGGCTACCACGCTTTGCTTGGAACTGCACCAGCTTACCGCTCCCCCGTTGAGAATATATACGTATCCGGTTTGAGACTTAGAGTCATCCGGATCAGTGTCAAAGCTTGCATCGACGTAACCCTTTACGACGAGCTCTTGATCACCTCCATAAACGAGAAACATCTCCTTAGTCCTTTTCAGGTACTTTAGGATATTATTGACCGCTGTCCAGTGATCCATACCAGGATTACTTTGAAACCTTCCGGCCATACTTATGGCAAGGCTGACATCTGGTCTTGTGCACAGCATTGCATACATGATAGAGCCTATGGCTGAAGCATAGGGGATGACACTCATCTTTTCTCTATCTTCCGCAGTCACTGGGCATTGAGTCTTACTCAACTTTGTACCTTGCAATACCGGCAAGAACCCCTTCTTGGATTGATCCATTTTGAACTTCTTCAAAACTTTATCAAGGTATGTACTTTGTGAAAGTCCTATCAAGCGTCTCGATCTATCTCTATAGATCTTGATGCCCAATATGAAAGCAGCTTCACCGAGGTCCTTCATCGAAAAACTCTTGTTCAAATACCCCTTCACGCTATCCAAAAGTTCTATATTGTTTCCAATTAGCAATATGTCATCCACATATAATATCAGAAACGCTATAGAGCTCCCACTCACTTTCTTGTAAATACAAGCTTCTCCGTAAACTTGTACAAACCCAAACGCTTTGATCACCTCATCAAAGCGAAGATTCCAACTCCGAGATGCTTGCACCAGCCCATAAATGGAGCGCTGGAGTTTGCAAACTTTTTCAGCATTCTCTGGATCGACAAAACCTTCCGGTTGTATCATATACAACTCTTCCTTAAGAAAACCGTTAAGGAACGCCGTTTTGACATCCATCTGCCAAATTTCATAATCGAAATACGCAGCTATTGCTAACATGATTCGGACGGATTTAAGCATCGCTACGGGTGAGAAAGTCTCATCGTAGTCAACTCCTTGAACTTGTGAAAAACCCTTTGCCACAAGTCGAGCTTTATACACGGTGACATTGCCGTCAGCGTCCGTCTTCCTCTTAAAAATCCATTTATTCTGAATGGCCTTCCGCCCTTCAGGTAATACTTCCAAAGTCCATACTTTGTTTTCATACATGGATCCCATCTCGGATTTCATGGCCTCTAACCATTTGTCGGAATCCGGGCCCACCATCGCCTCTCCATAGCTCGTAGGTTCACTGTTGTCCAACAACATGACCTCCAAGACAGGGTTACCATACCACTCAGGTGCAGTGCGTACCCTTGTCGACCTACGAGGTTCGGTAGTAACTTGATCAGAAGCTTCTTGATCATCATCATTGGCTTCCTCTTCGACCGCTGCAGGCTCCACAAAAACATCTTTCTGTGCTGCGCTACTCTCTGGTTGAAGCAGAGGTTCAATAACCTCATCAAGTTCTACCTTCCTCCCACTCAAATCTTTCGAGAGAAACTCTTTCTCGAGAAAGGACCCGTTCTTAGCGACAAACACTTTGCCCTCGGATCTGAGATAGAAGGTGTACCCAACCGTCTCTTTTGGGTATCCTATGAAGACACATTTGTCCGCTTTGGGTTCGAGCTTTTCTGGCTGAAGCCTTTTGACATAAGCATCGCAACCCCAAACTTTGAGAAAAGACAACTTAGGTTTCTTACCAAACCATAGTTCATACGGTGTTGTCTCAACGGACTTAGATGGAGCCCTATTTAAAGTGAATGCAGCTGTCTCTAACGCATATCCCCAGAACGATAGTGGCAAATCGGCAAGAGACATCATAGAACGCACCATATCTAATAGGGTTCGATTACGACGTTCGGACACACCATTACGTTGTGGTGTTCCAGGTGGCGTCAACTGTGAAACAATTCCACATTTTCTTAAGTGATTGCCAAACTCATAACTCAGATACTCTCCCCCTCGATCAGATCGTAGGAACTTGATCTTCTTGTTACGATGATTCTCAACTTCACTCTGAAATTGCTTGAACTTTTCAAACGTTTCAGACTTATGCTTCATCAAGTAAATATACCCATATCTACTTAAGTCGTCAGTGAAGGTGAGAAAATAACGATATCCACCGCGCGTCGTGACACTCATCGGTCCACACACATCAGTATGTATGATTTCCAATAAGTCACTAGCCCGTTCCATTGTTCCTGAAAACGGGGTCTTAGTCATCTTGCCCATGAGGCACGGCTCGCATGTGTCAAGTGATTCAAAATCAAGAGACTCCAAAAGTCCATCAGCATGGAGCTTCCTCATGCGTTTCACACCGATATGACCCAGACGGCAGTGCCACAAGAAAGTGGTACTATTGTTATCAACTCTACATCTTTTGGCATCAATGTTATGAACATGTGTATCATCACTATCGAGATTCAATAAGAATAAACCCCCTACTTCGGGTGCATGACCATAAAAGATATTAACCATATAAATAGAACAACCTTTATTCTCTGATTTAAATGAGTAACCGTCTCGCATTAAACAAGATCCAGATATAATGTTCATGCTCAACGCAGGCACTAAATAACAATTATTCAGGTTCATAACTAATCCCGATGGTAATCGAAGAGCGAGCGTGCCGACGGCGATCACATCAACCTTGGAACCATTCCCCACGCGCATCGTCACTTCGTCCTTCGCCAGCCTCCGTTTATTCCGTAGTTCCTGTTTAGAGTTGCAAATGTGAGCAACCGAACCGGTATCAAATACCCAGGCACTACAACGAGAGTTGGTAAGGTACACATCAATAACATGTATATCACATATACCTTGCTTGTTGTTGTTGTTGGCCCCCTTCTTGTCTGCCAGATATTTGGGGCAGTTCCGCTTCCAGTGGCCGTTCCCCTTGCAATAGAAACACTCAGTCTCTGGCTTGGGCCCAGCCTTGGGTTTCTTCACTGGATGAGCAACTGCTTGCCACCCTTCTTAGAGTTACCCTTCTTGCCCTTGCCATTTTTCTTGAAACTGGTAGTTTTATTGACCATCAACACTTGATACTCCTTCTGGATGTCTGCCTCAGCGACTTTCAGCATTGAAAACAGCTCGGCGATGGATTTGTTCATCCCTTGCATGTTATACTGCTGCACGAAGCTCTTGTAGCTAGGTGGGAGTGACTGGAGAATTCTGTCAATGATAGCCTCCTCCGGGAACACAAGTCCCAGATCAGCTATGCGGGTATAGTACCCAGACATCTTCAGTAAGTGCTCACTGACAGACGAATTCTCCTCCATCTTGCAAGCAAAGAATTTATCGGTGGTCTCATACCTCTCGATCTTGGCATTCTTTTCAAAGATGAACTTCAACTCCTGGAACATCTCATATGCTCCATGACGTTCAAAACGCCTTTGAAGTCCTCCTTCCAAGCTATACAACATGGCACACTGCACTACAGAGTAGTCATCCGAACGCGACTGCCAGGCGTTCATAACGTCCACAGAGGCCGGAGCGGGGGGTTCACCTAGCGGTGCATTTAGGACATAAACCTTTTGGGCAGCTGTGAGGATGATCCTCAGATTGCGGAGCCAGTCCACAAAGTTGCTCCCATCATCTTTCAGCTTAGTTTTCTCTAGGAACACATTAAAATTCAGGGGAGCTACTGCGCGAGCCATCTACAACAAAAGATTTGCAAAGACATCTTAGACTATTGTTCATGATAAGTGAGTTTTTAACTAATCAAATTACTTATAACTCCCACTCAAATTGACATCCCTCTGGTCATCCGAGCGTGACATGATCCAAATCCACCAACCCAAGTCCGATCATCACGTGAGATGAGGTGGTGTCAATGGTGAACATCTTCATGTTGATCATATCTACTATATGACTCATGCTCGACCTTTCGGTCTTCCGTGTTCCGAGGCCATGTCTGTACATGCTAGGCTCGTCAAGTCTAACCCGAGTGTTCTGCATATGCAAAACTGGCTTGCACCCGTTGTATGCGAACGTAGAGTCTATCACACCCGATCATCACGTGGTGCTTCGAAACGACGAACCTTCGCAACGGCGCACACTCGGGGGGAACACAATTTTATCTTGAAATTTTAGTGAGGGATCATCTTATAATGCTACCGTCGTCCTAAGCAAAATAAGATGCATAAAAGGATTAACATCACATGCAAATCATAAGTGACATGATATGGCCATCAACTCGTGCTTTTGATCTCCATCTCCAAAGCACCGGCATGATCTCCATCGTCACCGGCGTAACACCATGATCCCCATCATCATGATCTCCATCATCGTGTCGCCATCGGGGTTGTCGCGCTCCCACCATGCTCTTACTACTATTGCTACCGTTTAGCGATAAAGTAAAGCATTACATAGCGCTTAATGATTGACTCGCAGGTCATACAAAAATTAAAGACAACCCTATGGCTCCTGCCGGTTGCCGTATACATCGACATGCAAGTCGATATTAACTATTACAACATGATCATCTCATACATCAAATATATCTCATCATGTCATTGGCCATATCATATCACATACATACCCTGCAAAAACAAGTTAGACGTCCTCTAATTTGTTGTTGCATGTTTTACGTGGCTGCTATGGGTATCTAGCAAGAACGCTTCTTACCTACGCAAAGCCACAACGGTGATATTTAAGTTGCTATTTAACCTTCTACAAGGACCGCCTTTGTCTATTCCGATTCAACTAAGATAGGAGAGACAGACATCCGCCAGCCATCTTATGCAACAAAAGTCGCATGTCTGTCGATGGAACCGGTCTCATGTACGTGGACATGTAAAGTTGGTCCGGGCCGCTTCATCCCATAATACCGCTGAATCAAGAAAGACCAAGGAGGGAAGCAATCTAAACATCAACGCCCACAAAACCCCTTTGTGTTCTACTCGTGAAAGCATCTACGCAAGAACCTAGCTCTGATACCACTGTTGGGGAACGTTGCATGGGAAACAAAATTTTTTCCTACGCTCACCAAGATCAATCTAGGAGATGCATCTACGAGGGGAGAGTTGGATCCACATACCCTTGTAGATCGCTAAGCGGAAGCGTTCAAGAACGCGGTTGATGGAGTCGTACTCGCCGCGATTCAGATCGCCGAAGATCCTAGCACCGAACGAACGGTGCCTCCGCGTTCTTCACACGTACAGCTCGGGGACGTCTCCTCCTTCTTGATCCAGCAAGGGGGAAGGAGAAGTTGACGGAGAAACCCAGCAGCACGACGGCGTGATGGAGATGGTGGTGGAGGAATTCCAGCAGGGCTTCGCCAAGCACTGCGAACTGGATGAAGATATTCGTGGGAGAGGGAGGGCAGCGCCGAGGCACGAACGTGTGTGGCTGCCCTCCCTCTGCCTCTCTTTATATAGGGGGGAGAGAAGGGAGGGGGCGCCCCTAGGGTTCCCCCTAGGGGGCGGCGGCCAATGCGGATGGGGCCGGCCAAAGGGGGGGGGCGGCGGCCAGGGCTGCGGCCAGGGCTAGGGTTTCCCCCCCAGGCGCCTTGCCCCCCAAGACTAGGGGGTGCGGCAGCCCTAGGGGGGGCCCAGCCCCCTTGGCGCAGGTGGAGAGGGCCCAAGGGGGGGCGCACAGCCCCGTGAGGGCTGTTGCGTCTCCCACTTATGGCCCATAGGGCCCGCAACACTTGCCGGGACCCCCCGAAACCTCTTTCGGTCATCCGACGACTCCCCGATGCTCCCCGGAACACTTCCGGACTCCGATCACTCTCATCCTATATATCAATCTTCGTCCCCGGACCATTCCGGAGACCCTCGTCACGTCCGGGATCTCATCCGGGACTCCGAACAACCTTCGGTAACCATGCACTGTTCTCACTAACAACCCTAGCGTCACCGAACCTTAAGTGTGTAGACCCTGCGGGTTCGGAAACTATGCAGACATGACCGAGACACTCCCAGGTCAATAACCAATAGCGGGATCTGGATACCCATATTGGTTCCCACACGTTCCTCGATGATCTCATCGGATGAACCACAATGTCAAGGATTCAGGCAATCCCGTATACAGTTCCCTTTGTCTCGTCGGTATGTTACTTGCCCGAGATTCGATCGTCGGTATCTCTATACCTAGTTCAATCTCGTTACCGGCAAGTCTCTTTACTCGTTCCGTAATACATAATCCCGTGACTAACTACTTACGCCCCCTTTGTTTGGGCTAGAGATTCTTGAGAATCGCTATGGCAGTGATTCCTGAGAATCAGCTGCAGCTGCGGATTCCCGAGAATCAGACGCCAGCCGTTTGTTTACCGTATTGTTGAACAGCTGGAGGAACCAGGAGAACTGTGAAATGTTCATCTTGACCCTGAATACTAGAGCTTCAGGCATAGAAGGTGAACCTTCGCAGGGGAGGTACTGCTCGAGGCTGGCGCGGGTGGAGCTTGGGACGGGTGGCGCTAGCCCGCGAAGGTGCTTGTCGAAGGTCAAGGGCGGGCGCTGGCGGAGCTCGTGGGTTGAGTGTGGGGCGGAGGATGGTGACTGGGGGCGGGGCGGAGGATGGTGACTGGGGGCGGGGCGGAGGATGCTCGCCGGAGGTCAGGGATGGGGCAAGGTTCTGGGATCCGCTACTTGGGCACCGATGGTGGCGGCGCAGGAGCAATCGTCGGAGCCTAGCCGCCCCTCGATGTGTTGGTTCGGGTGGAGAAGAAAGGGGATCGAGGGATGACAGGAGATGGGATGGGGTGTGTTCTGTTTCCTCCAGTGGCATTTGCTCAGTAATAACGGTCAGAGCATTGGGCTGACTTGAAAACGGGCTTGGGAAGCTCGGGAATCAGCGATTTCGCAGCTTCCGATTATGGGCTCGCTCGTAGTACATTTGCAAAATCGGATTCTAGGAATCCCGTTCGGAAGCTGAGTGTTTGTTTACGATTCAGCTGTTGGACGGGCCAGAATCTAGGAATCGGAAGCTGCAGCCCAAACAAAGGCCACCTTAGTCACTTTGAGCTCATTGAGATGACGTATTACCGAGTGGGCCCGGAGATACCTCTCCGTCACACGGAGTGACAAATCCCAGTCTCGATCCATGTCAACTCAACAGACACCTTCGGAGATACCTGTAGAGTACCTTTATAGTCACCCAGTTACGTTGCGACGTTTGGCACACACAAAGCACTCCTACGGTGTCAGTGAGTTACATGATCTCATGGTCATAGGAACTTATACTTGACATGCAGAAAACTATAGCGATAACTGATACGATCAAAAGCTATGTTTAACGTTTGGGTCTCGTCCATCACATCATTCTCCTAATGATGTGATCCCGTTATCAAATGACAACTCATGTCTATGACCTGGAAACCGCGGTCATCTTTGATCAACGAGCTAGTCCTGAAGAGGCTTTCTAGGGACACAAAGTTTGTCTATTTATCCACACATGTATTTAAGTTTCCAATCAATACAATTATAGCATGGATAATAAACGATTATCATGAACAAGGAAATATAATAATAACTCTTTTATTATTGCCTCTAGGGCATATTTCCAACACCACGACAGGTCACAAACGTCATGAACAACATGACCGAGCACCTGTTCGCAAACATCCGTGTAACCGCGAGGGTCGGGCTCTGATACCAACTTGTAACGTCCCGGACACACCCGCCGGTGGTCGTTACTCCTGGCGGGATTTAGACTGGCCTTATATATCAATATTAGTCTTTTCTGCTCACTTTGTCCTCACTCATGCGCACCCGGGAGCAACTTTCCGGTCGGTCACCCATCCTGAAACTACTCCAAGCCGAGCACGCTTAACTTTAGAGTTCTGTCTGAATGGGCTTCCGGAAAAGAAGGAATTCCTTAGTGATATGAGTAGTCTATCATCCCTACTAGGCCAGGCAATCACCCATCGGCGCACCCGAGCGGCTGTAAGGGAAGAGGAGGAAAGGGGTCGGGGCCGGCGGTGGCGGGTAGCCTCCTCTGTTGCCCGCGGGAGCGCTAGAGGAGGGTTAGGGTGCGGGGGTTTGTGGTTCAAATGTCAATTTTCAAGTTTCATCGAGCTCCCTCGTTCGTGTGTCTTAGGCTTGCAGTTCCACTGTTTGATCGGAACGACGTGGTGTTAAAAAATAAGTGGCCAACCTGAATAGTTCGCACTTTACAAAAATATGCTTTGACTCTGATATCATTCACCTGCCATGTTTCAAAAACTGTAGCCTAATCTTCTTAATAATAATTTTGATTCATCCTAATCTAGTGACAACAATATTTACCTATACAGTTTAAAAAATAATAGAATCCATTTGCATCCTTTACATAATAAATCATGCATACTTTCCTAGGGTCAAAGACACCGCGAAAGATGATATACTCAAGAACCCCCGATCTCTATTGCAGCTATCTATTTCGACATGCAAAACCATAGCTCAATCGAGAAACTCGACGCACTTGCAGAAATAACTTAGCACTGTCGGGTTCCAATTTTTTGTCGAAATAGTGCAAAGAATGTTGTCTTCGTATGCGGGATGGAATTTTCTTCCTAGTCACACAAGGAAGTATATCCACGGGTACGTATGCGACGGGTAGCTGTTGGATGCAAGCAAACTTAAAGATCTACGTAAAGCTATTCCATACCAACATGCTCTAGACCCATTTCTTCAGTATTCTTCTAATGCCTCATCTGAAGTATGACGTGGCCTTTCAAGTGTACACTCATCGCATTACATAGTCGGGACCAATTATCCTCCCTGAATCAGGTCTCCATGTAAAGGTCTAAAGGAATGGTCCTTTTATAATGGTGGAAACGAACTTTCACACCATCCATCCTTATGGAATGCTCTCATCACACGTCCTACATGAGAACAGTGTTGAACCGATGAAGCTAGCCGTGTCCCAGGACATGCTAAACTTCAGTTGAGCTAATTATCATAACGGTTGCATGCTTGAAAATATCATAATGTCTGAGAGTCTTAAATATTATGCTAGTAAAAAGTAGTAGTGCACTGCCACAACTCTGCAGTAGTACTGTGCATCTGGACAAATATTTCTATCGGAATTAGGTATACTGAATCAGTACAGTAGTAAAATTATTGTGAAATGTACCTTCTCATAGAACAAGTTGTTTTGTTTCCAGAAATATTTTCATGTATCTTCAGAACAGAAAAAAAAATTCTTCTTGATGAGCTACCATCTTCATGAAGTTTTTCTCCCATGGTCAGTAAGTTGGTGTGCATTCTGCCAACTCAACGAGGCAAATCCAGTTGGGCGTGAGTACATTTCAATTTTCAGAAATCCCCTGCCTATTATGAAAGCAGATAAATCAGTTGATTTCAAAATGTGAAGTGCTTCAGTCGGTTTTGTGTTTCTTGGCCTCTTGGGCATGGAGTTCCACTAGCTAACCCGAACGATCAATTGCATTTTACCATAGGAACAGATGAAACGACATAATTAGGTTCAGATCATCAAATAGACAAACAGTCGAACTACAATAGTAGTGGTTGTATGTTAAAGTAAACTAACTGAACCTTCGACTGCAATAGTAGTGACTGTTTGTTAAACTAACTGAACCTAAGAGAACTAATAAATTCTTGATGGCAATACATATACTGCCTGCAGTCAATTGAAGGTAATCGCTCATGCAACAACATTTAATCCAGAGTTGTGGTATCGCTAAGTCTGGACGATGTGATATGAGTGGCACATGCTATCTCCCCCTGAGCACGACAACAATAATTAACGTGTGTGCATTTTTTACTGCTTCGAGTTATCTCCAGGGTATATATACATGAAACTGCAGATTGGTTGCCAACGGACATCCGTTTTTTTTTTCTACAAACTAGCTAGTGATGCTTCGCTGATGGAAGACACCAAAGTGTTAAATGAACAACCTGCTCGGCCTGTAGTTTTACTGGTGTAATCTTATTTCCTCCATCTTAATCATTAAGTCATCCCTTTGTATATCACTGATCAATAGCAAACATAGACGATAAAATGTTTTTCAACACAGGAAAATAATTGAGAAAAAACAATTTCTGGTCCTTTAAGTTGAATCTACATGAATATTGAGTGCATGAAGAGAGGCGTTGAGAACATTGTTCAAATGAGTATGATCAGGTCAGCTACATCTCCCTCGCTTCAATTCTCCAAGCGTGCAGTAGCTCTTTACCTCTGAACACAAACGTTTCGCCATGGAAAAGTAACACTTGATTGAGAGGACATTTGGGTCTTGCAATAGGATTGGATGGGTGTAAGGGAGATGAGCTCGATTGAGAGAAGTCGGGTGCAACAAGAGAGAAATGGGGTTGCCCAATTATCGGAGAGGTGGCTGTGCAGTTCAGATTAGCAGGCAAATGCAGGTGAGGTGGTCTGGTGGATTTTGTTTGGTGCAACAATCCTTGTCATATGGCACCAGGGTACCACAAAAATCCTCTATTCAGTATTCTTCTAATATCTTATTGTATATACTCAGCTCAAAATTGCAGTTATATTTGATCTTTCAGATTGCTCTCACAGGCCATAGCCACAATTAATCTATCTCTAAAAAACAAACCCTTTTATAAGGGCATCAACAGCCTCCTCACCCCATCCATATGAAATCTATCACAGCCAATTTATTTTCCACAGTACGAGTGTGAAATTGATGAAGGCACCTCAGGAGTTGGTCATGGATCACGTTGGGCCACTCAATATGTAAATGGTGCTTGCATGCCTGAAGTCTATTCATGATATTTTTGCAAATCATGGCAGAGTCTGTTGATTGATATACCAATTTACTATTACAACACTATAGGGAACTCTACTTGAATGCTAAGAAACATATTCATCTCCAGCTTCCACAATCTGACATTTCTTTTTTAGACAAGTACATAACCTTTGAGAATTCTAACTTCCGAGTAAGTCAATTTGGTACAAGAGATTTGAGAATCTCCATGTGCCTCACAGGCTAGTCACAGTGGAGAGTTACTACCATTAGTAGAAAACAGGGCTTTGGTCCAATCTTAATGTACACATTAGTCCCGGTTCGAGCGGCTAGGGCATCGGGAAGGCATTAGTCCCGGTTCAAATGGGACCTTTAGTCCCGGTTTGAGACATGAACTGGGACTAAAGGGTGCTCTTTAGTCCCGGTTCGTGTCTCAAACCGGGACTAAAGGGGTTCTGAAATTTGTTTTTTGTTTTTTCATTTGTTTTTTGTTTTTTGTTTCTGTTTTAAATTGCTTATATCTTTTAGAATATTTGATGTTTTTGAGTGATTCTTTTTGCATTAGATTCAAAATTTTGTCTAGTTTCTGTTTGTGCCATTAGTTTTAAAATTTGAATGATTTAAATATGATTTATTTTCAAATTTTCTTCAAACCCTAGATTGTGAATAATTTGAGTTTAAATATAGTTTTTAATTTAATTATTTTTGCTCCTAGTCACATGTCAGATTGTTGTCACTGTAAGATTTATTTGGTTATTTTTAGAATAATTTAAATTAGGATTTTAATTAAAATAGTATTGCTTTGCTTATATAGTTTTATATAGTTGTTTTAGTCCTTTAATTGTTGTTTTCAATTATTTTTAGTTAGTTATTTCTGTAGATTTTAACATGTTGTAGTATGGTTCTGTTAGACAACAGTAGATAAATTTTTATAATTTATTAATATTAATTTTGCTACTGTTTTGTATTAATAGTTGTTTAGCCTTTAATAATAGTTGATAGAATTAGTGTTGCTGTATTAAAAAGTAATTCTTAGTAGAACGTGACTCTGTCTTGGTTAACCTTAGTTATGACTCTGGCTGGGATGGTGCTAGCAGATGTAATCGACGATAGGATTGGATGAACACCATCCCGGACTAGCATCATCAGTCTTCGAAGACCGAAAGGGGCTCACTCATCGAACGTTCACCTTGGATGAAGGAGACATCACCTGAAGCAGCGCATTGTCCACGTCAATGAGTCAAGCGGCACGCCCTGGCTCGCCAGCCGTCTGCTTTTGCCACAGTCGTTGCGCTCGCCTAGACATGCTACACCCGGTGCAAGTCGTTCTCCTTGGATTGGCGACGTGTGGCTCTTCTTCTTCGTCGAATTTCGCGAGCGCCTTGACCCTCCCATCGACGCGGGGTACATCGGCCCGTGGCTCACGAAATGCCTCTCAAAGCTTCGCACCCGGGAGCTTCATGGCGAGCGTGCCCTGGCAGCTGCGGCGTCAGCGATCCAAAATGAGGTTAACAAGATGAAGAAAGACCCTATCGCTGAGTGAAATTTCTTCTCATTCGAGATCATGCCTTCCTTGGACCGACTGATGAACATATCAGGCTCAGCGGGTTTCAATGCATACGAGATCGCCAACTTATTTGGGTGGGATAAGCCAAGGCGGACAGAGCCGGTTAGGATGAACCACGACTGTCAGGTGGCACTGATGGGCAGCAGGGATGGCCGGAGTGTGCAGGTGTCGGTGTCACTACTCCAAGCGACACAAATAGATGAGTTCAAATCTAACTTTCGCGTGCTACTTGAGTGATAATTTATATTTTTAAAGAGACCTGTTCAGGTCAATTCAATACAGTAGACCCAAACATTTTGTCAGGGAACGACGGGAGCTTGACGAGGTCCTATTTTTTTCTTTCTTTGCAATGAAGCTTGATGAGGTCCTTGATATACCATATAATTGTTTGCCTACTTGAATTTTGTCCTTGGCAGGTCATATAACTGGTTTGGCTGCCTGAATTTGAATGTATACATGATGATTAACTTTTTCCTTCTAAAAACTACACCTTGGCATCATGTACTCATGTCATCATGTATGATGTATCCCGCGCTTTGACATTGTCATCATGTAAACGTTGGCATATCCATCCTACATACAGTTATAAACCAAACGAGTTTTTTTAATCTATTTTAACAATAATGCAGCATGTCATCACTATCCCCTCCCTCCCCCAAAAGAATATGTGTGATCATTATTTTCATTATGTAATATCTGAATGCAATCTTAGACATGTATGTCCATCTTTTTTATATATAGAGAGTACATCGAGTTCACGAGTTGTGCCTCCCAGGTCACTTGGAGCCAGAAATTTCAGAAAATAATAGTCACATCTCATAGTTTCAGAAAATTTGAATAACAACCCACATGTAGAGCTGGATCAGATTTACATATAGTTTTTACCTTTCATTAATGAATTTATTTCTGTCGCTGTGAACAAAATTGAGAATGTATCTATATAGGGGAAATTCAATTTGGCTCCCGGGAGCACATGCTATGCTCCCGGGGCCAATAATATTTTTTCAAATCTTAAAAAAATGAAGACAAAATTTTTGTGTGATCTTTGTCGCACAGATGCTTCCTGCAAATTTTGAGGCAAAAAAATTAAGTGCAAAATAAAAACAAATTGAAGACCAAATGTCACCTTGAATTTATTTATTTTCACCGACGAAACACTACTGCTCCGTTTCGCCTGCAATTTGCCACGCATGCGTGCGACACAAACACAAACATCTAAAAAAACAAGTTTTTTGAATTTTTTTACAGTTTTTCCAAAAAGAAAATTTAGAAAAGGAGGAGGACCCCTGGCCTCTGCATGTAAGTATGAAGCCACCGTCTAGGCAACAACTGTCACTATTCCTATCCAGTTGATGCAGAGATGCTGATAGTGTGGGCCTAATACCAAACAGACCCTGCAGCCAAATCTAACATCTAAGACATGAGACCCCAACCAAGCCACTTGCCGGGTATGAGGCACACACTGGTCCGGCGTGCTCTCAGAGGCCGTCACCGCGAACTGCCACCACTTCATCTTCGGAGCTGTACTAACGCATCAACCTTGCCCGGTCTAGCTACTGTCGACGCCACCACGACGCCAAATGGCACCACCTCCCTGCGCGCGAACTACTGAGCACGTCGCGATCGCTGCCGGTACACCTCAGCACCATGCCGCCAAGTACCACCAGTCGACATAACTTGAAGTCTTTGGAAGATCAGTTGTGTGTAGCACCTGCCGAACATGCATGGTAAAGCGTAGCACCTGTCGGCCAGGCATGACTTGACATATCCACCGAAGCTCCGTGCAAGACGAAGTCGCTCCACCTCCTTCCTCTATCTTCCAGTGCTGCTCCACAAACGATGCTCCCAAGAGAGAAACGACACCGCAATGCCGTCATCGGCCGATCTGGAAGACCAGATCCTAGGGTTTCCCTCGGAGCAGTACGAGTGGGTTGACTGTACTCACATGACGATGCCTTCATCAAGGTAACGACGTGGAACGCCGCCATCGACCGCCGTCGGCTCGGTTTTCACCGGCAACTACGTCTCCCCGACAGTTTTTTCAATTTATTGTTCGTCCGAGACCGGGAGCATATAGTGAATACATGTATTTATCTTTTGATTTTGTCATAATAGCTGACATCGTGGCTGTACCATCGTGGATCCAGAATTTAAGGGATAAGTATATTTTTCGTCCTCGAACTCTTCTGAGAGTTTAGAAATCGTCCCTTAACTCAAAACTGGGTAGTTTTCGTCCCTCAAGTATCAAAACCGGATAGTTTCAGTCCCTCACGCCGCTTCGGGCGGTTTTAGTCTGCATGAACAGTAAATTTAAAAAAAAAGTCAAAAAAAAAACTGGAAATTTGTGGGATCAAAGTTCATCCGGTGTGCAAGGTGCGTGAATTTTTGTGTGCTATTTAGACATTCCAGGAGCTCGTGACAAATGAAAAACGATAAATATGTACGCCGATGAACAGTAAATTCCAAAAAATATAAAATTATGTGAAAAAGGGGAAATTTCATGGCAAAACATGTCTTGAAGTTCAAACCTTTGCATCGTGGCAAAGATTTCTATCTCGGAAAAATATTTCCAGAATTTTTTGTCAAACATATATATACAAAAAATGATTTTATAGATTAAAAATTCATTTTTCGTATATATCTGTTTGACAAAAAATTCTGAAAAGATTTTTCCTAGATTCTAGATAGAAAGCTTTGCCACACTGCAAAGGTTTGAACTTCAAGACATGTTTTATGTTAGAGAAGCAAAAAAGAGAAAATTTCATATAGAAAGTTAATTGTGTTGCACAGATCTTAAAGCAATATTAGACAGCCAAGATAACAGGGCCCGGATGCAGATGTTCTAAAAATCCTCAGCTCCTGTATATCATCCACTGGAACAAGCTAGCGCCGCTGCTTGCACAGGGAGGCGCGCCATGTCGCCGGTGAAAATTATCGACTCCAACTATGTCGGTGTGCCAGAGAGCGAAGCGCCACCGCCGGAGCCGATCAAGCTCACAGCGCTGGAGGCGCGATGGGTCGCCTTCCCGGTGCTGCAGCACGTGCTGCTCTACGTGGGCGCCGACATGCCGCCCGTTGACGCCGTTCTCCGGTCCCTCCGGTCCTCCCTCGCCGCGACTCTAGGGAGCTTCGCTCCGCTCGCCGGCAAGCTCGTCCACCTCGAGGAAACGGGGGACGTCGCCATCAGCTGCTCGGCCATCGACGGCGTCAGGTTCGTCGTCGCGGAGTCCGACGCCGACATCCGCCGCCTTGCCGACGACGAGGAGCACGACCTGCATTTGCTTGAGCAGCTCGTGCCGGAGGTGGACATGGGCGAGCTGCCGACCCCTGTTTTGGCGATGCAGGCCACGCGCTTCGAGGGCGGCGTGGCGGTCGGGCTGACGGTGCACCACGGCGTCGTCGACGGGCGGTCGTTGTGGACGTTCGTTGAGGCCTGGGCGACTGTGTGCCGGGGCGAGATGCCGGCGGCCACACCGTGCTTCGACCGCTCGCACGTCAAGCTACCATTGGTGTAAAAAAAAAAAAAGCTACCATTGGTGTGTTCAGCCCCTAATAATTGTACTTCCCCGTCTCAAAATAAATGACTCAATTTTGTATACTAGTATTATGATTTCACCCGGTTTGACAAATGCTTGTGACAAGTCGATCGAATGCGTTTCAGGCAGCACCGCCGGCGTGGTTGGAAGAGGAGCGCACACGGTTCACCCGTCGTACGTTCACCTTGGATGCGGGGGACATCCGACGCCTCAAGCAGCACATCGTCCGTCTCGGCGAGGCATCGCCCCTGCCTCGCCCCCCGTCCACCTTCGCCGCTGTCGCCGCGCTGGCATGGACGTGCTTCACCCGGTGAAAGCCGTTCGGCTCGGACGACGACGTGTTGCTCTTCTTCTTCACCGATGTTCGCGACCGCCTCGACGGCTCGAGGCGGGGTACATGGGCGTGTGCCTCTGGCCGTGTTTCGTGAGCCTCCCCGCACGAGAGCTTCGTGGCGAGTTCGCCCTCGCGGCTGCAGCATCGGCGGTCCGGGAGGAGGTCTGATACGGTGTATCCTATGGACATCACCATGTCAAGAGTCTGCTTGGGAAGTGACACGTGCGACCTCTACTTCTCATACATAAAGGTGAATCATCTCCTTTACACGTGTTCACTTGACCCCTTCGAGGATGGTATACTACTTGACACTCCACTCGTGTGCATGCATAGGTATTGTCGGAGCTTCACGGACGACGACGAGGAGTGCAAGCGCCGAGGAACACCTACACCATTCGCGAGGGAAGCTTGGAAGAGAAGACGGAAGAAGACGGAGCGGCTGAAGTTACAGCCGCCGGACATCCGGCGCCAGCCCGGACATCCGGCGCCAGCCCGGACATCCGGCGACCAGCCCGGACATCCGACGCTTCAGCAGAGGCCGGACATCCGGCATCACCCCGGAAATCCGGCAAGGGCAACAGAAGCACCCGAAGAACGGCCATCGCCAGGCCGGACATCCGGCCCGTGCCCGGACATCCGGCCTCCCATGAACGGCCGGACATCCGGCCCCCAGCCCGGACATCCGGCGCCTGCCTGCGCGCAGAGTCGGGCCAGAGGCCCATGTATCCTCTCCCACTTACCCCTTCATATACTAGACTATATATACTCCTCCACCTCCACCATTTTAGGGTTAGCAATGGTTTAGCTCATATGAGAGATAGAGCTTTGCTCATCCATCCCGGATCTACTCCACGAGAGAGACCGCGGCCCCTCTACGGAGAAGATCCACCTTGGATTCAAGACCCCTAGCGGGAAGATCCTTCACGGATTCAAGACCTCCTCTTGGAGATGAACTCTACCCATGTATCTTTCCCTTTGTTGTTCATGTATCTTGTGATCTTGTGTGTTTGATTGTCTAGTGGATGTGTGATTGGACTTGTTCTTGTGTGTTTCCTCTCGTGTTTTCCCCTGTTTCCCTTTGTGTTCTTCGTGTTCATCGTGGGATCCCCTCCATTTCGTGAAAGATCTGCTGATTAGGGTTCCACCCTGTATCATATGGTATCATGAGCCACGGTTTCTCACGAATTTGGAGCCCCCTCCACCGTTTTCTAGCTTGTTTTTGTTGTGTTCTTCCCCAATTTCGAAAATTCCCCACCAAAAATAGCCCCAAAATTTTTTGTGATCTGTTGGTTTGATGAGATTTTGTTGATTTTGATCCATGGATTTGCTTGGTTTCAAGTGGATCTAGCATTTCCCCAAGTTTCCCCATCTTTCCTCCACAAAATCCGTCAAATTTTGAGCCCCAAATCATCAATTTCCGCCCCCAATTCGAAAAGTTCGTCCCGATTCAGATCTGGAATCTTCGGGCCGGACATCCGGGCCACTGGCCGGACATCCGGGCCATCGGGCCGGACATCCGGCTCCTGGAGGGGAAAATCCCGCGCGGTTCTGGACATCAGGCCCCGGAAATCCGGGCTCCACCCCGGATGTCCGACCCGTGGGAATTTCAGACTTTTTCATTTCACCGTTTTGTCCATAACTAATTCATCCGAACTCCGATTTCGACGTTCTTGAGCTCGTTTTAAATCTCTTGACATCCCCCATAACACAAAAATACCACCATAATCATTTGACTCCATCATATTTTGTGGATTTTGGCATCTTTGCCTAGGGCTTCCACCATATCATCCACATAACCACCACCGACTTCCGCAACCTAACAAATTTTGTTCCCATAGCATTTGTGGTTGCTTGAGTAGTGATTTGAGTCTCCTAAGGTGTTTAGGCTACTTAGGGACCATTGCTTCTTCATCAACCACCACCACCACTTCCGCATACCCATTGCCCATTATACATAGCCAACCAAACTTAACCCAATTTTGTTCGAGCTTGTTTGAGTTGTGGCTTGTGTCTCCTAAGGTGTTTCGGCTACTTAGGGACCGTGACTTCAACTCCAACATCGTGTATAGCCCATCATTCCACTTCCGCAACCACCACGGCATTGCCGCTACCACCATTTGATATTTGTCCTTGAGATTTTGAGTTGTGGTTTTTCCGTCTCCTAAGGTGTTTCGGCTAATTAGGAACGGGTCTACATCAAGAGCACCACCTCTCATCATCGACACGGACGGTAACTTCGACGACATCATTGTATATTCCCCTTGCAATTGCATTGTTAACCCCTAGCCCATTTTGCGTCACTTGCCTATCGAGACTAGCCTTTGAGTATTGCCGGCAACGTTACTTGTGCACATTAGTGATCATCGATCCGCCCTTCCATTGCATCATCATATCATCCCTTGTGTCACAAGATTGTTCCCGCATATACACAATTGCTATCTTGGTTTGTGCATTTCGCATCGTGGACATACAAAAAACAAAAAATAAAGAATAAGCTTTTAAGCAAAAGAGCCACAAAGAAGCTTGTAAGCAAGAACCATAGCATAGCATCATATGATATCATACTTGATCATTTTGGATCATACCACCGGAATACTATACATATAGCGTACTTGGGATAGAAGTCGTTGCATACATTTGCATCTTATAGGTTGTGCACAAGTGTCGTATCCGCCTATAGAGCAATCGTGCTAGCGTCTCTCTTGAGTTGTGCAACACGAGCGTTTTCCGTGGATTCCACATTTTGGCTCATTCCTTGGTTGCACGACCCCATCTATCTATCCGTGTGTGTGTTTCCGTGTGCCACATATTGCTTTTGGTCTACTTGTTACATTTGCGAATTTGTGAATCTCTTTCAACATTATTGACTCTTTCTAACATCTTGCATCAAATTTTTGTGCCACTATCCTCACCGAGCTCCACCATAAGCTTTACTTGATAGGTGTGAGTGAACAAGTCCGGTACCAATTCCACTATTCTTTCATTTCACATTGAGTGAAACGGGATACATCCTCAACGTTGGGAATAGGTAACTTGGTATTGTTTATCTCATCTCCTACTCACCTTTGCTCGAGTCTTGTGATGGATAGGAAAAGCATTTCATCTCCGGTCTACACCAACAACGACAAGTTCGATGCCATGACGAACAACTTGTGCGCCAACATGAATGCTCAAATGGAGGAGCTCAAAGCCCTCATCAAGAACCGCAAGAGGTCTCCCTCATCTTCGAGAAGACGCTCTAGTGCACATCCTTCCGAGCTGCCATCTTCGGCGAGATCACATCGGCATCGACACCATCAACGACAAGAACGTGAAGGTCAAGAGCTCAACACCAACAACCGCTCAACGACTTCACCGTACACCTTGGCATCTTCGCCAAGCAACTTCAAGGCATCTTCGCCTTTGGATATGCGGCATCTTCGCCCACAAGCACCTCAAGCTTATGCTCAAGAGAAGCTCCCCAAGCTCAAGTCCGCGACTTCCACGAGCTACTACGACCTCGACAACAACGACCATGAGATTCCTTTCTTTGGGACTCAAGACCCCGAGGAGTATCTCGAGTGGGAGCGCAAGATGGACGACTACCTCACGCTACATCAAGTTCCCTACGAAGATCAAGTGAAATGCGCCACAAGAAACTTCCACGACAACGCGTCAACATGGTGGCTTCACACACCTTCGACAAGCTTCAACGTGAATTGGCCCAAGACGAAGAAAGCTATGCGACGAGAGTTCGTGCCTTCCACCTACACGGAACAACTTCTACGCCAATTGGAGAACACCATTCAAGGATCCAAGTCCATCGACAAGTACTTCAAGGAGATGAAGAATGCCTTGCGACGTGCCGGCGTGGACGACCCCATTTCAATGAAGCTCCACTTCATGATGGGATTGCACAATGACGTCTACAAGACTATCTTCTTCGAGAACTACAAGTCCCTCGACGACAACTACATTGGTGCTCTCAAGGCGGAACAAGAACTCATGAAGGCCAAGGCTTCTCCACCGCAAGCAAACTTGTCGAAGACCAAGCTCCAAGACGGCGAGCATGAGGGTAGTACCACCACGATGTCCAAGCCCAACGAGCTCCAAGACGATGCTCCCAAGTTCGACTCCACCGCCATCCCTCTTTGTGGCATTGATGATGCCGAGTCTACTTCGACTCTTTTTCAAGACGGTGCGGCGACGACTACGACTACGGAGCCATTCGAGGACCAAGCTTTGGAGGCGAACGACATAGTGACGAGCAAGGATGATGCTTCCATCTTAGGAGGCAAGAGTGATGATGTGCCATCTTCGGCCTTCATCCACGACGACGACTACGAGATGGTTGAGCATGGGATTTTCCCTTCGACCACGGCGACGTATGATGACTTGAGTGACTTGTGCCACCATATTGAGAGTGAGAGTGAATTCACCACTAGCCCCATATATGATGAGCTGCCTCAATTCCCATGTGAGGAGAGCCACAACCCCCACCACTTGAGTGAGATGAGTGACTCCACCATATGCGAGCTTGAGTGCACCTACCTTGAGGGAGTGAGTGAGCCACCACATAGAGAGAGTGAGATAGTTGATAGGTCATGTGAGGCCACTTTCAACACTAACGACTTGACCTCTACCTCTATTGTGTCTTCTCATTCGGTGCTAGGTCCCACATTTGATGACGCGCCGATCCTCGACGACTTCGTCCTTCCATTGGACAAGACGATGGCCATGGTGGAATATTATGCACCTCCCACATGGTTCCATCAAGATGAAGATGATGACCACCATTTGGTCTTTCCCACCTCACCTACACCACATGAGTGGAATCAAAAAGGTAACAAAGGTGAAGGTGATGCTCTCGTCCCACTAGTGGACTATGTTGACATTGATTGCTTGCATGATGTTGATCCACCTATTGCCATGCTTCATGCTAGTATGATTGCCCCATGCGATGATTTACCCATTTATGATGAGTTTGATGATTGCCATGTGGAGTCTATTAGTTGTGATGCCACGTTGCATAGGATTTCATGTGATAACTCTCTCGGTCACATCATGTTTGACAATCCTCTTGACTTGTCATATGCTATGCATGAGATCAACAATATGTCATATTTGCAATCTCATCGTAGTAACTATGCTTATGCCATTAAGATAAACCCAATTTGCACATATGGCATAGATGACAAGCCCATGGTTATTGGCATTTGTTTTTCTTGTGATGATATTGACATGCTTCCTTTGCATCATATCCATCATTTGCCATGCCATGAACACCTAGCTTCCGATATGCATTGTTTTGGATGTTGTCCTTTTTCTCCAAATGATGTTTTCAATATTGCTCATGAGGAGACCCCCATAGTTTCCTCATACATTTTAGGAGATTTTGGTCCATCCTATCCTTTGCATGATCCCCATACTTGTATGCTCAATTTGCATCCACATCATGCTATACACAATAACTATTCATTCATGATGGATGACATGTTCCTATACCATGCATCAAATTTCTTTGAGCAATGCTTATCTTGTGCTAACTCATACGTGCACATACACATCATGATGGATGATGTGTACATTTACCACGCGCACAATTTCTTTGGCTTGTGTCTCTTTTGTGTAGGTACACATGCATACTCGTCAACCTCGCAAGAACACGAGTTGACGAAACGAGCTCTAGAGAGCAATGATGACTTGGGAGTCCATGGATTATCCTTCCAAGCACTCCCTTCGCGCAAAGACTTCGCGCATCTCTTCTACCTGGCACTCACATGGTTATGGGTTATTGCCCATTATATCTTTTATGCCCCTCTTTCCATGTTCACTTTGCATGATATGCTCATTTATATGCCTTTGCCATGCATTTGTGACCCATGCTTCGCATTACACATGATGATTGATTCTCATGTTTGTATGTGTATTTGCATGCTTGGTGGAGATATTGCTTGTTATTGCCATATTTTCTTTGTGCCAAATGCCTATGATGATATCTTGTTCATGCTATGTTCTCGTGCTTGTGATATGTCGTGTGCATTGCTTATGCCTACTATTGGCTCACATGACATGATTGCTATGAACTCATCTAGTGTGTTGCATCTTCGCTCCACTAGTTTGCACGACATGATTGATATTGCTTGTTGTCATATGTCTCCACATGTTGCCTCTCTCATGCTATATGATTGTCCATGCATTGAGCGCAACCATGATTTTATTCTTGCCAATGAGATTGCCCCCATAGCATTCTCTCATTTATTTGGAGATTTTGACATCATTCTTGTGAAGCATGCTTGTCTTATCTCTTTGCACCATATGCCTAGTGCCATGAATATAGCCATTGTTGCATCATCTTATTCATGCACTTTTGCTCCTAATGGTTATGTGCAAGAGAAGAGAACCATCATGATGGATGATGTGTTTATCTACCATGCGCATACATTCTTTGTTTTGTTCTGTGCATGTGTAGGATACTTGGACTTCGTGTCGACTTCCACTTCACGTGAGTTGACCATTCGAGCTCTTGAGAGCGAACCACCTTTGTTCACGACGCTTCTACATCTCACTTGCTTGTGCTTCGGCATTGTGAAGGACGCACAAGGACACACTTTCAAGGTGATATCCTTCTCATTCGAGACACCCAAAACCATGAGCATGGATATTGTGGATCACACTACTTGTGTTGCTTGCACCATGATACTTATTTGTCATCTTGGACCCCTTGATTGCACACATGTTAGAGACCTCGCTTCAACTTGTCATTGTCACATTGCCATGCTTCATGATATATATGCCTTGTGTGTTGCATCCGACTTGTGGATTACGTGCTCCTATCATATGCTTGGTTGCAACAATATCATCTCTTCACATATGCCATGCCACATTGCTTGTCACATGATTGACTTGTTTGCCTCACACATGATGAACAATTGCTATTTCTATTGTGTTGAGTGCCACTCGATTTTCACTACACCCTATGCACGTTATGCTTGGATTGTCTTGCATTTGACTCATGTGTTTAGACACTTCATTTTAGTGGGTGTTGTGAATGATTCCTATGCCTACCATAGACCTTTCATTGAGTGCTTTATGCATGCTTGCTACGACTTTGAGGTAGATGCTTACTCTCTTGTCACACATATGTGCATCTCTACCTCACATTTACATGCTTGCTTCCATGATGACCTTGATTGTGCTCAATTCATATGCTTACATGCCATGTCACAATCCTTTGTCACACCACATGCTATGCTTGATGACCACACTTGTTGGGTGAATCACCTCTTGAATGCTAGGTTTTGCACTACCGCTAACCACATTTGTTTTTCCAAGTGTTTGTTGTCCTTGCTCCTTTTGAAGGAATCACTAGATGGTGCGACATTGGAGAGTGCCCATTTCGAGCTTCAAGATGATGAGTGCTTGGTGATTGATTGCTTCGACATGGCGACGCCATCTCTTTCCCATGGTGATTTGGCTTTCGATCCGAGGTCGGATCTTTTCCAAGGGGGAGGGGATGATACGGTGTATCCTATGGACATCACCATGTCAAGAGTCTGCTTGGGAAGTGACACGTGCGACCTCTACTTCTCATACATAAAGGTGAATCATCTCCTTTACACGTGTTCACTTGACCCCTTCGAGGATGGTATACTACTTGACACTCCACTCGTGTGCATGCATAGGTATTGTCGGAGCTTCACGGACGACGACGAGGAGTGCAAGCGCCGAGGAACACCTACACCATCCGCGAGGGAAGCTTGGAAGAGAAGACGGAAGAAGACGGAGCGGCTGAAGTTACAGCCGCCGGACATCCGGCGCCAGCCCGGACATCCGGCGCCAGCCCGGACATCCGGCGACCAGCCCGGACATCCGACGCTTCAGCAGAGGCCGGACATCCGGCATCACCCCGGAAATCCGGCAAGGGCAACAGAAGCACCCGAAGAACGGCCATCGCCAGGCCGGACATCCGGCCCGTGCCCGGACATCCGGCCTCCCATGAACGGCCGGACATCCGGCCCCCAGCCCGGACATCCGGCGCCTGCCTGCGCGCAGAGTCGGGCCAGAGGCCCATGTATCCTCTCCCACTTACCCCTTCGTATACTAGACTATATATACTCCTCCACCTCCACCATTTTAGGGTTAGCAATTGATATAGGGTGGAACCCTAATCAGCGGATCTTTCACGTTTGGAGGTTGGCACACGATGAACACGGGGAAAACACGGAGAAAGATGGGGAAAACACAAGAGAGAACACTCAAATCAACACGGAAGCAATCACACAAGTGCTAGATTCGCGATACAAGGTCGAGATACATGATCCAAAGTCAACAACGGTGATACAGATAGTCTTCTCCCGGAGGAGGTCTTGGAATCCCGTGGGATCTTCCCGTTAGGGGTCTTGAATCCAGAGGTGGATCTTCTCCGTAGAGGCGCACCGGTCTCGTGGGAGAAATCCACACAAGTGTCAAATGAGCTAAAACCACAGCTAACCCTAAACGGAAAGAGGAGAGGAGTATATATAGTCTACGGGGCGAATGGGTACATGGGCCTCGGCCCAGGGGCTGCACGCAGGCAGATCAGGGGCCGGATGTCCGGGCTACGGCCCGGATGTCCGGGGCTTCATGGGTCGCCGGATGTCCGGGGCGGGGGGCCCGGATGTCCGGCCGGGGGAGGACGCGCCTCGGGTGCTCTCTGGACAGAGGCGCCGGATTTCCGGGCGCGGGGCCGGATGTCCGGGCCGTGCCTGGCCGGATGTCCGGGCCCTGGCCGGATGTCCGGGCCCTGTAGCCTCGGCTGCTGTTGGCCTTCTGTAGGTGACTGCCCAGGGGCCGGATGTCCGGGCCAGGGGGCCGGATGTCCGGGTCCTGGAGCTCTCTTCTGCCCTTCTCGATGCATCAGCTCGTCCGTGGCCTTGGGGACTTGTCCATCTTCAAGCTCTTCTCCGAAGTGGTCTCCTTCACACCTGAGCACACAAAGCACACTCGCTTGAGGTAGCAACCATGTCTCGCAAGATTCATAAGGGAGTTGGGCTAGGAGTGACGTCACCTCGGTCTCAAAAGCTCTAGCACGAGCACGTGTCATCGGTCCTTGAGGCACTTGAGGGGGTGAAGGAGGGTCCATGGTGATGGCCCTAGGATACACCGTATCATCATCTCTTCACATATGCCATGCCACATTGCTTGTCACATGATTGACTTGTTTGCCTCACACATGATGAACAATTGCTATTTCTATTGTGTTGAGTGCCACTCGATTTTCACTACACCCTATGCACGTTATGCTTGGATTGTCTTGCATTTGACTCATGTGTTTAGACACTTCATTTTAGTGGGTGTTGTGAATGATTCCTATGCCTACCATAGACCTTTCATTGAGTGCTTTATGCATGCTTGCTACGACTTTGAGGTAGATGCTTTCTCTCTTGTCACACATATGTGCATCTCTACCTCACATTTACATGCTTGCTTCCATGATGACCTTGATTGTGCTCAATTCATATGCTTACATGCCATGTCACAATCCTTTGTCACACCACATGCTATGCTTGATGACCACACTTGTTGGGTGAATCACCTCTTGAATGCTAGGTTTTGCACTACCGCTAACCACATTTGTTTCTCCAAGTGTTTGTTGTCCTTGCTCCTTTTGAAGGAATCACTAGATGGTGCGACATTGGAGAGTGCCCATTTCGAGCTTCAAGATGATGAGTGCTTGGTGATTGACCGCTTCGACATGGCGACGCCATCTCTTTCCCATGGTGATTTGGCTTTCGATCCGAGGTCGGATCTTTTCCAAGGGGGAGGGGATGATACGGTGTATCCTATGGACATCACCATGTCAAGAGTCTGCTTGGGAAGTGACACGTGCGACCTCTACTTCTCATACATAAAGGTGAATCATCTCCTTTACACGTGTTCACTTGACCCCTTCGAGGATGGTATACTACTTGACACTCCACTCGTGTGCATGCATAGGTATTGTCGGAGCTTCACGGACGACGACGAGGAGTGCAAGCGCCGAGGAACACCTACACCATTCGCGAGGGAAGCTTGGAAGAGAAGACGGAAGAAGACGGAGCGGCTGAAGTTACAGCCGCCGGACATCCGGCGCCAGCCCGGACATCCGGCGCCAGCCCGGACATCCGGCGACCAGCCCGGACATCCGACGCTTCAGCAGAGGCCGGACATCCGGCATCACCCCGGAAATCCGGCAAGGGCAACAGAAGCACCCGAAGAACGGCCATCGCCAGGCCGGACATCCGGCCCGTGCCCGGACATCCGGCCTCCCATGAACGGCCGGACATCCGGCCCCCAGCCCGGACATCCGGCGCCTGCCTGCGCGCAGAGTCGGGCCAGAGGCCCATGTATCCTCTCCCACTTACCCCTTCATATACTAGACTATATATACTCCTCCACCTCCACCATTTTAGGGTTAGCAATGGTTTAGCTCATATGAGAGATAGAGCTTTGCTCATCCATCCCGGATCTACTCCACGAGAGAGACCGCGGCCCCTCTACGGAGAAGATCCACCTTGGATTCAAGACCCCTAGCGGGAAGATCCTTCACGGATTCAAGACCTCCTCTTGGAGATGAACTCTACCCATGTATCTTTCCCTTTGTTGTTCATGTATCTTGTGATCTTGTGTGTTTGATTGTCTAGTGGATGTGTGATTGGACTTGTTCTTGTGTGTTTCCTCTCGTGTTTTCCCCTGTTTCCCTTTGTGTTCTTCGTGTTCATCGTGGGATCCCCTCCATTTCGTGAAAGATCTGCTGATTAGGGTTCCACCCTGTATCAAGGTCCGCAAGATGAGAGAGGTCCCAGTGGCAACATGGGGTTTTGTGACTTCGTGGTGGGCGGGCCGCCCTACGGACCGCCTGATGAACATGTCGGGCTCACCGCGCTTCAGGGCATACGAGGACGCCGACTTCGGGTGGGGGAAGCCGAAGCGGACGGAGCCGATCAGGATGAACCATGACGGTCAGATCGCGCTGATGGGTGCCGGAGACGGCCACGGGGTGCAGGTGTCCGTGTCGCTGCTGCAACCGGCGCAAATGGACTTGTTCAGGTCTCACTTCCTCGAGCTACTTGGTTTGACCAAAAACAATTGATTATTCTCCTATGTGGATTTTTTTTTGAGATGTTACTATGTGGATTAGATTGTCCTAAGTCGACCGAGATTTATCGTTAATATCATCAATATCAGTGTATGTTTTTTCTTTCGGTTGAAAAAAGTTAAAAATTTCTATAGACCAGAAATCTATTCTCGGTAGTTTCCGCACCATGCTATGTGGTCCATCGGATCAGGCGCACAAATCTTGGCGTGTGCACCTTTGTCGTCCGTGCTTCCAACGACCGCACTGGCGACAACACCCTAATCTACTGCGGCACAAACTATACAACCGATCTTCATCCTTCTATGGCGTCTCCTGCGCCAGCAACACCATGGAGGTCGCATCAAGTGGATTCCGATCCACCTCCTTCTCTTGCCCCGACACGGTGCAAGAGAGACACAGTGCTATGGTAGCCATTGACGCCGAGGAGATGGGAGCCACTTCTTGTTGATGCATGCGGACTGCTGGTCGCCTCGGTCTCCAGCGACATCTCCGAGCCGGTCCTGGCGGGACGGCCTACGGGTCTGTGGTCTAGGTATGAATATGATGCCGTCTCTTCTCTTCCCCTTTTCTTTCAAGTCCACAGTTTTACTTGTGATGTTGTGCCGATTAGTTCAGTTCATGCTAGTCACCCTCTGATATTTGCCACGTTTTCACAAATCATTTGCTACGGCTAGAGCAGCTTGTGTCCAGCTATTTTTATTCTTTTTTTTTAGTGTCTAAAACTCATCTAGATGTAATATAATTTGGTCTCATTCACTTGAGAAACAAAAATAGATACAAAGGAGTACCAACCCACGTCAGCACACACGTATCTTATAGCATCACATCCAATGACCATAAAGGTGAATGAGACATAACTAGAACTCAGCTAGATGAGTTCTAGCAAAACAGAATTTATTTCTACTTAGGGGGCGGGCAAATTTTTGAGAGAGGGTTAAGTGTATGTGGTGTTGGACCATGGCAAATATTTTATACTGGTGCATGGCAACTTCTAAGAAAAATTGTTATGTGCACATGGCATTCGTAGAGAATTATTTCTCCATAACATGGAAATTTTAGAGAACTATTTTAATGTTCACATGGCAACTTTAGCTAGTTTTTTTTTCCAAAATCATGGCACTTTTGGAAATATATCTACTTGTCACCTGGCAAATATAGATAATTTTGCATTTTCTAAGAACAAATTTTTTGTTTTAAACCCAAATGGAAAATGCTCAAAAAGTATTTCTCATGGTCTGTTGAGAAACTCAAAACAATTTTTATTTCTAAAACATAGCAAAAAATTAACTTACCTGTAGTGTTTTTCACATGGAAAAGTTAGGAAATTTGTTTCCTAAGTCATGGCAATTCAGAAAAAAAAATCTTCTCCTAAAAATCATGTGTTTATTCACATGGCAAATTTTGTTCAATAGATCATCACAACTCCTATTAGTTTTCCTTCTTTTGAATTTCATTCCAACTCAATATTCAGCTTGTTGGCACATCTAGATAGTGGACCATTTTAACTCCAATTTCTCTATGAGTGAAAATGGTGGTTTTGATTAGTGGCGAACTTAGAGCTGCCTTTGACGTGCTTAATTATGTTTTTTTCTAGATCTTGCAAATTTGTTCTAAATTTTCCATGTGGTTGTATAAATTTGCATTTGAGTTACATAAAAAAAATTAAAATTTGCTATGACTGTCATAAATTTTCATGTACATATACATAGTTGCCATTTCTTGTAGTGAAATAAATTTCTATTTTTGCCATGAGTTAGGCAACAAATTCCCTAAAGTAAACTCAGATTGACTATATCAATGCCAAGAACAAAAGTAAGGGACCTACTACCCATTAGGACGATGGACTCTCGGTACCTTTTTGTCCATAGCTATAAAGACATTGCAGAGACCAATGGTCTTCTGCTCCGTAAACCCAGCAAAGATCCCTTTCCTTGTCCATGTCTTGCCCCTTTAAAACCTTCTTCTTCTTGAAGTTAGTATTCTTAGAGAGTTTGTTCTTTACCTTAAAGTTGTGTGTATTTTTTTCCACGACATTTACAGTAGAATGTCCTTTTGCTCCCTTAGGTCTTGTGTCATGTTAACCTTCTCTTCGACATCCAAATATCCAATGAGAATTCAACATAGATCTCTTGTCTTTGGTGTTTCAGAGAAGTGGCTCCTCCGTGAAGGAGGAATCTTAACAACAATGCTCACATCGATAAACTTGTCGGACAAACACACAAGTAAGGAGCTCAAGTTCTTTTGCCATCTACTAAACCTTCGAAATAGGCTTTCGCCCCGCTTTGTAGATAAGCAATCATTTGTACAACAAAGTAGCATCCAAGAAATAAAAAACAATGGTTCGGGCCACATCACAGTCATGCCCAATAAAGAAGAAGAAGCAGAAAAGAAAAGGCCACCTAGTGGCATACTCCAGAACGCTCCTAAGAAGCCGACGGGCGGACCATAAGCTTGTCCAACATCACCCCAGGTGGTCACGATCCCGCTGTCTAGCAGGTGGGTGCCAAAGCTGCAAGAAGTCAAGAAATTTGAAGAACGAGACAGAGGCATGTCTCGGGAATATTCGCTCAATCACCATCTTATACGCGTAGCCCAAAGGGTCCACGTCATCGCCACAAAGATAAGCCAGAAAAGGCGGTGCTTAGGGCCCACTTGTGTCGCTCTGGCCTGTAGGATCTCTGCAAGGTCCCGTGCATCCCACTCATATCCTAGTGCCTCGCGGAAGAAGCTCCAAAGAGCCCGCACCGCTAAGCACGAGAACATGAAGTGAGTTCCCGTCTCCGGGACATGACAAAGGGGGCACTAACCGTCACCCGGGCCGTGACGCTTCAAAACCTTGGTCCCTGAGGGCAGGCGCTCATGAAGAAACTGCCATACGAAGATCTTGATTTTTAGGGGCACCGGCGCCTTCCATAGTGGGGATAGCCAATGTATGGTCGGTGCACGACAAAGTGCCTGATAAGCTGAACTAACGGAGAAACTCTCCGGACGGAGAGAGGCTCCAAGAGATGTTGTCAGGCGCTTGTGACAACATAATAGGGACTTCTGTCCTCAACCTTTCTCATTCTAGAACCTTGTCCTGCCCAAATGACCGATGGAACCCGATGTTCCATTGTCCATCCAGACAAGCCTCGAAGACCAGAATAGTCAGGTCAGCACAGATAGCAAATAGCCTAGGAAAATCAAAGCGCGGCGGCTCCCCCTCTAGCCATGGGTCGAGCCAGAACTAGGTGGCCTTCCCATCGCCAACTAAGAAGGTGATGCCCAGACGAATTTTTTCCTTAATCTTATGGATAGACTTCCAGAATTGGGACCCAGCTAGGCGAGAGCAAGCCAGTAGGGGCTCACCCAGAATGTATTTTGCTGGACGGGAAATTTTGATGCATGCATTTTGTGAAGGAACTAGACGGGAAATTCTGGGCACTGGTACTCCCTCCTCTCCCTTGTGATTCAAGGGAAAAACTCTAGGGGATCTGCGGTAATTAAATTGTCTGTTTTTTCACTAAACTTTTGCTCATGCACGATCAACTATGACGACCAGGCGCACCAAATCCGGCCAGCCTACCGCTGCATATAAAAAGGCAAGGCCCAACCAGGCCCACAAGTCGATCTAGGCATTAGCCAGGGTTTCAGGCACAAGAGCCAGGCACGCCCGAGGTCTGCCTAAAAGTGGCCTAAATTTAGGTAAAAATGGCAAAACTTGTCAAATCTTAGGATTTACCCATCTAGGTCAGAATCCATCGATTTAGGTTCGATCTAGGCTGTTTTTAGGCAGGCCAGACGCCTAGCGCATGCCCCCTCGGAGTGCTAGTTGAAACCCATTACACATTCGTAGCGGTGGCCACATCATAATCTTGCTCTGTCATCTCTTGAATTGAGCACTCTTAAACGGGCTCGATTTCATAGCAGCAGCAAAGCCAGTTAACGAAAATTTCCTGAATTGATAAGGTTTTTGGATTGTTAGAAAATTCGATAGTTTTCGATTAAGCTTAATCCAGCTTAGCATCCTTACAAGATTACTTACATGACAAATGACATACGACGGACTAGAGACATCTTGCCCGTGCATATGGACCAAAGACACATGCCAAGAGAGAGAAGGGAACAATTCATACGAGTTCATCTAAAACTCATGTGCAGCAACATGTCAGCCATGGTGGTTGTCCGTTATGGAGTAAGCAGGCGGACGAACGTCAAGGAAGTAGTCAACTTGAGCAAGCAGTCATGTTGAGACGCTCCCCAAAGTAAAGTGAAACCGAGTGGGTGAGTAAGGGCATGGCCAACGGGCCACGCTGGACTAGTGCCCCGGGCTCCACATCTGCCTAGATTCCCTATATTAGAAAAAGGCTACTGCTTGCAGGGCAAGACGGGATCTTGCAGAGGAACCGGTCTCCCTTATGAAAAACAGCTAGCCAAGGTGAAAAGGAAGGGAGGTAAAGAGAGGACGTGGGAAAGGAAAGGTTGAAGGTGGGCCCAACAAAGAAAAATGTATGCATGTTGCTTTCATTGTGGAATGATCATGGCTGCGTTTGCTTTATCTATGTGGAGTATGGAGCAGCTATAAGATGATGCTACCATTATACATGCCCTAAGTGAGAGCGCGCGTTGTTGCTCTCTTTTCTCGTACTACAGTAGGAGAACAACACACCTTGTATATTGATGATTCTTCTACTAAACTATATATAGCAGTATATATGACTAAAAATACATACATGCCATATAATTTGAAAGATTTCAGAATTTAATCTCGGCCGAGATACAAGATTTAGTGCGCGAGGCCCATAAAACCTAACGAAATTGACCTCTGAAAATTTGACGCTTCAAGATAGAGCGAGGCGCTTGCATTTTGGCAGAACTGTCATGGTTGTTGTACGGTAGTAGTCGGTAGGGTATCATCGATCTAGATATTTTGTTTTGGCTGGAATGATAGATCTAAAATTAATTACATGTCCACAATTCAGGAACATGGCCGTGCTAATTTTCGTTCACTGACAGTGAGCTTGATAGGCTCCGTGCACCCGTGCTGATCTGCTCACTTCTCAGTTCCTATCGTTCACGCACAAAACCCACGAAGAGGCCGCCACTGCTTGGTCAGGCGCGCCATGTCTCCGGTGAGAGTAATCCACGCGAGCTACGTCAACGTGCCGGCAACCGCCGCGCTGCCGCCGGAGCCGATCAAGCTCACCGCAATGGAGGCCCCGTGGGTCGTCGTCCCAGTGCTGCAGCACGTCCTGCTGTACGAGGGCGAGGACATGCCGCCCTTCGACGACATTCTCCAGTCCCTCAGGTCTTCCCTGACTGCGACTCTGGACAGCTTCGCGCCGCTCGCCGGCAAGCTCGTCCACCTCGAGGTCACCGGCGACGTCGGCCTCAGCTGCTCCTCCTCAGACGGCGTCAAATTTGTCGTCGCGGAGTCTGACGCCGACATCCACCGCCTCGCCGGCGACGAGGAGCAGGACGTGCGCGTGCTCGAGCGGCTCGCGCCGGAGGTGGAAATGGGCGAGCTGCCGACCCCCGTGCTGGCCGTGCAGGCCACGCGCTTCGAGGGCGGCGTGGCGGTCGGGGTGACGGTGCACCACGGTGTCGCCGACGGGCGGTCACTATGGACGTTCGTCGAGGCGTGGGCGACGGCATGCCGGGGCGAGACGCCGGCCACGACACCGTGCTTCGACCGCTCGCTCGTCAGGCTGCCCGGTGGCCAAGAGCTGGCCAGGAGCTTCTTGAGAAAGTACGCGCCAAATCTACCAAAGGTATGCAAGTTCAGCCCCAAAATATTTCATCCAGTTCCAAAAACGTACTGTACGTGACAAAATCGATCGAACGCGTTTCAGGCGGCATATCCGGCGCCGCTCTCAGAGGATCATGCACGGTTGACGCGCCGGACGTTCACCGTGGATGCGCGGGGCATCCAGCGCCTCAAGGAGCGCATCGTCCGTCTCGGCGAATCCTCCGGCGCGGCCCTGCCTCGGCCCCCGTCCACCTTCATCGCCGTCGTCGCGCTCGCCTGGACGTGCTTTGCCCGGTGCAAGCCGTTCGCCTCGGACGACGACGTGATGGTCGGCTTCCTGGCGGATGCCCGGCACCGCCTCGACCCTCCCGTCGACGCGGGGTACTTCGGCGCGTGCCTCACCGCATGCATCGCGAGCATCCCCGCGCGCGAGCTCCGCGCCGAGCACGCCCTGGCGGCGGCGGCGCGGGCGGTCCAGGATGAGGTCCGCAAGAAGACGGAGGACCCGATGGCCGGGTGCGATTTCCTGGCACCGGCGTTCACGGTCGCCATGGAACGGCTGATGAACGTGTCTGGCTCGTCGAGCTTCCGCGCCTACGAGCTGGCGGACTTCGGGTGGGGCAAGCCGATGCGGACGGAGAACACCAGGATGATCCGCGACGGGCAGGTGGCGCTGATGCGCGCCAGGGACGGCCAGGGCGTGCAGGTATCGGTCTCGCTGCTCGAACCGGTGCAAATGGCCCAGTTCAAGTCTCAGCTGCTCGAGCTAGTCGGTTAAATGTAGGAAGTACTCCTCCATTATTTTCAAATCGCATATAAAACTTATATATATATGAAACCGTAAAGTTTAAAAAATATATTAAAAAATACAATTATTTACAATACTAAAGTTATACAATACGAAGTACTACACATAAGTACCTATACTAAAGCGGGAAGCTTTCCCTTTTTCTTGTTTTTTGACTTTTTTTCTTACTGCTACTGTTCAATTACGTGTCCAAAAGTGAATCGTAAATACGAAAAGTGTCCAGTTGTGAACAATACGTGCATGAACAATAACTATTTGTGAACAGTGTTCCTAGGAAAAAAATATGTACTAACTTAAAAAGGTGAGATTATATTACAGGTTAAATTTTGGAATTTTTTTTACATATTACTTCTCTCCACCGGCATACCGATGCAGAGCCGCCTTGATCATCTCCCGCTTCTTTTTGATGATGTGTTGTGAAGGCACAAGATAGTAAACTAAAATAATGTATTTGCACGAACAACAATTTGTCGGAATAATAAGTTCTTCATGAATTACTGTCTATGTTTACACCATGACAACAGTGAACAATCCACCAACGGTTACCTGAACAAATAAAACCGAAATAGTACCCGAATAAATCCAGAACTACTAAACAAAATAATCACCCAAAATAAACTAAAACTACAAAGCCGAATAACCTTGAACATTAAAGCCAGTGGAACAAAAAAATTACCTGAACAAACCGAAAATGTTAACCCACACAAAAAGTAAGCTGGAACAATATCCGAACTGTAACTCAGAACAACAAACTGTGTGAACAGTACAATATCTGAACTATAAAACTAAAACATTATAAACCCGACTAAACCGGATCAACAAACCCAAATAAAACAAAAGGCAAAAAGTAAGTACCTATACTAAAGCGGGAAGCTTTCCCTTTTTCTTGTTTTTTGACTTTTTTTCTTACTGCTACTGTTCAATTACGTGTCCAAAAGTGAATCGTAAATACGAAAAGTGTCCAGTTGTGAACAATACGTGCATGAACAATAACTATTTGTGAACAGTACTTGTGTGAACAGTGTTCCTAGGAAAAAAAAATGTACTAACTTAAAAAGGTGAGATTATATTACAGGTTAAATTTTGGAAATTTTTTTACATATTACTTCTCTCCACCGGCATACCGATGCAGAGCCGCCTTGATCATCTCCCGCTTCTTTTTGATGATGTGTTGTGAAGGCACAAGACAGTAAACTAAAATAATGTATTTGCACGAACAACAATTTGTCGGAATAATAAGTTCTTCATGAATTACTGTCTATGTTTACACCATGACAACAGTGAACAATCCACCAACGGTTACCTGAACAAATAAAACCGAAATAGTACCCGAATAAATCCAGAACTACTAAACAAAATAATCACCCAAAATAAACTAAAACTACAAAGCCGAATAACCTTGAACATTAAAGCCAGTGGAACAAAAAAATTACCTGAACAAACCGAAAATGTTAACCCACTCAAAAAGTAAGCTGGAACAATATCCGAACTGTAACTCAGAACAACAAACTGTGTGAACAGTACAATATCTGAACTATAAAACTAAAACATTATAAACCCGACTAAACCGGATCAACAAACCCAAATAAAACAAAAGGCAAAAAGTAAGTACCTATACTAAAGCGGGAAGCTTTCCCTTTTTCTTGTTTTTTGACTTTTTTTCTTACTGCTACTGTTCAATTACGTGTCCAAAAGTGAATCGTAAATACGAAAAGTGTCCAGTTGTGAACAATACGTGCATGAACAATAACTATTTGTGAACAGTACTTGTGTGAACAGTGTTCCTAGGAAAAAAATATGTACTAACTTAAAAAGGTGAGATTATATTACAGGTTAAATTTTGGAAATTTTTTTACATATTACTTCTCTCCACCGGCATACCGATGCAGAGCCGCCTAGATCATCTCCCGCTTCTTTTTGATGATGTGTTGTGAAGGCACAAGACAGTAAACTAAAATAATGTATTTGCACGAACAACAATTTGTCGGAATAATAAGTTCTTCATGAATTACTGTCTATGTTTACACCATGACAACAGTGAACAATCCACCAACGGTTACCTGAACAAATAAAACCGAAATAGTACCCAAATAAATCCAGAACTACTAAACAAAATAATCACCCAAAATAAACTAAAACTACAAAGCCGAATAACCTTGAACATTAAAGCCAGTGGAACAAAAAAATTACCTGAACAAACCGAAAATGTTAACCCACACAAAAAGTAAGCTGGAACAATATCCGAACTGTAACTCAGAACAACAAACTGTGTGAACAGTACAATATCTAAACTATAAAACTAAAACATTATAAACCCGACTAAACCGGATCAACAAACCCAAATAAAACAAAAGGCAAAAAGTAAGTACCTATACTAAAGCGGGAAGCTTTCCCTTTTTCTTGTTTTTTGACTTTTTTTCTTACTGCTACTGTTCAATTACGTGTCCAAAAGTGAATCGTAAATACGAAAAGTGTCCAGTTGTGAACAATACATGCATGAACAATAACTATTTGTGAACAGTACTTGTGTGAACAGTGTTCCTAGGAAAAAAATATGTACTAACTTAAAAAGGTGAGATTATATTACAGGTTAAATTTTGGAATTTTTTTTACATATTACTTCTCTCCACCGGCATACCGATGCAGAGCCGCCTTGATCATCTCCCGCTTCTTTTTGATGATGTGTTGTGAAGGCACAAGACAGTAAACTAAAATAATGTATTTGCACGAACAACAATTTGTCGGAATAATAAGTTCTTCATGAATTACTGTCTATGTTTACACCATGACAACAGTGAACAATCCACCAACGGTTACCTGAACAAATAAAACCGAAATAGTACCCGAATAAATCCAGAACTACTAAACAAAATAATCACCCAAAATAAACTAAAACTACAAAGCCGAATAACCTTGAACATTAAAGCCAGTGGAACAAAAAAATTACCTGAACAAACCGAAAATGTTAACCCACTCAAAAAGTAAGCTGGAACAATATCCGAACTGTAACTCAGAACAACAAACTGTGTGAACAGTACAATATCTGAACTATAAAACTAAAACATTATAAACCCGACTAAACCGGATCAACAAACCCAAAAAAAACAAAAGGCAAAAAGTATTAAACTAGAGCAAAAATCTAAATAAACCAATTGTAGTAACCCGAAACAATAAACCAGAATAGTAAACACGAATAAACCAGAATAGTAAACAATAAACACTAATTATTTACCCACACGCAACAAACTAAAAAAATGGTTTTCAATTGTTGCACCTTACTTAGAATAATTTGTTTTACACTACACAAGTATTACTTAACTCTTTGCCATAAATAAATCAAGATTCATTCAAAACTTAAATCGCATGATCCATAAAACACTTCCATTCTATAAAAATAATACAAAATGGACGGCACATGCAATGTTCTTGGCCGTTCTATACAAAAAACAAGACAATCATTTCTACACGTCAGGACAAAAATAGCAATTACAATGGATGTAAATGTGTTATAAATAAACCTTTCCTTCCTATAAGACCCAAACAATACAAAATAACTCCAACCGACTAAGTATGAAAAAAGAATTGCATGCAATAAAAATAAAAATAAAGTATTTATCGAAAAATATAAATGAGGCTTGCCACGGGCGCGGCGTGCGCCGCGCATCTTCGGTGCTAGTTATGTTCTGTTTTGCAACTGCTATTCTGACTCGACTGAGAGACCATGTTTTAGATGTCACACTTCACATAGCTTTACTATGCGGGTTCATTAGGACCCTTTGTATTTTGGGCCCAAGTCTGATAATGTATTTAACTAAAATATATAAAGTATATGCTAAATTCATGGTATAGTTTTTGTGACATATATTTCATTAGCTAAATTCATGGTTAAACTTTGACTCAAAATTAAAGGGGGCCTAATAAACCCGTATGGAGGGAGTATTTCTTGTGGCGAAAGGACTAATGTCCTATATTAAACATCACCATGGTTTATAAAGTACCACTGTTCAAGAAATCTTCCGATTCAGCGATTTATCGCTACTCTTGGGGTGGCCGATAAGATTATGCCTTATCTTCATCATTTATCGTTTGGGCCGATTTATAGCAATGACAAGCGATTTATCAGGAATCTACCGATAAATCGGGCCTATTCGTAGCACAATGTTTGCAAGTACTATGTTTATTTGTGATTTGTGAACCTTGTTACGCAATATATAATGTTTTTCTATTTTGTTTGTCATTATATCAGGATTCAAAGGCTAGGATTCAAGGTAACACTTCTGTCCAATATTGTTTTGGTGTTGAATATAGCATATTTTAGTGTTGGGAAATTGGGATTTGAAAAAAATGGCCGATTAATAGTCGACCGATAAAATCGATTAATCGGCCGATTTCTGATTAATCTCTAATCTCCAGCTAACCGAGACGATAACGATAAGCGATATCCTCAACATTGTTATAAACACATCTTCGCAAGAAAAAAAGACATTCAAATCTTTAAGAGTGTCGAAGTCTTCTTACAGTTGCATCCATCAATGGGTTGTCGTGATCAACTCTCGCTGCCACATCTAAGTCTCTATTTCAACAGAGCAAACTTGTTTACACCTAGAAATTTGTAGAAATAGCGGATGAGAATTCATCGATGTAGAGCAGAAGGGGCAGAATTGCTTCCCCCAAAAAAACATTGAAGAGGGCCTGCAAATACCCCTTATAATTACATCACGAGCGTCAGCTGAATACAGACGGATCCACTGAAGACCAAAATCGACCAGATCCTGGAAGATCGTCGGACACACACCTCCACACACCGTGAGCGATGCTCGATGTTGCCGTTGAACCTTCACATCACACCCCCAAAAGCCATGACCAATATGCACAAGGAGCCCGCACAAAGCTGAAAGAATGTCGATGACACAGACAATGCATCCCAGATTCTACACTAAAAATAATGAGAACCGTCACGTCGAAGATATTTGGAACCTTATCGGCGCCGCCGAAGCTGAAGACTGGAGGAGACAAGCAAAAACACCTAGACTAATGGAAAGACGCATGACACATTTCGGGATTTCCCTCTCTCTCTCGCCGTTGCTGGAGCAACTAGCAAAGGGGAACCCAGAAGACCTTGATAGCTGAGTCGCCATTTCTTTTTTACCATTCACTACTAGGAAAAAAGGCTATAGGTAGATGGTTAGGAGTAGCGTTGGGTAAGTATCCGACGCTACTATTAACTAGCAGTAGCGATGGTGGCCGACCCGCGCTACTGGTACACTATGGCAGTAGCGCTGGCCTGCTCAACAACCGCTGCTGCTAAGTGGGCCCAAGGTGCCCCCTGGTGAAGCTGTTGTAGCAGCGCTAGCAATAAAAACCCGCGCTACTACTAAGTTGATAGTTGTAGCGCGGGTCACGGACACCTAGCTGCCACTATGCGCACATGGTGTCAGTTCATGGGCCCCACTTAACAGCATCGCTGCTGGCGGACCAGCGCTACTGCTAATAGGATAGTAGCAGTGTTGGTCCCCATCCCTACTGCTAACAGGATAGTAGCAGCGCTGGTCCCCAACCCTTCGCTACTGCTAAGGCGTTGTAGCTTAAAAATATCTACCACCTTTCCCCTCTCCCCCTGATACGTCTCCAACGTATCTATAATTTTTTATTGTTTCATGCTATTATATTATCAATCTTGGATGTTTTATATGCATTTACAAATAATTTTATATCATTTTTGGGACTAACCTATTAACTTAGTGGTCAGTGCTAGTTGCTTTTTTTTGCTTTTTGTTTTTACTTTGCATAATATCAGTACCAAACGAAGTCCAAATGCCACGAACTTTTTTAGAGATTTTTTTTCTCGCAATAAGAAACCCTAGAAGTTTCGGGAAGGAACAAGAAGACGAAGGAGTTGCCCACTAGGCACCAGGGCGCGCCATGGATGCGCCCTGGTACATAGTGGGGCCCACAAGCTTTCGTTTGATCTAACTCCGCCTCTATAAATACTCTAAATTCAGAAAACCTATCACAGAGTCCACGAAATATAATTTGAATTCAAGATTATTTTTAAAAATAATGAACATATCAAATTTATAATCATTTTTCAATTTCAACAATATTTTAAGTTTTCATTAATTATTTTTCAAATCCATGACATTTTTTAATTCACTAATATAATTCAAATTTGTGAACACTTTATTTAGTTCATGAACAATTTTTCAATTTTTTCGACATTTTAGTAAAATCACGAGCAACTTTTCAATACAGCATTGTTATTGATTTTAAAAATTATGATTATTTTTCAATTCATGAGCAATTTTATTCGAACATTTTGTCAAAATGAAGAACAATTTGCAAATTATTTACTTATTTTAATTAAAAAACAATGTATATAGTTTTTTTACGTTTCTAAAATTCGTGAAGAACTTTTAAAATTCATGGGAATTTTTTATAATTTACTAAAATATTTCAAATTTTTGAATTGCTTCCAAATTCATGACCATATTTTAGCTCTTGAATACATTTTCGATTTCCTGGACATTTCTTGAAACATGTTCAAAATTTATGATTCATGAGCCTTTCTTAAATTTGATGAGCATTTTTAAATACTTATATCAATGAAGAACTTTTCAAATTCAGGAACAATTTTGCAATTTCTAGTTTTTTAGAACTCATATACATGTTTTAAGTTCATAAATATTGTTTAAATATCGTGAAATTTTTCCAAATCATCATACTTTTTTTTTCCCAATTCTTGAACAATTTTTTCTTCATGAAAATTTGTTTAATTATGAAAATTTCTAAAACTCATGGGATGTTTTGAAATTTTATCAGCATTGTTTCAAAATTCCCCCAAAAGTTAGAATTCATGAATATTTTACCACTTGGTTAACAATTTTAAATTCATGAATGGTTTTTCAAATTGGTGAATATTTTTATAACATATAAATAATTTTTTAAATCATTAAATTCATTGTGAACATTCTTTAAACCCCTATTTTTTCAAATTGATGAACATTTTTAGAAAACACAAAAAATTGTTGGTGGGAAGGGGCTGATGCCTTCCCACCCACCCAGGTTCGAGACATGGTACTTGCAATTTGGGTTTATTGCACCAAGTATACTGTAGGGGCCTCCCTTATAGTCTTTTTGTAAAAAAAAATTGTTGGCCGGTTTTTTTCCTGAGCTATGAGCAGAGCCGAGCTGATTGAGCGAGCGAGCCAGCCAGCTAGCCAACCAAGCTACCGAGGGAGGAAGCGAGTGAGCGGATGCTCCTTGGTCGCGGGCCTCGCAGCCCATGCACATGTTTTAGAGGCAATCTGCCACGTGAAGCGTGAAACTGAAGCACCCCTAGCCTTGCCTTTTGATAAGGTTAGGATTTGCATGATTGTACATCAAGTTAAAGATGCACTTGGTGTACATTATTGGCAAGGTCATAGACTTGGTGCACCCTTATGGCTTGATGGGCTGACTTCCGGTTTGTTGGTATACCCTCATGGCGACGATCTCATCATCAACATCGTTTAAAATTCACTCTCTTGTAATGAACACACGTACCCATATACAGACACCAGCCCGCAAACAGGCAACCACGTACAACCACAGTCTCTCACACACAGAGAAAGGAAAAAAGACAAAGACATGAAAAACTGTACTGTAGAACAATAGGGTAGCGGTGACTCAACAGGATTTTCTCCCCCCGATAAATAAAAATATATTTATTTGGGAGTGCCTAGAACTCATCTAGATGAGACATAATTTGGTCTCATTCACATGAAAAGCATAAACAGATACAAAGAAGTATCAACCCACGTCAGCACACACGCATCTTATAACATTATGTCCAATGACTACAAAAGTGAATGGGACATAACTATATCTCAGCTAGATGAGTTCTAGCAAAACTGTATTTATAAATCTATCGAGTTTGAGGAACTTGAGACACGTTTGCATCAGCCGAAAGTAAATCAGTCCTCCAGGTTGACCCCCAACTTATATATTACAGTTAAAGCTCCATCCTCCTTGGTGATAATGATGATGAGCTCCGATCATGTCCTAACCCACGCAAATTTTCCCCAAGACTTTGGCAGGCCGAGTCAGAAGTTGAGCAGCGTCAAATGGAATTGACCCGAGCCGCACAAATTCATTGACACGCTCTTTGGCGCCCAGGCCAGATTCCAAAATAGTTTTGATCAAAGAATGATTGAATCCCAAAAGTGGGAGAATCGTCAAAAATTACGGCGGGCAGCTTGCAGCCTCACACCGCTAGATCCGATCGCGGCCTCGGTCCACCGCGAGCGCTAGACGTAGCCGTGCACGCGTTATGTGTACGGGTACGGCGTTCCATGTTGCCAACAGGCCATGCGCGTGTGCAGCCGAATCACTGTTGCCCAATCCACATGGACAGCGGAGGTTCAAATTATTGTGAATCATTCGAGTAAGTAAGCAAAACATTGCGTGCGGGCATCATCAACGCTCTCCTAAATTGGACGCCGTATCCGTCCGCGGATCAATGGGACACACCACCATCAATGATGCGAAAATCGACCATCCAAAGTTGTTCTCTAAACATTCACCTTTTTTCTTAAGTTCATATTTTTTTCTTAAGTTCACAAGCTCAAACTAACCGCTTATCAAATCATAAATAACTGAAAAGGTTCAAATGCGACAATAGTTCTAATTTAAATATTACAATTCAAAAAAGTTTTCAAATTAAAGTAGTTTAAATTTGAAATCAACTAGCACATATGTTCTGGTTGTCCCCTTTAACCGTCGATAGGTGCTCAATCAAATCACCCTTGAGTTCCTCGATGCCTAATTTGTCGATACATTTGAATAAACTCATCAAACATGACCTGATCGATTCTGATTTGAAAGATCGACAGGATCACCCATGTTCTCAAATTCAAAGGCTAAGACAATCATGTTGTGCAAGATCACACAACATGTCAGCATCTCCTACAAGGTCTCGAAATCCCATTATTTAGTAGGTCCACGATCAAGTGCAAAACAGGCTTAGGGCACTCTAAATGTCGTCTCCACATCATTTATAGATGGTTCTTTGATCATCTACAACCACATATGACAAATATAATCCCTCAAACACCCGCGGACGCGGGGGCTGTGACGGGCCAGTCCTCAAATTAACAAAACTGCATCCGGACACCTCATACTTGATTCTTAAAACCATAAAAAAAACATACAAAGGAAAAACATGAAGGATTGTTACCAAAATCATTTCTAGCTAGGCACGATACAAGGATAAATCTAGGTATTGCCATCCTTGGAAGGCAATCCGTAAGTGGCTCTCATGATAGATTCATATGGTAATTTGATTTTCTTTCAAGGAAAGTGTTCCATGCCTTTCCTTAACGGAAATTGGAATCTAATATTTCCTTCCTTCATATCAATAATTGCACCAATCATTCTAAGGAAAGGTCTACCAAGAATAATAGGACATGAAGGATTGCAATCTATATCAAGAACAATGAAATCTACGGGCACATAATTCCTATTGGCAACAATAAAACATCATTAATTCTTCCCATAGGTTTCTTAATAGTGGAGTCCACAAGATGCAAATTTAAAGAACAATCATCAAGCTCATGAAACCCTATCAAATCACTCAAAGTTTTTGGGATAGTGGAGACACTTGCACCCAAATCACACAAAGCATAGCATTCATGATCTTTTATTTTAATTTTAATAGTAGGTTCCCACTTATCATAAAGCTTTCTAGGGATAGAAACTTCCAACTCAAGTTTTTCTTCATAAGATTGCATCAAAGCATCAACTATGTGTTTGGTGAAAGCTTTATTTTGACTGTAAGCATGCGGAGAATTTAGTACGGATTGCAACAAAGAAATATAATCAAACAAAGAGCAATTGTCATAATCGAATCCCTTGAAATCCAAAGTAGTGGGTTCATCACTATGGCACTGTGCAAAGTTTTAATCTCTTCACTCCCACTTTTAACAATTTTAGCATCAAGATCTAAAAACTCCGAATCATTGGGACACCTTAAAGCAGAATCATCTCCAATCCTATCTTCATCAAGATTTATACTAGAAAACAAGGATCTAATATGAGACACATCAATAACTTTCAGATCTTCATCTTTATTTTCATGATAACTAGAAGAACACGCTTTAATATAATTCTCTCTTTTAGCACGCATTCTAGCGGTTCTTTCTTTGCATTCATCAATGGAAGTTCTCATGGCTTTGAGAGACTCATTGATATCATGCTTAGGTGGGATAGATCTAAGTTTCAAAGAATCAACATCAAGGGTAATTCTATCCACACTTCTAGCCAATTCATCAATCTTAAGCAATTTCTCTTCAAGCATAGCATTGAAATTCTTTTGCGAGATCATAAACTCCTTAACACTAGTTTCAAATTCAGAAGGCATCTTTCCATAAGAGTTGTTGTAGGAATTACCATAATTATTATAGTAATTACTAGGAAAAGGCCTAGGATTAAAACTCCCTCTATAAGCATTGTTACCAAAATTATTCCTACCAACAAAATTCACATCCAAAGATTCATTGTTATTTTCAATCAAAGTGGACAAAGGCATATCATTAGGATCAGAAGAAGCACTCTTAGCAGCAAATAATTTCATAAGTTCATCCATCTTTCCACTCAAAACACTAATTTCTTCAATAGAATACACTTTTTTACTAGTAGATCTTTCGGTGTGCCATTGAGAATAATTCACCATGATATTATCTAGGAGTTTGGTAGCTTCTCCTAAGGTAGTTTCCATGAAAGTGCCTCCTGCAGCCGAATCTAAAAGATTTCTAGAAGCAAAATTCAAGCCAGTATAAAAGTTCTGAATAATCATCTATAGATTCAAACCATGTGTAGGGCAATTACGTATCATTAGTTTCATTCTCTCCCAAGCTTGTGCAACATGCTCATGATCTAGTTGCTTAAAGTTCATAATATCGTTTCTAAGAGAGATGATCTTAGCAGGAGGGAAATACTTAGAGATAAAAGCATCTTTGCACTTATTCCACGAATCAATACTATTTCTAGGCAAAGAAGAAAACCAAGTTTTAGCACGATCTCTAAGTGAAAACCGGAAATAACTTCAATTTAACAATATCGTTATCTGCATCCCTTTTCTTTTTCATATCACACAAATCAACAAAGTTGTTTAGATGGGTAGCGGCATCTTCACTAGGAAGGCCGGAGAATTGATCTTTCATGACAAGATTCAACAAAGCAGCATTGACCTCACAAGATCCAGCATCGGTAATAGGAGCAATCGGAGTGCTAATAAAATCATTATTGTTGGTATTGGAGAAGTCACACAATTTGGTATTGTTCTGAGCCATAGTGACAAGCAAGCAATCCAACACACAAGCAAATAAGAAGCAAGCGAACGATAAACACACGGCAGAAGAAGGGCAAATAAAACGGCAAGGATGAAGTGGGGGAGAGGAAAACGAGAGGCAAAAATGTAATGCAAAGGATAAGGGTTTGTGATAGGTACTTGGTATATGACTTTTGCGTAAGCCTCCCCAACAACGGCGCCAGAAATTCTTCTTGCTACTTCTCGAGCTTGCGTTGTATTCTCTCGAAGAGTAAAGGGAGATGCAGCACAATAGCGTAAGTAATTCCCTCAGTTTTTGAGAACCAAGGTATCAATCCAGTAGGAGACCACGCGCGAGTCCCTCGCACCTGCACAAACAAATAAGAACTTCACAGCCAACGCGATAAGGGGTTGTCAATCCCTTTACGGTCACTTACGAAAGTGAGATCTGATAGAGATGATAGTTTATATTTTTGGTATTTTTGTTTATAAGAACAGAAAGTAAAAGCGGAAAAAGTAAAGTAGATGTAGATTGATATGTTGAGAATAGACCCGGGGGCCATAGTGTTCTCTAGTGGCTTCTCTCATGATAGCGATATTCTACGGCGGGTAAACAAATTACTGTCGAGCAATTGATAGAAAAGTGAATAATTATGAGACTATCTAGGCATGATCATTGTATATAGGCATCACGTCCGAGACAAGTAGACCGACTCCTGCCTGCATCTACTACTATTACTCCACACATCGACTGCTATCCAGCATGCATCTAGTGTATTGAGTTCATAAGAACAGAGTAACGCCTTAAGAAAGATGACATGTATTGTATTTGTGTGACGTGGCGAGTGTAAGCCAACTATTTATGTTTACAATCCCCCCTTTTTACATGAGTTGTGCAAAGATACCAGACTTGCGATCATTCCAGCATGGGGTTATGTCTCTAAGTCGTGCCTCGACACGTAGGAGATATAGCTCCATCCTGGGCATTACAGAGGCCATCTAGATACTAGCTATGGACCCGAAGGTCTGTGGTAAACTACTCACAACTCATGGTGAGGGCGATGATGATGATGTAGAAGCACTCCGTGATAGATCCCCCCTCCGGCGGAGCTCCGGAATAGGCTCCAAGATGGGATCTCACGGGAACAAAAGGTTTCGGGGTACGTAGGCTTATATAGAAGGAAGGAGGACACAGGGGGACTCATGAGGGACCCACGAGGCAGGGGGCGCGCCCTGGGCAGGGGGGCGCGCCCCCCACCCTCGTGGGCACCTCGTGGCCCCTACTCCGTGGTTCTCAAGTCTCCCATGCGTGATTTTCTCCAAAAATATCTCTCCCGAAGGTTTCATTCCGTTTGGACTCCGTTTGATATTCCTTTTCTGCAAATCCCTAAAACAGGCAAAAAACAACAATATGGACTGAGCCTTTGGGTTAGTAGGTTAGTCCCAAAAATAATATACAAGTGTATGACAAATCCCATTAAACATCCAAAACATCATAAATAATAGCATGGAACAAAAAAAAATTATAGATACGTTGGAGACGTATCAGGCACCCCCATATCCGCTTCATATTTGGGCTGGATATGAGGGGTGCCGGACAGCCCAGACGTTTGCGGCGCCCATCCAGGTCACATTTTAGGGACCGATCAGTGACCGGGCGGGACGCCCAGGCGTTTGAGGCCGGTTTGGGGGTGCCCGACTATAGATAGTCTTATCTTTTGGCAAAGTGAGACCTGTTTTGACCAACTGACTCAGAGATTGTCTTGATAAAGATAGCCCACGAAGAATAGATGCCATCAACCAGATAGTAGCTCATATTATATTCATGCCCATTGACAATAGCAAACTATGTAGACCGATGTTGCACATAGATGTCATGGTGAGACCCGGGCATGCAAAAGAAAACATGCCAAATCCAAAGATCCTCTAATGCAACTATTTCAAGAAAGATGATGTGCTTCTTAACACGGTCGCGATATTGTCCTTGTAGAGCTTCTGGACGGTTCTTCCATCTTCAATGTATGCAGGCAAGAGATCCGAGCAAACCTGTCCACCCTCTTGCTTCAGACCTCACGCCTCTATGTGTCTGCGATAGTTGGTTCTCTCAAGTAGTGAGGTCCAAACATCTCGACCACGTCAATAGCAAATCTGACCATGGCGTCTGGGCATGTGCTTAGATATTTGAAGGTATTCGTCCCACCAATCTGCAGTCGTACCATATGCAAGCATCCGCAATCCGGTCATGCACTTTTACTCGCCAGAGAATCCAATCCGTCCTATGACATGCTTCTTCAAAATGAAGTGGTCATCAAAGGAGCAGACACCACGATAGACGCGGTAGAAGACTTTTTTGCATCTAAAAGCGTCAGCGAAAATTGTCAGCGAATAGGCCATCAGGGGGCAAATTAGTCGTCCATCAATGTCAAATGACCTCGTGCCCTATTCCGATTGAGCACTTGATGACTCCTTGTAATTGAGAACCTGCTCTTCCGTACGCTCCGCGTCAGTAAGGACCGCCTGCATCATCGCCACTTCATCTGTGTAGTCCTCCTCGTCGGATGGGTCATCGTAGGACTCAACGTAGTGCTCGTATATGTATTCCATGTCCGAATCCATTGATTCAAAGAAGGGACAAAAAAATAGAACGGACATTTCATCAAACACTTGTTGGGCGTGGTCACGACCCTAGGGGGCGGATGGTACCTGCGCGATGGACGAACGAGAGGTGTGGACCGGCAGTGGAGGACAAGCGGCGCGGAGGCCGGGTCTAGCAGTAGGGGTCACGGAGTTTCAGGAAGGGATTGGCCGGCGGGCGGGCGGGATGGTAGAGCGGCACCGTCGACGAGAGTCGACGAGAGAAGAAGCGGATGCAGAGAAAGGGGAAAGTATGAAGACGCAAGGTCCAGACGAGGTTTTGGATGTCGGAGTCTTACGTGGCTCGTGTCCGGACTCCTGCAAAGCCCTCGATTTATTTCCGGTTTGCCGAGAAACGAACGATACACCGAGCAATGCAGGACGCCGTGGGATGATACCGTTCGTGGCCAGTTTAAGTGTCCTCTTTGGAGATGCCCTAGCTCCAATCTCACAGGAATGTTGTTAAAATGTGTGTGTGCCGTGGCGGTGCTTCATGTAGGAACATCAACATGAACACACACCACCTGGCATTCCATTTGCTCGCTGATTAACAATTAAGAAAGAATTTTGCATGATTGGCCGTGTGATCGATCTGCGGTTGGCGCAGCTTTGCTGGCTTATTTTCAGTCGGCGAGTGGAATTCGTTCGGTTTATGTTGACTAGTTGGCCGGACTAGCCTGCCCGCCGTGGGTCAAGTTCAACAAGTCAGTCGTCAACAGCAACAGCGACACCGGCCGCAGCAGCAGGTGTCTTCTTCCCCTTCCCCTATCCACCCATCCCTTTCCTCCCTCCAACCCCCACCCCACCCCTAGACTGCCTAGATCCTCAAACGCTACAAGTAACACACACGCGCGCACACCGGCCGACGAATCGTAAAAGCTACCAGGACTTCTTCTTCTTCCTCCACCTTCCTCTCCCTCCCTTCCCCGCAGGCCGGTCACCCCCTCCCCGGCCTCACCCCGTTGGATCATCGGAGCCGCTGCCCGGCCCCCGAGGTAATCACTCGACTATACGCTGTTGATTGATTACTTGGTTCCTCTTGCTCCGGCAACCCGATTCCGCTCCAGCTTCGGTTTGATTTGGCATGGAGTTAGGGAGTGAAACCCCCGGCCAGTAGCTCTGTTTCTTGGTAATTGCTCTGCTCTCCCCTGCTTCTTCTGCTAAGAGGAGGAAGGGAGGGAGGAAATCCCCTTTCTCCCTCCTACGGCACAATACACTACTCCACTGCTCAATCCGATCCCGAATTGCGTCTGAACCCACCAACCAACCGTACAAACAGTAGAAGTTTTTTGAGAGAGATTCATTCACCACGTACAGAATCGATGATGCATTTGGCTTCCTTGCCTGCTTGCTTTGCTTTGCTTTGCTTGTGTTCATCTTCACCCACCCTTCCCCTCTAAAGCTCTCCTTCTAGATCGTGCCACAATATAATACCTGCTTGATGGTGTTTGTTGGAGCGAGTAAACCTTGACTTGGGACCTGGCGGCTAAGCTACTTTTATCATATTTTAGTACCGATACCAATTCATCGTCCACCAGCTTTCTTGACTATCATGCTCCCGGATTCCCACGCACTCACCCTGTCCACATACTCATCCACAAGCTTCCTTAATCTATCATTCAGGTAAACAAATCGATTACTGCTTCCGCTGGAGCGCGCGGCGACGACGATGTGGTGGCTGCCGCCTTGCTTCCACGGCGGCGACGCGGCCAAGGAGGAAGGCAAAGACCGCTCCGACGACCCCAACCCCGTGTCCCCGGCCGCGGCCTCGGCGCGGTCCATGAGCACGGCCACGTCGTCCACGATCACCGCCCCGTCCGGCTCCGACCTCACCGGCTCCATCAACGCCTCCGACATGAGCGCCGACTCCATCCAGCGCCCGCAGCAGTACCCGAGCTTCGCCGACCGCCCCGCCAACCTCCGGGTCTTCACCTACGCCGACCTGCGGGCCGCCACCCGCAACCTCAGCCGCTCGCTCATGCTCGGCGAGGGCGGCTTCGGCTGCGTCTACCGGGGCGCCATCAAGGTCGATGCCGGCCCCGACGAGGAGACGCCTCCCCCGATGGAGGTCGCCGTCAAGCACCTCAACCGGAACGGCCTTCAGGCAAGATACACAAATATGATCCACCACCTGCATATGCGCATTGCTCTTTGGTGGCTCTGTAAAATTAATGGCGAATTTGATGATCTTGAGCAGGGGCACAAGGAGTGGCTGACGGAGGTGAACGTCCTGGGCATCGTGGACCATCCCAATCTGGTGAAGCTGGTGGGCTACTGCGCCGACGACGACGAGCGAGGGGCGCAGAGGCTCCTCGTGTACGAGTACATGCCGAACCGGAGCGTGGACGATCACCTGTCGGGCAGAGCGATCGGGACGACCCTGTCATGGCCGATGCGGCTCCGGGTGGCTCTCGACGCCGCCAGGGGGCTCAAGTACCTGCACGAGGACATGGATTTCCAGGTACCTCTTCCTTCCGTGCTTGGATTGAAGCCTGAAACATCTGAATGAATCGAACTGAAGCTCGATCTGCAGGAAAACATGAACTGAATTTGTAACATTTGCATTGCTCAGATAATTTTCAGGGACCTCAAGACATCAAACATTCTGCTGGATGAGGACTGGAACGCCAAACTGTCAGACTTCGGCATGGCCAGGGAAGGACCATCGGAGGGCCTCACACACGTCTCCACAGCGGTAGGAAGATGAAGCTTGAGCATTCAGATGAAAAAGTTAATTCATCAGATAGATACAGGTCAGAAGTCGGAAATGGATTGTGACATGTATGGTGATACTGATGTATCTGCAGGTGGTTGGCACCCTGGGGTACGCGGCACCGGAGTACATCCAGACGGGGCGGCTGAACGCCAAGAGCGACATCTGGAGCTACGGGGTGCTGCTGTACGAGCTCATCACGGGGCGGCGGCCCATCGACGGGGAGCGGCCGAGGGGCGAGCAGAAGCTGCTGGAGTGGGTGAAGCCCTACATCTCCGACACCAACAGGCTGAGGCTGATCGTGGACCCCAAGCTGGAGGGCCGCTACAGCATCAAGTCGGTGGCCAAGCTGGTCACCGTCGCCAACCGCTGCCTCGCCAGGCTGCCCAAGGCGCGCCCCAGGATGGGGGAGGTGCTGGACATGGTGCAGAAGGCCGTCGACGTCGACGGCGCCGCCGCCGCCGCCGGTGCTCCCCCGCTGCACCACTACAGCAGCGGCGGCAGCAGCATGGAGGAGGGGGGCAGCTCCAAGCTGAGGCAGGAGGGCAAGAAAGGGTTCCATGGCCACTGGCGAGGTGCAAGAGGAAAAGGGCCCCTCATGTGCTGATGCTGAGGATAGTTTAATTCAGGTGGTGATTGATTAGATTTTTCCAGGATCCTAATTAATCCTAGTATGTGTGTTGGTGGTGTTATTCTGAGTGATGAATCCAAGCCGGAAGAGTCATAGTGTGCAGTGTCAATTGTGTGGATATGATATGGCTATAGAGTATGATTAGGTGGTGGATGAATCAGTGATTATCCTGTCAAGCATCATTGTTAGAAAAAAATCTCAGCCTCCTAGTTCCCTTTTTCCTGTAAAACTGAGCATAGATCTGTTTGTTCTTTCACCCCTTTTGCAGCAGTGTTATTTTAAGATTGATGATGAAAATTGGAATACTTATTCATTCATTATGACTACTAGGATGCAAGGTACTTGTTGGGGAACCCCTCTCCATGGATCAAAAGGAAGAAGATATTTAGGGCATCTTTGGTTTGCAGGATTCTATAAATGTGGGAATAAGAAAAACATGTGACTGAAGTTTCATGCTCATCTCAATCCTGTAGGGTTTTGCTGTGTTTGATTGCATCATAGGAAAAATAAAGGATCCTTTCAAAAAGGTTTTAGTGGATGCTGGAAATCCAATGAGAAGTAGTACAAAGAAGTAATCAGGAGAACATCTCTACAACATCCATTCTCATGAATCAAACAACCAATGCAGAAAAATACCTAAGTATTCTAATTCTCCAAAATTCTTATGAAAATCCTTTGAATCAATGAGGCCCTTATTGTGGACTGCATTCGGAGCCTTTTATATTAAACCTTTGTGCTAAGGTCTTTTGAGATGCCTTACATAATCAAGTCGTCGTCGTCCAGTCCTCTCGTCCCCTCCTCTCGTCCCCGCGTGGCGACGGGAGGGGAAAACCCTAGCCGCCGCCAACCGCCGCCCTCCCCACCTCTCCCTCTCCTCCCCCGCCGCCCCAGGGCGTGGCCGGGCAAAGCCGGGCCGTCGCCGGCGGCAGGGGAGGCATCCTCGTCCCCTCACGCGATGGATCGGCGCGGGCCGACTTCTTCGAGCCGGGGTGTGGTGCGGCCGGGCACCATGACGTGGTGGCTCCTCCGGCGCGCCTGGAGCAGCTGCGGCGTGGCGGATCGGCGCGGTGGTCTGCGCCTTGGAGGGGCGGCGGCTTCGGCCCCGATCTCTAGGCGGCAAGGAGGTGGATGGCACCGGATCTCCTGGCTCACCTTGGGGGATCTGGGGCCCGGTCTTGGGGGCTGGCGGCGGTGGATCTGGGGCCCCCGGCCCTGATCCGATCTCCTCCGGCGGCGGTCCTAGGATTCCAACTCGAGCCGAGATTTTGCTCGACCGGATGCATGTCCCCATCGATCTGGCTGCAGTGTCATGTTCCGGAAGGCTCCGCCGGGAACTCCCTTGGGCGATTCATGCCGGGAGATTGCTGGATCGGGTGGGATTCGGTCGTGCGCACCCGTGTTTTTCTCTGGCCGTTTGGTTTCAGAGGGAGCGCTGCGAAGCTCTGCTGGCTGTTACCATCATGGGGTATGCTTCTCGTTCCATGGTGAAGTCAGCTGGCGGAGAAGGTCATGGAAGCTGAGATATGAGGACTAGCGATGGTGATTCGAGTCTCTGTGGCGATGAGGAATTGGCTTGGTGATTTGTGACTTGGAGCAGCGGCATGCTAGTGGGGGCGACTGCACAGGAGAAGTCCAAAGTCTTTCTTTCAGGATGAAAATCCAAGGTCTGGCCTTAAGTGGTTGTGTCTGGCAATGGCCTTGTTGAAGGCATTGTTTTTGAGAGTGAGGACTTTCTTCAGGGTGAAAACCTAAGATCGATGATCGGGCGATGACGGTGTTTGTGCACTGTTCCCTTATTGGAGGCGTCGCTTTTGGAGAAGCTGGACTTTTGGTGCTGTCTTGGTGGTGTTAGTGCTACTGTTTCAGGGAATAGATCATTGCAGCGGGACTTTTCTTTTTCGTAATTCTTCTTTCCTTTTTTTGGCTGTGTGCATCCGTTATGTCGCTAGGGCATTGCGTTGTTGCAGAGGCTGGGTGTAATTGGTATCTCCGCGATATTAATATATGCTCTTTGTCGAAAAAAAACATAATAAAATGCATATACAACACACATTTTTCACACGATGCGTGCGATACTTTTTTATTTGATCCAAAATAGATGTGTAAACTATAGATTCTCACCCAAATAAATCCTTAAAGAAAAGTTCTACAACATTCAATCCCATGATCAAACAACCAACATTGGAAAAATACCTAAGTATTCCAATTCTCCAAAATTCCTATGAAAATCCTTTGAATCATTGAGGCCCTTATTGTGGACTGCATTTGGGGCCTTTTATATTACACCTTTGTCGTTCGGCCGTCCCTTTCGGCAAACCCTATTCCGCGACTAGGTCGCTACATAGCAACCTAGCACGTGCCCCCTCATGCGCGTGGTTTTCTTCTGGGCTGCCCCATTCTGGGTTCAACCCAATTCCAGGTTCTAGAACCTTCCCCGAACCTTTTTTTCATTGTTTTTCTTTTCTTTTATTTTATCATTTTTCCTTTTTTTTCTGTTTCCCCTTTTCTTTTTGCAGTTGTGAATATATTTCCAAATTTTGAACACTTTCTGAAATTTTGAACATTTTTGAATTCATGAAGATATTTTTGAAATTGTGAACGATATTTATGGAACCATGAACATTTTTCGAAAGCCCGAACATTTTTTTTCAAATTCTTATTTTTTTAAAAAACTTGTATTTTTTGAATCGGTGAATATATTTTGAATCGATGAACATTCTTTCTAACCGGCAATTTTTTTTTGAATTGGTTAATATTTTTTGGATCAATGATCTTTTTTGGGAATCCACTATCACTTTTTATTCTCTTGAACATTTTAAAACAAAATCCATGAACATATTTTGTTCAAATTCACGAGCAGTTTTTCAATACCCGTTTTTTCTCTAATTGATGTCATGTTGAAATTTCCGCACACCGTAGTGAAGGTTTTTGTACCAGAGTACCTAAGAGAACCAACTATCGAGGATATAGAAAAGCTATTGGCAATTGGCATAGCAAGAGGTTCCCAAGTATGCTTGGTTCAGTTGACAGCATGCATGCACTCGCAATGAAAGAACTGTCTGAAAGGTTTGCACGATCAGTACTAAGGTCACACCAAAGAAACTACCATCATACTTGAAGCAGTGACATCAAAGAACTTATGGATTTGGCATGCCTGGTTTTCACAATGGCATCAATGTGCTCCAGGGATCTTCATTGTTCAAGAAACTGTGACGGGGAAGCTCCAATGTGCAACTACACCGTCAACAAGCACAACAACAAACATATGGTACTATCTCGGTGATATTTAGTGGATGACGTTTGTGTAGGGGGTATATAAGCGGGCGCGTATAAACGAATTAGCCCAGTCCGGTTGCTATATATATATATATATATATATATATATATATATTTGCGTCCAAACACACTTTCTTTATTGCTCAATAATGTTCATAGGGATACATCTCAAATTTGGTGGGTTCAGTAGCCATACATGGCGTCCCAGACCCAACCCAAAAACATGTTTGGCAAGGCTATGTGCCTCTATATTTGTTCCTCTACCCTCGAAAATAAAAGAACACTGATAGAACTGATACAAGGTAGCGTTTATCTCCTTCACCACCGCAGCATAATTTCCTCCAATTCCTTGATTGATATCTCCAACCACTCCCTTGTTATCACATGCTATTTCCACATGCGTCAAACCAAGATCCAGGGCCAGCGCCATCGCCTCCCGGCATGCCAAAGCTTCAAGCGTCGCTGGGTCATGCATCCCCGGGATCTTCATAGCTGAGGAGCCTAAGTAGTGTCCCTGCGAGTCCCTGCAGACCGCGCTGACGGAGCCTGCAGCTTCCACCCTTGATACAGCACCATCCACTCTGATCTTGGCCACCCCCTGCGGAGGAGGAATCCAAACTGGGCATGACCTGTTTGGGGCTGCTTGTAACGGAGCAGCTTTCTGTTTTGGCTTGCACTCCTCTAGCTCATGCAAGTATTTCATGATGAAACCGTGAGTGGCTTGGGGGGTTTGGAAAATATTCTCGTGCAAAGCTTGCCTTCTTGCATACCAGATGGCCCAAAGAGTGACCAGAACTTGAGTGAATTCAGAGGACGGGATTACATCCATGGCCGCAAAAACCCAACGCTTAGCATCAGGCTCCCTTATACTGTTGATTGCTTCCACCAAATCAGGGTTCTGCAGTGCCCACACACACCTAGCAGCATGTCAGTGTAGTAGGGAATGTTGCCAGGAGTCCTCGCTGCCGCATAGACCGCATGTCGTCGCCGTAGACATATTACGGTGATGGAGAAGGTCTGCAGTTGGGATAGACTGCTGGGCCAGTCTCCAGAGGAAGATTTTTATTTTTGAAGGGACATCTATCTTCCACAACTTCGACCAAGCCTTCTGCTCTCCTTCGGTATTGGATGGATCCGCTCTACCTTCTAGCCAAGCTTCTCGTCGCAGTTTTGTGGTGATCAACATCCGGTATGCAGAACGTACTGAGAATACTCCGTTCTTCTCGTGTACCCAGGACCAAAAGTCTTGAATATGTCTCGTACAGACAGGAATAGAGAGTATTGCTGTAGCATCAGTTTGCACGAAGACGTTCGATATCATATCGCAATTCCATTCTGCACTGGGGAGGAGCAGTTCCTCAACGAGCTGCGGTGGATTGTGTATTCTGCTCATTATAGGACGCATGTTATGTGGGCGAGGTAGCCAGTTATGCTCCCAGATACGTGTAGTACTTCCATCTCCAATTCTCCTTATAAGTCCTTGAGAGAGTGTGTCTCTTCCATCCAGTATTGACCTCCAAACTTGGGACGGAGCTCCACCCAGTTCGGCCTGAAGAAAATCAGAAGTAGGGAAATACTTCGCTTTTAGTGTTCTGGCACTTAGAGAAGTTGGATCATTGAGAATGCGCCAAGCCTGCCTGGCTAGCAGAGCCAAGTTGAAAAGTTCTATATCCCTGAAACCGAGACCTCCACACTGTTTTGGTCTCGTCATCACACTCCAAGAGACCCAATTGGCTTTCCTTTTTCCTTCTTTGCTCCCCCACCAAAACTTGCGTATTAGTGAGTTCAGGTGTTCACACAAGCCCCTCGGAAGTTTGAAACAAGACATTGAGTACACCGGCACGGCCTGCGCCACTGACTTGATGAGAACTTCTTTCCCCCCTACAGAAAGTATTTTCTCCAGCCATCCCTTGACTTTGTTCCAAACTCTGTCCTTCAGAAATTTAAAAGCACCATTCTTGCTATTACCAACATCAGAAGGCATGCCCAGATACCTTTCTGACAATGACTCATTTGTAACTTGCAAAACTTGCATCACATTATTTCTGAGAGGATTGGGGCAGCCTTCCGGCACGCCATCGATATAAATAAATCTCTCAATGCATGAATGTTTTGGGCTTGGCCCAACCTTCCGGCACGCCATCGATAGAAAAAAAACCCTCAACAAAAACAGCAAAATCTCGCCTAAAATCCCCAATCCCCCTCCTCCCACGCCGCCGCCCCTCGCATTTGCCCTCCTCCCCTGCCTCCGGCCCAAGTAATCCGACACCGGCGAACCCGCCTCAAACATGGGAGCACATCCAGCCACCGTCCCATGCTCCCTCCGGTGCGGCGCCGCCGTCCGCCGACCCGTGTGGCCGCGCAGCGCCGGTTTCCTCGTCCGCGACGGCCGCCGTAGCAACGGAGTCGGCGCGAAGCTGTCCTGCGTCGGCCCTACTGCCTGGAGCTACCCCCACAACTTCGACTCAGACTCGGAAGCCATGCCGCCTGGCCCTTGGTGGGGCGAGGCGCTGCTCCAAGAAGACGCCGAGTTTTTTCCTCTTGCCGATTTCATCCCGGTTGGACAGGGCAGGAAGGAGCTGGATGCTATATGGCACGCCCTCGTCGCTGGCCCCCTTGGATCCGTCCAGCTGACCCTGCGTGAGATCGTGGCCGCCGGCAACTTGTTCCGCTGCCGCAGCTTCCACGTCGGCACGCTCTCAGGTAAATAAAAGGAAAGCAAAATGTAGGATCAAGAATTGAACTGTGTGCCTATATATCCAATTTATGAACACACCGAATGTTATCACATTGTTATTTCTACACTTCTGGAGTATGTTTTAGTCTAGACTCTAGACCACAGTCCAACAATATAACTGTGTAGTACTGTAGTATGAACTGATAATGCAACATCAGTAGATGCGCTCAAGTAATATGGCGTATGAGTTGCTCAAGATGTTGCTGCCCGCCCGTCCATGCAGGTGCTTTGCTAGTCGTTGCTGGGGTTTTCCAACTCTGCAAAACAACACCTACCCTTTTCGTGGACATTGTTCTCGGATCTGTCTTCTACAAGCTGAGTGTTTTATCCGCGCAGTTGCAAAGGGAGGGCAAGTCATTTAGCATATGTGCACGGATACAGCTAGGTGAGTTAAAGGCTTCAGTTTTTGCAGTACCGTTTTCCCTTTTGTGAGCTACTGTTATCTCTCCAGATATGCAGTAACATGCAGTGGATAAAATGCATGGTTTGGCTATGTATTTGTTTATCTGTACTTTGTTTTCTGTGCTAGTTTTGCACTGAAGCTGATATGTTTTCTTTTCTTTTCTTTTCGCTGCAGTCCTTGTGCTTATTTTGTCTTTCAAGGATAACAGCGCATCTCAGGTATGACATTTTCCACCTGCAATATTGCTCGGCATGATGCACATGCTCCCTGCTCGAGGAAGTTTGTGCAGTTTTATGCTTCAGTAATTAATCGTTATATGATTTTTTTGGCTGGCGATAGGGCTTCTACCGCTTTCTTGTGGAAGTGATCTGGTAAGTGTTGCAGCATAAGACTTTGATTATCTAGAGAAAAATATCAATTTCTTGATGCTTCTTATTTGAGTCACGATTCTTCAATTATAAATACCTGTAGAAGAAACCAAAAGTTCCAACTGATGCATGAATGGCATACTTTTGCCTGCCGGTGCCTATTTCCCCTGTTCTGTAAATAAAATTAATCAAAGCCATTGAAAATAAAAACCCAGGCCCATGGACCTTTTATCTCCTCAAGTTTCATGCTAGTTTCTGTAGGCCAATCTGAATAATAGTGTAATCCTGCAAATCTTTGACATTGACCAATGAAGATACATATACATTTGAAATCGAGTGGTGTATCTAGAGAATAAATTCAGTTTGAGACAATGGATTGCAAGTGTGTTTTGGGCATACATGCATTTGCTAGATAATGTAGAGCGCCATTTGTTGCTTCTGTCCAATGAACTGCGTCTTTTGTAAACTGCAGACATGCATTTGGCTACTCTACACAACTAATGTAGCTACTGAATTTGGTAGTGCGTGGGTAAGAACTGCTGGAATTTTATGCAAAGGGTTGGTCTCACATAAATGAAATAAGAAATCTCTTTTACTCTTGTCTTGCATGCCTCTGTGAAGTGTGAACAGCCCCGTTTGCTTCGGTCCTATGTAATCACAAACATCTGTTGATCCCAGGTTTCTCAACATTTACGTGTATCTCATAATGGCCTACGACGCGACCGTTGGCGTCAAGCATGGCAGACTCGAGTGGCTTGGGGTCTATAGATTGCTGCGGACGAAGGGTGGCCTGATGAAGGTGCTGAAGCATACCTTTCTTGATATCTTGGGAGGGAACAAGAAGCCGGTCTCGATAAAAAGAAGGAACAGAAAGGGCCAGTAAGGGGGGGATGCAAATAGGGTGCTCACTTGTGTCATCTGGTGGCAATTAGTACTCCCTCCGTCCCAAAATACTTGTCATCAAAATGAACAAAAAGGGATGTATCTAGAACTAAAATACATCTAGATACATCCCCTTTTATCCATTTTGATGACAAGTATTTTGGGACGGAGGGAGTAGTAGAATCACTTACCGTACCTAGGCATATATTGATATATATATATAGTTGGTTAAGCTGGTGTGCTCAATGGGTTCTTCACACCGTATGGTATGCTTGTGGTGTGGCTGCGCACTACTGAAGAAGATGACTTGTTCCGCATTTGGATGGAACGCCGGAGTTACCTTTTCTTGGTGTGATTTCAGCGAAGCCTGTGAACTGAATCGTGTTTATATCGAACTGAAGATGGTGTGTACTTCTTTGGTTGTAGTAGAGAGTCGGAAGGTTAAAAAAAAAGTGCAAACAATTGACAGTGATGGGCCTGAAACTAGAAAATGTGCCAGGATAAGGATCATCAAAGGACTTGCCCATGCATGCACGGAGTGGCAAGTCCACCCTTTTATTTTATTTTATTTATTTATTATCGAGCAAGTGCACACTTTTGATATCCATCATATTCATAGTGCATACACGCGCCGACGGACGCCCAGTGTTGCTCAAACGGCGATGCTGTTGGGAATCCCGCGGACGTGTGGTGCGGCAGGGTCGGCCCTCGGCGCGAGCAGCGTGTAGGGCACCTCCACGGGCCCGTTCCGGTTCTTGAGCGCGCCGTCGGCGTTCCTCTTCTTGACGGCCTCCGCGACCGCGTCCAGCTTCGCGTTGAACTCGAGCAGCGCCTTGGCAGCCCGCTGCTCGCTCGTCCACCGCTCCGTGTCGGGCCGCTCTCCCATGAGCGGCTCCCCTGGCTTCACCGGCGGGCTCATGGTGAGCGCCATGAGGCCGAACGCCTCGTTCTTCGGGGTGATGTGGCCCAGGAACTCGGCCTCGGTCATCTCCGCTTTGGCGTCGGCCGGCACCTCCCCGGAGGTGACGGTGGGGCGGTTGGGGACGAAGCCGTTGTACGCGTACTGCCCGAAGCTGACGGCGGAGTGGTAGGCCGAGCCGAGCCAGATGATGGTGGCGCAGGTCTCCACGAGGTCGTCGACGCAGTCCATCGCCGGCCACCACGGCGCCTCTTTCAAGTCGCCGTGGCCCACGTTTCGCACCTCGCTCCACCAGGCCTGCAGCTCGCTGTCCCCCGCGACGGCGCCATCGCCGTCGGGGTAGTAGATCGCGCAGTATTCCGTGACCCATTCCTTGATGGCCGTCCAGATCTCCAGCCCGTCGACCGCGTACGGGTAGTCCTTTATCAGCAGCTCCAGCTCCTCGGACTTCTTTGGATCGCCTCTCGCCACACCTCTGCGTACATATATACAAATGCATCGAGTATCATTTCAGATTCTAAAGCTGTGCATGCATTGTAGGATTATTAATTTTGTCAGCATTTTAGTCAGTACGTCTTGATGGGTTGGTTGGGGAAAAGGAGCTCGGTGACCCATTTCCAGATCGCCGTCCAGATATTCAGCTCCAGCTCCTCATTCTTCTTCGGACCTCGTCTCACCATTCCACTGCGTAGTACGAGTATGAACAATAATGCTAGACCTAAAAAGAGTCTACAAATGTTTGCTCAACTTTCCTAACTAATAGTTCTCTTCCCCCTTAATCCAACTGGGGTGGCCTCCTTCGTCCCCTTTTACCAATCATAATCCTCCACATCGATCAGTTTGTGTGTAAAAAATTGAAATAAGCTCTTCTAGACATAGCATTACTCATGTACAAATGCATTAATTATTCATCCTAAATTCTAAAGCCAGTAGGTGTACTTTAATGCTCCCTCCGTCTTAAAATAAAAATAAGTGACTCGACTTTGTACTAAAGCTAGTACAAAGTCTAAGTCACCTTATTTTAGGACGGAGGGAGTAGTACTTAGGTCAGTTGCATTTGACTCACCGCTTGATGAGTTCGTTGGGGAAAGCGAGCTCGGTGAAGTTAAATGAAGCATATGCCTTGGAGGACATCTCCAAGCCGTATTTGCCGGTGAAGAAGTTGACCTCGTGCATGTTGCGGTACAAGGCACCGCCCTGTCGCTCGTCGCCGGAGCCGATGACGATGTGGCGCGCGGTGGAGTTTGTGTCCAAGGTGTTCCGGAAGTGCGGCTTGAGGAGCCTGTGGATAGGGTGCAGCACGCTCAGCTGCCGGTTCGCCGCGATCACCACGGGCTCCATCGTCGCGTGCGTCCTCAGCCTACATACAGGATGCACCAGTCAACATGACTAGTACATGCTATGATTTCTCATCACGCTAATTGACATTGTAAGGGTAGCGTACCAGTGAAGGACGTAGTTGTTCTTGCAGGCGTCGTTGGAGGCGGCGTGGGCCTTGGCGAGGTCCCACGAAGTGAAGGTGTCGTCCCCGGCTTTGACTTCGCCGGGCGGAGTGTACACCGTGCTGGTGGCGCCGAGGTGCTCATCCTCGGGGTGCGGCGAGCTAAGCTCGATGGCCAGCGGCTTGAGTGTGGAGTCGTCTTGCAAGAAGAAGAGCGTCCTCGTGGCGTACGACTTCCTCTGGGAGAGCTCGCCCTTCTCCTCGGCGCCGGGCAGCTCGTTGATGCGCTTCAGGTACGGCATCACCCAGTCGTGGTGATCCACAGCGTACAACCTGTCCTTTTCTATAGCCTGCACAATCCATAATAATGTTTGACTTTGAAGAAGAAATTTTACATGCGCTGTAATTTGACAAGGAAGAAATATACAGTTAGTAGGTACCTGCGCCACAGTCATGTTTCCCAAGTTCTTCTCAATGTGCTCCTTGGTTATCTTGCTGTCTTGGTCACCATACACAGCCCGGTCAAGCTTGCTGGTGAGTGGGAGGCCGGTGACGAGCTCGATGGACAGTGGGTTTGCCCCCGCGAGAGTTTGCCTAGCGAACTCTTCATCCGTCCGCCAAGCTGTTCGATTCGCTGTGTACACCAAAAATAAGTTTGATGAGTTCAACTTCCGTGTTTGTTCGTGTGTTCGGACCGGGGTTATCCTGTTGGGTGTGGCTAGGTCTCAGTCGAGTGAAATTTAACCGAGTCTCAATCAGGTGATATAACATGTAAGAGAGAAAATGAAAAAGAAAAGACTTAACGAAGTCAGTCGACTGAGACTTAGCAAGACTGTATCCTGTTTTGTTTCTGGGAAGAAGAAAAGAGCATGCATGGTGAGGTACTACCTGAGATGACCTGCGGGACGGGGAATGCGATGGGCTTGGCGTTGGTGTCGAAGAGGCCGTGGACGTCGGCCAGCGCCCCGAAGTGGCCGTCGAGCTTGGGAAGGTTGGGCGCCTTGGCCACGGGGCCAGTCCGCTCGTCGCACGGGATGTAGACCCCTTCGTCCAGCGGCGCCCTGGTCTCGCTCGCGGGGTCGGCCTTGCTGGGAGGCCGGCTGGTCCTGGTCCGGCGAGGGTACGGGTACTCTTCGGACGCTCCCAGCACCGGGCGCGCCAGGTCCTCGCGCACGTCGGGGTTCCCCAGGTCGTTGTAGAGCGCGTAGTCGTACACGCGGTCCCATTTCTGCAGCGGCTCGTCGGCCGGCGCGCCCTCGCCACGGAGCAGACGGAGCTCGTCTTCCCTGTCCTTGAGCAGCGCCGGCGGCGTCTTCTCCTTCACGTACGACTGCAGCAGAATCAGCAGAAGAATGTTTTAGTCATACTCACATGCAAAAAGATTGGGTGAGAACGTTCGCTTCATCGTATCTATGTGTGCTGCACCCACGTCGTTGGTGAAGAAGAGGCGGTATGGGTGCTTGTCGACGGGATAGACCCATCCGTTGCACACGAAGTGGACGGCCGGCGAGCTCAGGCTGAGCAGCTTCAGGTACACGGGGAAGTCGGAGTTGTTAGTCACGACGACTGCGCCGGGAGCGCCCAGGGCCTCGTCCCACAGCAGCTCCACGTCGACCTCCGTCTCACCGCTGGATACGACGGCGTCCAGCGCCGCCGCCTCCCCTCTCACGCCGCGCCCATCATTGTCTGTAAGTATGTTTGTTAGAGTACCCCATCACGATGGCAAAACGTGCGGCGAACCATGGTTAAGCTACAAATATACTATGCATGTACCGGCGACGGTGGCGCTGACGAGCTGGAGGGAGAGCTTGAGCGGGCCGTTGGGCGCGTCGGAGCTCTGCAGCAGCAGCTTGCCTTGGACACGAGCGCTAGTGGCGGCGGACGTGGTCTGCACGTCGGAGCCGGCCACTGCACGCGTGGCCGTGGTGGCGGCGCCATGGCTTGTGTTCGGGTGCAGCATTTTCAGCTGCGAGCGAGCCGCGGAAGGCACGAGCGTTGGGCGTGGTCCATCCCGGCGCTCCAGCGCCCCTGCGGGGCGGAGCATCGTCGCGGTCCATCCCGGCGCCCCAGCTGTGCCCGTGACGGACGGAGCTTTCGGGCCGCGGGCACACGGGCGTGGGCTGTGACGGATCTGCATCGACATAGTCGGTATGGCGCGAGCTGACAGTGTGCTTGGTGGTGTTGGGTGGATGGCAGTGTGACTCGGGACACACACATATATATAGTCGGGAGGAAACTTGGACGGGCGCTGGCGCTGTAGAAATGTTAGGCTAGCTTCAAGATTCGTGCAGATTGCAACACCTGGCACTTCCCATTTTGTGCTATAGATTGGATACGAAAACGAATAATGGAGGTGGTCGGTACCCCAAGGCTTGTAGGCAATTACTCCCTCCGTCCCAAAATTCTTGTCTTAGATTTGTCTAAATACAGATGTATCAAGTCACATTTTAATATTAGATAGTACATTCATATCTGACAAATCTAAGACAAATATTTTGGGACGGAGGGAGTACCTATTAAGCACACAGGAAAAACGTGAAGCAGGGAAACAAGTTCAAAGTATACTTTCAGCTTAATGTAGTCCACACACCAAGCTTTCTAAGAGCAAGTACAATAGAGCTGAGTCAGCTGGCTATAAAAAAATAAACTAATACTCTCTCCGTCCCAAAATAAGTGACGCAAAAATGACTCAACTTTGTATATATAATACTCCCTCCGTCCCAAAATAAGTGACGCAAAAGTGACTCAACTTTGTACAAAGTTGAGTCACTTTTGCGTCACTTATTTTGGGACGGAGGGAGTATATTCTTACTTAAATGGAGAAAAAAGAAGAGGAGAGAGAAGGTAAGCAGGCTCTGGGTGGAGAGCCAACTCTAGCACATGCTCCTAGGCACATTGTGAGAGTGAAAGCTGGGCCATATAATAAATAAGTAATACACTTTTCTAATCAACTATTGTACATATTAGATATAAGATGGGCTATAGATGACATGGCAATGACTTATAACTAGTTGTTGGCTATACTATTAACCATGCTCTAATAGCCTAGAAGGTAAATCATATGGATCTAATGACATCGCTTATGACACCCTCTTAACTTAGTCAACTGCAGAAATAAGCACCTAGAAAAACGTGAAGCAAAGCAACAAGTTCAAACCATACCTTTAGCTGAATAATAATGCGGTTCTCACACCACGCTTCATAATAGCCTGAAAAACAAATCATACGAGTCTAATTTCGTCGTTCATGACATACTCTTGACTTTGTACGTAATTAGCTAAAGAATTGAGCACACATGAAAACATGAAGCAAAGCAATAGATTCTGTGCAATACGTTTAGCTTATATGCAGTCTATGCAAGATCCTCTGCAATTTTAAAATATGTAATATCAAATAAATTCAATACAATATATTACAATAGGATAAAAACTATATATCGATTATATTATTAAAATAGGAGGTAAAAAAGCACTGCCTTCGCCCACACATGCTAAATAGTTATAATTGTCCAGATAAAAAACTAGGGGTGAAACGGCGAATAACAACGTATGCATGCTCGCACTAGAATCGGTATCAACCGAGTCAATCGATATCATGAGAGTAAACTTTAATTTGATCAAATTCGAAGCAATTTGAACCGAAAACAGCATGCATTCAAACATAAACATAGATAGTTTTGCACAACTGAACATAAAACACAAATTTAAACTAAACTAAGCTTAACTAAACTACTTTCGGTCGAATGTGAGGTCGAGCCAATCCTTCCTCCTCAGGTACGGTGCGCCGTGATTTGGGTTCGGGACGGTGCATGCCGTCGTCTTCGTCGTCGGGGAAGACACTCCTCCACTCGTCGACGTCGATCTCCTCATCCTCGCCGCCTTGGACCTCGTTGTAGGAGATAACGATAACCTCGCCGCCGGTGTCGACAAAGATCATCTGCTTCGCCTCCACGAGCTCCGGCTGCTCCCGGCGGAGCTCTTCCATGTAGGCATTGTCGGCGGCCTTGGCCACGAGGTGCTCCCTGACCCCGCGGTCCTCGCGCGCCATGGTCGAGCTCACCACTCACGGCTTCGGCGGGACGAGGTGGACCCGACGTGTGCCGAAGGGAAAATTGAGCCGAGCCGCCGCCCCGAGGAAGAGGACCTGGCAGCGGTCGTACTCCATGGCCACGAGCTCGGCCGTGTGGAAGGTCTCGAGCCATCGCCGGGTGCGGGTCTCCCGATCACTGATTTTGTCCACCCACGCCCCCTAGTGCCATTGCCGGACCCCCGAGGTAGGTCCTCGTCGACGGCCGGGGTGGAGGGAGGACGGGGAAGTCCTCGAACCGGCGTAGGGGCGCGGCAGCGGGCAGATGGGGCGACCGGCGGCGGTGGTTCAATGAAGAGCCCGCGGAGGACGAGGCGCCGATTTTACTCGGCCGCGTAGGGATGAAGTTAATATACTCATATTTTTAGGAAAATAGTAATTTCTTTTACTCCACTAAGCCGTATAGGGGATCGGTTAGGTCAAACTTAGTGGAGTAAAAAGCTAAATTTACTCCACTAAAAAGATATAGGGGATCAGTTAGAAATGCTCTTAGTGATCTAAAAAGTCTTAGATTTCACCATAGTGATAGTAGCTACTAGCATGAAAAACGTTACCAATACCACGGCGTATAATGATGTGGCGGGCCACCCCCCACGTGTTGCATTTGAAGTTGCATCTAACGCCATCAACATCAGCCATGGACAGCCGCACCGGATTCTCGTACGACCATGCATGCGGCCACACCATTCTGGCACGTATTCAACACCTATATATGGTTATTTAACGGCCGTGCGGCAATTCCCTTGTGTGCAATGACTGAGACGTAATTTGATTATGCGGAATCGTGACCTCCACACGTACGGTACCGTGGCCCGTTAACAGTGACAGAGTTGTTTCTTGCGGGCGTGTATCGCGTGTGGCTAAGCGTGTGGGATTGCAGAGGTTTAGGGACGCCTTATCTCCAGCGCGGAGCCGAGGCAGCGCATGTTGCATCGTCACGTGCATGTGTATGCCATCGGTTGGCAGCTCGTGGAGCGTGCATCGCGTGTAGTAGGCCCACGACCACGAGTGACTGCTTCCTGAACGTCTGTGATGCACATGCGCGGTGGGCACGGCACAGACAACCGCGATGTTTGGAAAGTGAGCTGCTAGATGTGCAAAATATCCACCATTCGTCCTAAATTTGCCAATAAATAAATAAAATAAAGGCCAACCACCAGTAGAAAATAGGGCATTGGTCCAGCCCATTAGCCCCGGTTCAATCTAGAACCGGGACCAATGGGGGTACTGGACCCGGTTCGTTAGCCCAGGGGGCCGGCCGGGCCACGTGGGCCATTGGTCCCGGTTCGTCTGGACCTATTGGTCCCGGTTGGAGCTAAAAACCGGGACCAATGACTCCTGGCCCACCACTATTGGTCCCGGTTTGTTTTATGAACCGGGACCAAAGACACCCCTTTAGCCCCGGTTTGTAGAACCAACCGGGACCAGTGAGTTGCCTATATAAACCCCCTCACTCAAGAGCAGAGCTCACTGCTCTGTTTTTTTTTCTGGCCGAGGGGGAGAGGGGTTAGTGGTGCTCTAGCTCACCTCCTATGCACACAACGTGTTCGGTGGAATGCCCAAGCCACACTAGTTAAGCTTTTCTCCTCTCGAAGCTCTATTTTCTCCGAGATTTGTCTAGGTTTAGCGGTCCGTCACGTCTCGTCCCCGTCTTCGCCGCCGTCGATCGCCCCCGCCGATCTCGTCATCGGCACCACCGTGGTGAGCCTCTTGTTATGTCCATGCTTTTCTTACTTTTATTATTGCTTTAGATAGATATTTGTCTAATTTTCTTACGTTTATTATTGCTTGTTATTATATAGTGCGATGGTTTTGATATCCGCCCACGTGGGCCCTCGTCCGGTCTACGATTCGGATGTGGTATATTATCTTTAATTTATAACTATTTGTTTTAGTGCTTATGATAGTTATGCCGACCAACCTGACATGCATAGATGTTTTATTATGTCTAGGAGGTAGTTGAACCGGAAATTCCAACCGACCCTCTTGTGGAGAGGTTAAATTTAGTTGAAGAGGAAAACATTTCGTTAAAGAAAAAATTGGAAAAAATGGAGGAGGAGAAGATGGAATTGGAGTTGCATGGTGCGGAAGTTATCGATGATCACAAGATCAAGATGGACCCTATTGTCGAGAGGTTAAATTTAGTTGAAGAAGAAAACAAATTCTTGAAGGAAAAAATAAAAAAAATTGTGGACGAGAAGATGATATTGGAGTTGCATGTTGCGGATGTCGTCGATGATCACAAGATCAAGATGGATGCAATGCGGTTGAAGATTAAAAAGATTATAAAATATGCCATTCATACCGAGGCTTGGTATCATTATGCCGTTGGATCAATTGTTACCTTGGTTGCGATTATGATAGCATTTGTTTTCGCGTTGAAATGTTTTACATAGTTTCGATGTGTATGGAGAGCTATATGTTGTTAGATGAGAACTATATATGTATGTACTTTGGTTTTAATGTGATGATGAACTTTTATCCATTTGGTCACTTAATTATCTATTTATGATGTTCTGTAATGGTTTTTGACACACTTAATTATATATAAATGCACGCACATGAACCGCCAATGGATGTACGGTGACAGACACACCTCCGAGTACATTAAGGGCGTGCGTGAGTTTCTAAATGCGGCAGAGGCAAACAAGCAGAATGGTTTTATGTGTTGTCCATGAACTAAATGTGTGAATACGATGTCTTACTCTAAACGGAAAATCCTTCACTCCCACCTGCTTTACAAGGGTTTCATGCCACACTATAATTTTTGGACGAGGCACGAAGAAATAGGGGTTATGATGGAAGACGGCGAAGAAGAAGAGTACGATGACAACTATGTGCCCCCTGAATATGGTGATGCCGCAATGGGGGGAGCTGGTGAAGATCAAGAGGAACCAGACGATGTGCCCAATGATGCTGCAACGGGTGAAGCTGCTGAAGATCAAGAGGAACCAAATGATGATCTTCGCCGGGTCATTGTCGATGCAAGGACACAATGCGAAAGTCAAAAGGAGAAGCTGAAGTTCGATCCATGTTAGAGGATCACAAAAAAGGGTTGTACCCCAATTGCGAAGATGGCAACACAAAGCTCGGTACCGTACTGGAATTGCTGCAGTGGAAGGCAGAGAATGCTGTGGCTGACAAAGGATTTGAGAAGCTACTGAAAATATTGAAGAAGAAGCTTCCGAAGGATAACGAATTGCCCGACAGTACATACGCAGCAAAGAAGGTCGTATGCCCTCTAGGATTGGAGGTGCAGAAGATACATGCATGCCCTAATGACTGCATCCTCTACCGCGGTGCATACAACGATCTGAACGCATGCCCGGTATGCGGTGCATTGTGGTATAAGATCAGACGAGATGACCCTGGTGATGTTGATGGCGAGCCCGCCAGGAAGAGGGTTCCTGCGAAGGTGATGTGGTATGCTCCTATAATACCACGGTTGAAACGTTTGTTTAGAAACAGAGAGCATGCCAAGTTGATGCGATGGCACAGTGAGGACCGTAAGAAAGACGGGAAGTTGAGAGCACCCGCTGACGGGTCGCAATGGAGAAAAATCGAGAGAAAGTACTGGGAGGAGTTTGCAAAGGATGCAAGGAACGTATGGTTTGCTCTAAGCGCGGATGGCATTAATCCTTTCGGGGAGCAGAGCAGCAATCACAGCACCTGGCCCGTGACTCTATGTATGTATAACCTTCCTCCTTGGATGTGCATGAAGCGGAAGTTCATTATGATGCCAGTTCTCATCCAAGGCCCTAAGCAACCCGGCAACGACATTGATGTGTACCTAAGGCCATTAGTTGAAGAACTTTTACAGCTGTGGAATGGAAACGGTGTACGTGCGTGGGATGAGCACAAACAGGAGGAATTTGACCTAAAGGCGTTGCTGTTCGGGACCATCAACGATTGGCCCGCTCTCAGTAACCTTTCAGGACAGACAAACAAAGGATACCACGCATGCACGCACTGTTTAGATGACACTGAAAGTATATACCTGGACAAGTGCAGGAAGAATGTGTACCTGGGCCATCGTCGATTTCTTCCGACCAACCATCAATGTCGAAAGAAAGGCAAGCATTTCAAAGGCGAGGCAGATCACCGGAAGAAGCCCGCCATGCGTACCGGTGATCACGTACTTGCTATGGTCAATGATTTACATGTAATCTTCGGAAAGGGCCCCGGCGCACTAGCTGTTCCGAATGACGATGAGGGACACGCACCCATGTGGAAGAAGAAATCTATATTTTGGGACCTACCCTACTGGAAAGACCTAGAGGTCCGCTCTTCAATCGACGTGATGCACGTGACGAAGAACCTTTGCGTGAACCTGCTAGGCTTCTTGAGCGTGTATGGAAAGACAAAAGATACAGCTGAGGCACGGGAGGACCTGCAACGTTTGCACGAAAAAGACGGCATCCCTCCGAAGCAGTATGAAGGTCCTGCCAGCTATGCTCTTACGAAAGAAGAGAAAGAAATCTTCTTTGAATGCCTTTTCAGTATGAAGGTCCCGACTGGCTTCTCGTCGAATATAAAGGGAATAATAAATATGGCAGAGAAAAAGTTCCAGAACCTAAAGTCTCATGACTGCCATGTGATTATGACGCAACTGCTTCCGGTTGCATTGAGGGGGCTTCTACCGGAAAACGTCCGATTAGCCATTGTGAAACTATGTGCATTCCTCAATGCAATCTCTCAGAAGGTGATCGATCCAGAAATCGTACCAAGGCTAAGGAGTGATGTGGCGCAATGTCTTGTCAGTTTCGAGCTTGTGTTCCCACCTTCCTTCTTCAATATCATGACACACGTCCTAGTTCATCTAGTCGACGAGATTGTCATTCTGGGGCCCGTATTTCTACACAATATGTTCCCCTTTGAGAGGTTCATGGGAGTCCTCAAGAAATATGTCCGTAACCGCGCAAGGCCAGAAGGAAGCATCTCCATGGGCCATCAAACAGAGGATGTCATCGGGTTTTGTGTTGACTTCATTCCTGGCCTTAATAAGATAGGTCTCCCTAAATCGCGGTACTAGGGGAGACTGACTGGAAAAGGCACGCTTGGAAGGGACTCAATAATATGCAGGGACGGTTATTCTTGGTCTCAAGCACACTACACAGTTCTACAGAACTCTACATTGGTGACCCCGTATGTCGATGAACACAAGAACAGTCTGCGCTCCAAACACCCGGAGCAGTGCGACGACTGGATTACACGTGAACACATCAGGACTTTCAGCAGTTGGTTGGAAACACGTCTCAGAGGTGACAACACTGTTTGTGATGAGTTGTACTTGTTGTCCAGGGGACCATCTTCGACTGTATTGATTTACAAAGGATACGAGATAAATGGGAATACATTTTACACGATTGTCCAAGATCAAAAGAGCACCAACCAAAACAGCGGTGTCCGCTTTGATGCAACAACCGAGAGGGGAAAGGACACATATTATGGTTACATAATGGACATATGGGAACTTGACTACGGACATGATTTTAAGGTCCCTTTGTTTAAGTGCAAATGGGTCAATCTGTCAGGAGGCGGGGTACAGGTAGACCCACAGTACGGAATGACAACAGTGGATCTGAAAAATCTTGGATACACTGACGAACCGTTCGTCCTAGCCAATGATGTGGCACAGGTTATCTATGTGAAGGACATGTCTACCAGACCGAGAAAAAAAAAGATAAGGAAGCGAATACATCATACGATGAGCCAAAGCGCCACATAGTTCTTTCAGGAAAAAGGGACATCCTGGGAGTGGAGGGCAAGACAGACATGTCTGAAGATTATGAAAAGTTTCATGAAATTCCTCCCTTCAAAGTCAAGGCTGACCCAAGCATCCTGATAAACGATGAAGATTATCCATGGTTACGGCGCAATAAGCAAATGACACAAGCGAAGAAAAAGTGAAGAGTTATTTCCGCAACTATTATGATGATACCATACCAACTTTGTAACAAACGAGTATGATACCATTGTCCGTTTGTACTATTCAAATTTCAATACTACTTGCACTAACAAAACAAAACAAAACAAAACAAACTTGAAAAATAAATAGCAACAATAAGTATTTTGTTGTAAGTATAAATAAAATAAAATAAATAAATCAACAAAGAAAATAAATAAAGAAAGTAAAATAAATAAAGCAACTCTAAATACAGCAAAAAACAACTTAGAAATAAACAAAGAAAATAAAATAAATAAAGCAACTCTAAATACAGCAAAAAACAACTTAGAAATAAATAGCAACAATAAGTATTTTGTTGTAATTAAGTATAAACAAAATAAAATAAATAAAGCAACAAAGAAAATAAATAAAGCAACAAAGAAAATAAATAAAGGAAGTAAAATAAATAAAACAACTCTAAATACAGCAAAAAACAACTTAGAAATAAACAAAGAAAATAAAATAAATAAAGCAACTCTAAATACAGCAAAAAACAACTTAGAAATAAATAAAGCAAAAAAGGAAAGAAAAAAAATTGGGCGCTGCCCAGTGAGCCTGCAAGGCCTATAGCACAGGATCCACCTGTAATATAAGGCCCAGCAAGCTCACAGGACAGCGCGCAGAGTTAGGCCCAGAAGCCTGCATTTGAGAGAAGCTCGAGACGGTGGGAGCAGCAGCCCTTATAAACCACTCTCGAGCTCCCTCAGCTAGCGAGGTGGGACTAAACATCCCACCGCACCCGCGCCAGCACAGGGCCTTTGGTCCCGGTTGGTGGCACCAACCGGGACTAAAGGGTGGCATTAGTCCCGGTTGGTGGCTGAAACCGGGACTAATGCCCCCCTTTAGCCTCGGTTGCTGCCACCAACCGGGACTAAAGGCCCCTCCTTCCCGCCCTTTGGGCTGCTGAAAAGGGACCTTTAGTCCCGGTTGGTGGCAGCAACCGGGACTAAAGGGGGGCATTAATC
>LR738710.1:888778876-888792263 GCA_902687465.1 Secale cereale
GGCATTAGTCCCGGTTTCAGCCACCAACCGGGACTAATGCCCCTCCTATATAACCAGGACTTGCGAAATTTTGGGCAGTTTCTTTCTTCCCCGCCCCGACGCCTCCCTCGATCTGCTCCTTCCCCGTCGCCGTCGCCGTCGCCCCCGTCGCCCCGTCGCCGTCGCCGTCGCCCCCGTCGCCCCGTCGCCGTCGCCGTCGCCCCCGTCGCCCCGTCGCCGTCGCCGTCGCCCCCGACGCCGCCTCGTCGCCCCGCCCCGCGCCGTCGCCGCGCCCCGCGCCGTCGCCCCGCCCCGCGCCCCGGCCGGCCCGTCGCCCCGCGCCGCCGCGCGCCCCGCCCCGCCGCCGTCGCGCCGCCGCGCCCCGACGCCGCCTCGTCGCCGCCCCGCCCCGCCGCCGTCGCGCCGCCCAACCCTGCCGATGTGAGGGGCTCTTTTTTTATGTTTAATATTGCTGTATATATATATATATAGTTGGTGTGTATATATGTATAAATTGCAGTATATTTATGTGTATTTTTTTATGTTTATATAAATTGCAGTATATATAGTTGCTGTATATATAGTTGCTGTATTTATATGTATGTGTATATCTTTTTTTTCTTAGGAATTTGCTAAATATATATGTTAAATATATATTTATGTGTATATAAATATATTTTTTCTTAGGAAGTTGCTGTATATATGTGATGTGTGTATATGTGATGTATATATATGTGTATGTGGCTATATAGTTTTTTGTTTATATATGCTAAATATATATAGAAAGTTTTATATATGCAAAAGTTACAAATTTAGAAAAAGAAGGATAGGAAAGAAGAAAATAAGAAAGAGGAAAGAAAGAAGAAGAGGAGAGGAAGAAGAGGAGAAATAAATAAGAAGAAGAAAAAAAGAAAAAGAAGGATAGGAAAGAAGAAAATAAGAAAGAGGAAAGAAAGAAGAAGAGGAGAGGAAGAAGAGGAGAAATAAATAAGAAGAAGAAAAAAAAGAAAAAAAGAGGAGAAGAAGAAAGGAATAGAGGAGAAGAAGAGAAATTTTCTCTTCTTCTCCTCTATTCCTTTCTTCTTCTCCTTTTTTTTTTCTTTTTTTTTCTTCGATCTTCTCCTCTAGCGGTTCCTTTTTTCTTCTTCTTCCTCTTTTTTTATCGGATATGTCTATGTCGATATACACCCTCTCCCCGATAACTTCGACATTAGGGGGGGCCGGGGTCGAGGGTCGTCGAGGGACCGATCGAGAGGCCGAAGGGCGAGGGGTCGAGAGGTTGCCTAGCAGTCGGGGGTCTAGGGTTGTGGATCGCCGAGCAGTCGGGGGTCAAAGTATTGAAGAATTCCATGACTTCATCATTTGCCAGAAGTAACCGGGGCATTTTGGTACAAAGTTATGCAAAGATATTTTGGAACGGAGTTCCTGATAGAATAATCCGTCTTTTGTTACGAATTATCCTATCGGGGACTCCGTTCCAAAATAACTTTGGAGAGCTTCGTACCATCATGCTACTGTTACTTTCGCCTAATGATGAAGTATTGGTTTGTTGAATCCTTTGACACTAGACAAAATGTGACATGAGGGGGTCTAGGGTTGTGGATCGCCGAGAAGTCGGGGGTCGAGGGGTCGAGAGAGGTTGCCTAGCTAGTGTCAAAGTATTGAAGAATTCCATGACTTCATCATTTGCCAGAAGTAACCGGGGCATGTTGGTACGAAGTTATGCAAAGATGTTCTGGAACGGAGTTCCTGATAGGATAATCCGTCTTTTGTTACGGATTATCTTATCTGGGACTTCGTTCCAAAACAACTTTGGAGAGCTTCGTACCATCATGCTACTGTTACTTTCTCCTAATGATGAAGTATTGGTTTTGTTGAATCCTTTGACACTAGCTAGACAAAATGTGACATGAGGGGGTCTAGGGTTTGTGGATCGCCGAGCAGTCGAGGGTTGAAGCTAGTTCTACGTTTGCCATTAATATATCCATCTGTCATGTTTGAATAATAATTGGCATGTTGTAAATATTTGTAGAAACAATGGACGACAACACCCGAGACCTAGCACAAGAAGCGATGTTGATGGACATAATCGCAGACGGACAAAATGCCGTCAGGTCGTATCTCAACGACACCGATGAGCAGGTCGAACAAGAGCTGCGGCTGGAAGATCTAGGCTATGATATTGATGAATTCGGTGACCCAATGCACATGGAAGAAGTAGACCGTGAGGACGGCTCCGGTGACCCAATGCCGGTGCAAGTAGGAGACCGTGATGCTGGCTCCGGTGACCGAACCGAGTCCGGCCAGGAGGTATATATGTTAGTTAAGCATGTGCTGACTAGTTAATTGATTCATTCATTAACTCTCGTCTTTGTTCCTTTTCTAGCCCTCCGGATCGAGCAAATCTTCGGTAAAGAGACGAGGAGCGAAGAAAAAGTTGAGGCCGGATGAAAAGTTTGAGATCTCAGAAATCTCGCGCTCCGGCGAGCCGATTGCACCCATCCGCACAAAGAACGCATTTGTTAATCAGTGCGGGGTTCTGGTTAGGGACAAGATCCCGATCAGCATCCATCAATGGTTAAAGCCGGCTGCAAACGACGCTCAGGTGACTTATGTCACTGATATGCAGAAAGAAGATCTTTGGACTGAGCTGAAGTCAAACTTCATCCTACCGCGAGAGGTTGATCCGGCGAAGCCAGTTAAAGAGGACTTAATCAAGTCTTATGCACTTTCGAAGATGGCAGACCAATTCAGGGCATGGAAGAAAAAACTGAATACGTTTGTCAGAGAGAAAACGACTCCAGAATTCGTGGGCATATATGAGAAGATCAAAGATGACTGGCCCGCATTTGTGGCCCATAAGAAGTCAGAAAAGAGTCAGAAGATGTCGGAGACAAACCGGATAAATGCTGCAAAGAAGATGCATCACCATCGCACGGGGTCGGGCGGCTACCTCGTAGCCCGGCCTAAGTGGGCCAGGGCTGAGAATGATCTGTTTCAGAAAGGGATCGAACCAGAGACAATGCACTGGCCAGAACGTTGCCGGACTTTGTTCTTCGGGGCTGGCGGAACCTTGGACCCTGTAACAGGGTGGTGCATTTGGACGGACAAGCAATTGGAAACACCACTCAGGAAGATGCGGCAGTATATCAAAGCAGCGCATGCAGGGACGTTCATCCCCGACAGAGAGAACGACGAGCTGACAATGGCCCTCGGGAATCCTGAGCACCCTGGACGGACACGAGGCACGCCAGGCTCCCTTCCGTGGCGTGCTGGGTTTCCGGACGCAGGAGGCTACAAATGCCACGACAGGAGGAAGAAAATGGAGATGACCGAAATCCAGGCGCTGCGGGCCAGAATACAAGCGATAGAGGAACGGGAAGCAGATCGGGAAAGAATTGCCCAAGCTTCCCCCGAAGCTACCCCGCCATCTCAGCGGAGAAGCAGCATGGCTTCCACCGAGCTGCTTCAGCCAGAGCTTGCCTTGACGGCTACTGCCAGGAATCCTGTGGATGCTATCACGCAGGCACAAAATTGCCACCTTATGGCACAGTGGATGAATCTGAAGGTCAAGGCGGCTGCTGGCTCTGTTTATCCTTCTGGACCAGACGACACTTTTCACTGCCGGCCGATTCCAGAAGGATATGCTAGGGTGATGGTCGACGAAATAACGGAGGGATTTGAGGAGCTCCAGCTTGACCACCCTACCGGTGAAGGGGAGACTCGGCTGGGTTCTTCACTGAAGACTCCATGCCTATGGCGGAAGGACCTAATCAACATTCTGAACTGGACGCCTCCGCCTCCTCCTCCTCCTCCGACGAGTCAGGGCACTCCGCCTCCTCCACCGCCTCCTCCTCCGGCGAGTGACCATCAGGGCACTCCGGCTCCTTCTCCGGCGCGTGGCGGCACACCGCCTCCTTCGCCGCCGGCGCGTGGCGGCACTCCGCCTCCTTCGCCGCCGGTGCGCCCGAGCAGACAGCCAGCTCCTCCTTCGCCTAATCAGCAAGGGCGGAAGAGACCTGCCGCCGCTCCGGCTGCTCCTGCTCCGGCGCCTAAGCAAGTAAAAAAGACAGCCGCTTCGTCTGGTCCGGCGACGTCTACCAGTACAGCCAGAGGCAGGAGGCGATGCAGATTCGGTCCTTCTCTCACGCCTCTAGAGAAGTTACCGTACGAGAGGTCCGACGAGGAAAACACGAAGTGTTGGAGATATGCCCTAGAGGCAATAATAAAAGCATTATTATTATATCTCCTTATTCATGATAATTGTCTGTCATTCATGCTTGAATTGTATTGTACGGAAACATCGATACATGTGTGAATGCACAGATCACAATGAGTCCCTGGTAGGCCTCTAGTAGCCAACTCGTTGATCAACAGATGGTCATGGTTTCCTGACCATGGACATGAGATGTCGGTGATAACGGGATCACATCATTAGGAGAATGATGTGATGGACAAGACCCAAACTTGAGCATAACACGAGATCGTATAGTTCGTAATGCATAAGCTTTTCGGTGTCAAGTATTTATTCCTTAGACCATGAGGTTGTACAACTCCCGGATACCGTAGGAATACTTTGGGTGTGCCAACCGTCACAACGTAACTGGGTGGCTATAAAGGTACGCATCGGGTATCTCCGAAAGTATCTGTTGAGTTGGTACGAACCGAGACTGCGATATTGTCACTCCGTGTGACGGAGAGGTACCTCTGGGCCCACTCGGTAATACATCATCATAATGAGCTCAATGTGACTAAGTAGTTAGTCACGGGATGATGGATTACGGATCGAGTAAAGAGACTTGCCATAACGAGATTGAACAAGGTATTGGGAATACCGACGATCGAATCTCGGGCAAGTACCGTACCGATGGACAAAGGGAATAACATACGGGATTGAGTGAATCCTTGACACAGTGGTTCATCCGATGAAGATCATCGAGGAACACGTGGGAACTAACATGGGTATCCAGATCCCGCTGTTGGTTATTGACCGGAGAGTGGTCTCGGTCATGTCTACGTGTCTCCCGAACCCGTAGGGTCTACACACTTAAGGTTCGGTAACGCTAGGGTCATAGAGATTAATGCACGTGGAAACCCGAATATTGTTCGGAGTCCCGGATGTGATCCCGGACATCACGAGGAGTTCCGGAATGGTCCGGAGGTAAAGATTGATATATGGGAAGTCCAGTTTCGGCCAACGGGTGATCTCCGGGGGTCACCAGGAGCGTCCCGGGACCACCGGAGGGGCCCCGGGGGTCCACCGGGTGGGGCCACCCCTCCCGGTGGGGCCCCTAGGCCGCAAGGGGAAGTGTCCAGCCCCTAGGGCTGGCGCACCACTTGGGGGCCCACCTCCCCATGCGCCTAGGGTTCAAACCCTAAGGGGGAGGGGGGCTCCACTTGCCTTGGGGGGCAAGGAACCCCCCCTGGTCGCCGCCCCCTTGCAGATTGGATCTGTAGGGGGTCCAGGCGCCTCTCCCCCTCCCGTCACACCCCATACTCCCAACGCAGGGCAGCCCGGCGAAGCCCTGCTGCGACATCCACTGCATCCGTCATCACACCGTCGTGCTGCCGGATCTCTGACGACTTCTCCTCCCCCCTTGCTGGATCAAGAAGGAGGAGACATTGCTGCACCGTACGTGTGTTGAACGCGGAGGTGCCGTCCGTTCGGCGCTAGATCATCGGTGACGAAGAACGTGAAGAGTACGACTACTTCATCCTTGCTTCGTTGAAAGCTTCCGCACGCAATCTTCATAACGGTATGTAGATGCACTCTAAGTTACTCGTTGCTAGATGTCTCCATACTTGGATCTTGGTGAAGACGTAGAAAATTTGTGATTTATGCTACGTTCTCCAACAGTGGCATCTGAGCCTAGGTTTTATGCGTAGCATCTTGGCACGAGTAGAACACAAAGCAGTTGTGGGCGTATGATCTTGTTCAACTTTCTTACCGTTACTAGTCAATCTTGATTCGGCGGTATTGTGGGATGAAGCGGCCCGGACCGACCTTACACGTACGCTTACGTGAGACTGGTTCCACCGACAGACATGCACTAGATGCATAAGGTGGCTGGCGGGTGTCTGTCTCTCCTACTTTAGTCGGATCGGATTCGATGAAAAGGGTCCTTATGAAGGGTAAATAGAAGTTGACAAATCACGTTGTGGTTTTGGCGTAGGTAAGAAACGTTCTTGCTAGAAATCCTATAGAAGCCACGTAAAACTTGCAACAACAATTAGAGGACGTCTAACTTGTTTTTGCAGCATGTGTTTTGTGACGTGGTATGGCCAAAGAACGAAGATGTGATGAATGATATATGTGATGTATGAGATTGATCATGTTTTTGTAATAGGGAATCACGACTTGCATGTCGATGAACTTGACAACCGACATGAGCCATAGGAGTTGTCTTAATTATTGTATGACCTGCGTGTCACTGAATAACGCCATATAATTACTTTACTTCATTGCTAAACGTTAGCTATAGTAGTAGAAGAAATAGTTGGCGTGACGACTTCTTCAAGACACGATGATGGAGATCATGATGATGAAGATCATGGTGTCGAGCCGGTGACAAGATGATCATGGTGCCCCGAAGATGGAGATCCAAGGAGCAAGATGATATTGGCCATATCATGTCACTATAATTGATTGCATGTGATGTTTATCATGTTTTTGCATCTTGTTTACTTAGAACGACGGTAGTAAATAAGATGATCTCTCACTAAAATTTCAAGTAATGTGTTTCCCCTAACTGTGCGCCGTTGCTAAAGCTCGTTGTTCCGAAGCACCACGTGATGATCGGGTGTGATAGGTTCTAACGTTCACATACAACGGGTGTAAGACAGATTTACACACGCGATACACTTAGGGTTCACTTGACGAGCCTAGCATGTACAGACATGGCCTCGGAACACGGAAGACCGAAAGGTCGAACACGAGTCGTATAGAAGATACGATCAACATGAAGATGTTCACCGTTTTTGACTAGTCCGTCTCACGTGATGATCGGACACGGACTACTCGATTCGGATCGTGTATCACTTAGATGACTTGAGAGATGTCATTCTGAGTGGGATTTCATTAAAATTTGATTAAGATGAACTTAATTATCATGAACTTAGTCTAAATTCTTTACAATATCTCTTGTAGATCAAATGGCCCACTCTCAGGTTTCCCTCAACTTCAACGCGTTCCTAGAGAAAACCAAGCTGAAAGACGATGGTAGCAACTATACGGATTGGGTCCGTAACCTGAGGATTATCCTCATAGCTGCCAAGAGAACTTATGTCCTAGAAGCACCGCTAGGTGATGCACCCGCTCTCCCGGCGACCCAAGACGTTTTGAACGCCTGGCAGTCGCGTAGTGATGATTACTCCCTGGTTCAGTGCGGCATGCTTTACAGTTTAGAATCGGGGCTCCAAAAGCGTTTTGAGCACCATGGAGCATATGAGATGTTCGAAGAGCTGAAAATGGTTTTCCAAGCTCATGCCCGAGTCGAGAGATATGATGTCTCCGACGCATTCTACAGCTGTAAGATGGAGGAGAGCAGTTCTGTCAGTGAGCACATCCTCGAGATTTCAGGATTGCACAACCGCTTGTCTCAGCTGGGAATGAATCTCCCAGATGAAGCGGTCGTTGACAGAATCCTCCAGTCGCTCCCACCAAGCTTCAAGAGCTTCGTGTTGAACTTCAATATGCAGGGGATGGAGAAGTCCATTCCCGAGGTGTATTCAATGCTGAAATCAGCGGAGGTTGACATCAAGAAAGAACATCAAGTGTTGATGGTCAATAAAACCACTAAGTTCAAGAAAGGCAAGGGTAAGAAGAACTTCAAGAAGGACGGCAAGCAAGTTGCCGCGCCTGGCAAGCCTGTTGCTGGGAAGAAGCCAAAGTATGGACCCAAGCCTGAAACAGAGTGCTTTTATTGCAAGGGAACGGGTCACTGGAAGCGGAACTGCCCCAAATACTTAGCAGACAAGAAGGCCGGCAACGTCAAAGGTATATATGATATACATGTTATTGATGTGTACCTTACCAGCACTCGTAGTAGCTCCTGGGTATTCGATACCGGTGCAGTTGCTCACATTTGTAACTCAAAACAGGAGCTGCGGAATAAACGGAGACTGGCGAAGGATGAGGTGACGATGCGCGTCGGGAATGGTTCCAAGGTCGATGTGATCGCCGTCGGCACGCTGCCTCTACATCTACCCTCGGGATTAGTTTTGAACCTGAATAATTGTTATTTAGTACCAGCTTTGAGCATGAACATTGTTTCTGGATCTCGTCTTATGTGAGATGGATATTCTTTCAAATCAGAGAATAATGGTTGTTCTATTTATTTGAGAGATATGTTTTATGGTCATGCCCCGCTGGTCAATGGTTTATTTTTGATGAATCTCGAACGTAGTGATACACATATTCATAGTGTAGATGCCAAAAGATGTAAAGTTGATAATGATAGTCCCACATACTTGTGGCATTGCCGCCTTGGTCATATTGGTGTCAAACGTATGAAGAAGCTCCATTCGGATGGACTTCTAGAGTCTCTTGATTATGAATCATTTGACACGTGCGAACCATGCCTTTTGGGCAAGATGACCAAGACTCCGTTCTCCGGAACAATGGAGCGAGCAACCAACTTGTTGGAAATCATACATACTGATGTGTGCGGTCCAATGAGTGTTGAGGCTCGCGGAGGCTACCGTTATGTTCTCACCCTCACGGATGACTTGAGTAGATATGGGTATATCTATTTGATGAAACACAAGTCTGAGACCTTTGAAAAGTTCAAGGAATTTCAGAATGAGGTTGAGAATCAACGTGACAGAAAAATAAAGTTCTTACGATCGGATCGTGGGGGTGAATATTTAAGTCATGAATTTGGCTCACACCTTAGAAGCTGTGGAATTGTTTCACAATTGACACCGCCCGGAACACCTCAACGTAACGGTGTGTCCGAACGTCGAAATCGTACTCTGTTGGACATGGTGCGATCTATGATGTCCCTTACCGATTTACCGCTATCCTTTTGGGGTTATGCTTTAGAGACTGCCGCATTCACTTTAAATAGGGCTCCGTCAAAATCCGTTGAGACGACTCCATATGAACTTTGGTTTGGCAAGAAACCGAAGCTGTCGTTTCTGAAAGTTTGGGGTTGCGATGCTTATGTCAAGAAACTTCAACCTGAAAAGCTCGAACCCAAATCGGAAAAATGCGTCTTCATAGGATACCCAAAGGAAACAATTGGGTACACCTTCTACCACAGATCCGAAGGCAAAGTCTTTGTTGCCAAGAATGGATACTTTCTGGAGAAAGAGTTTCTCTCGAAAGAAGTAAGTGGGAGGAAAGTAGAACTTGATGAGGTGAGAGTCACCACTCCTGTACCAGAAAGTAGCGCAGCACAGGAAACTGTTCCTGAGGTGCCTGCACCGACAAGGGAGGAAGTTGATGATAATGATCATGAAGAAACAGATCAAGTTACTACTGAACTTCGAAGGTCCACAAGGGTACGTTCCGCACCAGAGTGGTACGGCAACCCTGTACTGGAAATCATGTTGTTAGACAACGGTGAACCTTCGAACTATGAAGAAGCGATGGCGGGCCCAGATTCCAATAAATGGCTTGGAGCCATGAAATCCGAGATAGAATCCATGTATGAAAACAAAGTATGGACTTTGGTGGACTTGCCTGATGATAGGCACGCCATAGAAAACAAATGGATATTTAAGAAGAAGACAGACGCGGATGGTAATGTGACCATCTATAAAGCTCGGCTTGTCGCTAAGGGTTATCGACAAGTTCAAGGGATTGACTACGATGAGACTTTCTCTCCCGTAGCGATGCTAAAGTCAGTCAGAATCATGTTAGCTATTGCCGCATTCTATGATTATGAGATATGGCAAATGGACGTCAAAACATCGTTCCTTAATGGCTTCCTCAAGGAAGAGTTGTATATGATGCAACCGGAAGGTTTTGTCGATCCAGAGAACGCTAACAAAGTATGCAAGCTCCAGCGCTCGATTTACGGGCTGGTGCAAGCATCTCGGAGTTGGAATATTCGCTTTGATGAGGTGATCAAAGCGTTTGGCTTTATACAGACTTATGGAGAAGCCTGTATTTACAAGAAAGTGAGTGGGAGCTCTGTAGCATTTCTCATATTATATGTGGATGACATATTGTTGATGGGAAATGATATAGAATTCTTGGAAAATGTAAAGGCCTATTTGAATAAAAGTTTTTCAATGAAGGACCTTGGAGAAGCTGCTTAGATATTAGGCATCAAAATCTATAGAGATAGATCAAGACGCCTCATTGGTCTTTCGCAAAGTACATACCTTGACAAGATATTGAAGAAGTTCAATATGGATCAGTCAAAGAAAGGATTCTTGCCTGTTTTGCAAGGTATGAGATTGAGTAAGACTCAGTCGCCGACCACAGCAGAAGATAGAGAAAAGATGAGTGTCATTCCCTATGCCTCGGCAATAGGTTCTATCATGTATGCCATGCTGTGTACCAGACCTGATGTGAACCTTGCCATAAGTTTGGTAGGGAGGTACCAAAGTGATCCCGGTACGGAACACTGGACAGCGGTCAAGAACATCCTGAAGTACCTGAAAAGGACTAAGGATATGTTTCTCGTTTATGGAGGTGACGAAGAGCTCGTCGTAAAGGGTTACGTCGATGCTAGCTTCGACACAGATCTGGATGACTCTAAGTCACAAACCGGATACGTGTATATTTTGAATGGAGGGGCAGTCAGCTGGTGCAGTTGCAAGCAAAGCGTGGTGGCAGCATCTACATGTGAAGCGGAGTACATAGCTGCTTCTTAAGCAGCGCAGGAAGGAGTCTGGATGAAGGAGTTCATCACCGACCTCGGAGTCATTCCAAGCGCATCAAGCCCGATGACTCTCTTCTGTGACAACACTGGTGCTATTGCTATTACCAAGGAGCCCAAGTTTCACAAGAAGACCAAGCACATCAAGCGCCGTTTCAACTCCATCCGGAATTATGTTCAGGATGGAGACATAGATATTTGTAAAGTGCATACGAATCTGAATGTAGCAGACCCGTTGACTAAACCTCTTTCACGAGCAAAACATGATCAACACCAGAACTCTATGGGTGTTCGATTCATCACAATGTAACTAGATTATTGACTCTAGTGCAAGTGGGAGACTGTTGGAGATATGCCCTAGAGGCAATAATAAAAGCATTATTATTATATCTCCTTATTCATGATAATTGTCTGTCATTCATGCTTGAATTGTATTGTACGGAAACAGCGATACATGTGTGAATGCACATATCACAATGAGTCCCTGGTAGGCCTCTAGTAGCCAGCTCGTTGATCAACAGATGGTCATGGTTTCCTGACCATGGACATGAGATGTCGGTGATAACGGGATCACATCATTAGGAGAATGATGTGATGGACAAGACCCAAACTTGAGCATAACACGAGATCGTATAGTTCGTAATGCATAAGCTTTTCGGTGTCAAGTATTTATTCCTTAGACCATGAGGTTGTACAACTCCCGGATACCGTAGGAATACTTTGGGTGTGCCAACCGTCACAACGTAACTGGGTGGCTATAAAGGTACGCATCGGGTATCTCCGAAAGTATCTGTTGAGTTGGTACGAACCGAGACTGGGATATTGTCACTCCGTGTGACGGAGAGGTACCTCTGGGCCCACTCGGTAATACATCATCATAATGAGCTCAATGTGACTAAGTAGTTAGTCACGGGATGATGGATTACGGATCGAGTAAAGAGACTTGCCATAACGAGATTGAACAAGGTATTGGGAATACCGACGATCGAATCTCGGGCAAGTACTGTACCGATGGACAAAGGGAATAACATACGGGATTGAGTGAATCCTTGACACAGTGGTTCATCCGATGAAGATCATCGAGGAACACGTGGGAACCAACATGGGTATCCAGATCCCGCTGTTGGTTATTGACCGGAGAGTGGTCTCGGTCATGTCTACGTGTCTCCCGAACCCGTAGGGTCTACACACTTAAGGTTCGGTAACGCTAGGGTCATAGAGATTAATGCACGTGGAAACCCGAATGTTGTTCGGAGTCCCGGATGTGATCCCGGACATCACGAGGAGTTCCGGAATGGTCCGGAGGTAAAGATTGATATATGGGAAGTCCAGTTTCGGCCAACGGGTGATCTCCGGGGGTCACCGGGAGCGTCCCGGGACCACCGGAGGGGCCCCGGGGGTCCACCGGGTGGGGCCACCCCTCCCGGTGGGGCCCCTAGGCCGCAAGGGGAAGTGTCCAGCCCCTAGGGCTGGCGCACCACTTGGGGGCCCACCTCCCCATGCGCCTAGGGTTCAAACCCTAAGGGGGAGGGGGGCTCCACTTGCCTTGGGGGGCAAGGAACCCCCCCTGGCCGCCGCCCCCTTGCAGATTGGATCTGCAGGGGGTCCAGGCGCCTCTCCCCCTCCCGTCACACCCCATACTCCCAACGCAGGGCAGCCCGGCGAAGCCCTGCTGCGACATCCACTGCATCCGTCATCACACCGTCGTGCTGCCGGATCTCTGACGACTTCTCCTCCCCCCTTGCTGGATCAAGAAGGAGGAGATGTTGCTGCACCGTACGTGTGTTGAACGCGGAGGTGCCGTCCGTTCGGCGCTAGATCATCGGTGACGAAGAACGTGAAGAGTATGACTACTTCATCCTTGCTTCGTTGAAAGCTTCCGCACGCAATCTTCATAACGGTATGTAGATGCACTCTAAGTTACTCGTTGCTAGATGTCTCCATACTTGGATCTTGGTGAAGACGTAGAATTTTTTTGATTTATGCTACGTTCTCCAACACGAAGATCGCTGAAGGCGAAGTGAAGGACTTTTTTGAAGGGTTGAAAGCACAGAGACATCCACCTCCGGAGAAGAAGATAGATGCGGTGAAAGCAAAGCGCACTCTTGCTGCCCTGAAGCAACCAGTGAAAAGTAAGCCGAAGGGCAACTATGACCGCATTATTCAAAAGACATTTCAAGATGCCAAGCGGTCCGGAAGTACAAAAAGTGATCAGAGGTTAGCAGAAGGGCGAGCTGGGAAACAAATTGCCCAGCTCGGCGAACAAGCGAACCAATCGTGCCCCCCGCTCAAGGTGTCTAGCGACATGGTCGCTAATGATCCGAGGATGGTGCCCGGTTATACCAATCTTGCAGATTACGCGTCCGACGATGTCCACTATGATTTCATGGAAGTGCAGATGCAAAGATACGAGTACGGGAAGCCTCTCGTCAAAAATGAAAGATCTCTATCAACGAATATGCGAAGATTGCATGATTGGTACTTGAAAATCTGCAGAGAGTCTGGGGGGAGGAATAACTTGTATTTGACAGTTAAACCGGAGCATGACCTCGTTGGAATTGACCTGTTGCCTGTTC
>LR738710.1:888792914-888889975 GCA_902687465.1 Secale cereale
TTTGTGGGGAGGGCTTGTGTGAGATCCATGAGATTTTTTTTTTGAAAAATAATACATGTTCAAACATTCTCAAAGAAAAAATGTGGCACACATGAATATTTGATCTACAGCCTCAAAAAGTTTCAGCTCCTAATTCAACTTACATTAATAAAAACAAAAAAGGCAAAACCAGATGTGAATGGTGTCAAAGTACTGTTCACCCAAAACCGCTACTATTCACATTCAAATTTGTCTTTTTTGAATCTCTAAATGTACTTTGAATTTTGAGCTGATTATTTTTGGAGTTGGAGACATACCCCACATGAATCTTGACCGTCAAGGACGAGACGACGGAAGAGTGTCTTCCAAGGCGGCGGCCGAGCTGTCTCTGTTGGGATGGACGACGACGAGCACTGGACGGTGCTGTTGTTGCCGACCTCGTGGCCGCGCGGCGGATCTCGCTCGCCGACGGGATGATCTGGCTTAGGAAGGACTCGCTTCGGATCGTGCTGCTCGACGAGAAGGGTGCCACAGTGGACGCGAGATTCCTCCGAGATGGGGAATCGATCGACATTGGCGGTATCGTTTCCTTCCCTTGTCACTTTGCTAGGGTTCGCGATAGGGCTCCGGCGATGGCCACGGTGGTTGATCTCCGGTGGAACACGCCGGCGCGTGTGGGTGACACGACGGGTGCGGTGCACAACAACGTTGGGTACTTGCGGCACAATCCACGGCCACATCCGCCGCCCCTGACCGATGGGGCATGCCTGTTGGGGCGTGGACCGGTCCACCATGGGGCGGATGCTTGCCATGTGGGGGGGGGGGGATATCCGACCGCCATGAGAGAAACATCCCTAGGGTTTCGGCCGAGGCCGCTGGTATTAAACGTGCGCCCGATCCCCCTCCCCCCATTTTGGATCTCGACGAGTGCCTCTCCCATTTCTAGGACGCGCCGCGCGACGCCAGATCTAGGGTTCCTCAAACTTTTTCATGGTGGGAGGGGAAGGTCCGCGGGGATCGTAGATCGTTTGCTCAAGTTGTTGTTTCCTCTTCTCACATCCCATACCAAAAAGATATTCATCCAAGCAAGAGAGTTGAGATGAGGGGAGACGGATTCAGTGAGGGCCGCAATGTTGGGGACCGTATTATTTCAAAAATAATAATCCTACGAACAGGCAAGATCTATCTTGGAGAAGCATAGCAACGAGTGGGGAAGAGTGTGTCTACATAACCTTGTAGACCGAAAGCGGAAGCGTTTGACAACGCGGTTGATGTAGTCGTACACCTTCACGATCCACCTCGATCTAGTACCGAACGTACGGCACCTCCGCATTCAGCACACGTTCAGCTCGATGACGTCCTCGCCTTCTTGATCCAGCAAGACGGGCGAAGTAGTAGATGAGTTTCGGCAGCACGACGGCGTGGTGATGGTTGGTGATGAAGAACAATCTCTGCAGGGCTTCGCCAAGCACTACAGAAACTAGACAGAGGATAAACTAGAGGGTCGGGGTTGCCGGCACACGGCTTGGTGTATCTTGATGTGTCTTGAGTGCTAGCCCTGCCCCTCTATTTATATGTTGAGACTTGGGGTCGAAACTCGGAGTAAAAGCCTCCACAAAGTCGGTTTCACCCGAAAGGCAAGAGTCCTTCTCGGACTCCAGGGCCAGACGCCAGGGTTCCCGGCGTCTGGACCCTGGACTCCGCAAAACTTCCTTTTGCGCTTTCCAAAAATCTTGTGGGCTTTCCCCTTTGGCCCAAATAAAGTGTCCTCGTACCCAAACATTTCGGGACACCTCTGGAACCCCTTCCGGAGGCCAAACACTATTATCCCATATATCAATCTTTATCTCCGGACCATTCCGGAGTTCTTCGTCATGTCCGTGATCACATCTGGGACTCAGAATAACATTCGGTCACTAACATACATAACTCATTCAATACCATATCGTCAACGAACGTTAAGCGTGCGGACCCTACGGGTTTGAGAACTATGTAGACATGACCGAGACATCTCTCCGATCAATAACCAATAGCGGAACCTAAATGCTCATATTGGTTCCTACATATTCTACGAAGATCTTTATCGGTCAAACCGCATAACAACATACGTTGTTCCCTTGTCATCGGAATGTTACTTGTCAGAGTTTCGATCGTCGGTATCTTCATACCAAGTTCAATCTCGTTACCGACAAGTCTCTTTACTCGTTATGTAATACATCATCTCGTGACTAACTCATTAGTCATTTGCTCACAAGGCTTATTATGATGTGCATTACTGAGAGGGCCCAGAGATACCTCTCCGACAACAAATCCTATTCTCGATCTATGCCAATACCACAAACACCTTCGGATACACCTATAGAGCATCTTTATAATTATCCGGTTATGTTCTGACGTTTGATAGCACACAAGGTGTTCATTCGGTATTCGGGAGTTGCATAATCTCATAGTCAGAGGAACATGTATAAGTCATGAAGAAAGCAATATCAATAAAACTAAACGATCATTATGCTAAGGTAACGGATGGGTCTTGTCCATCACATCATTCTCCTAATGATGTGATATCGTTCATCAAATGACAACACATGTCTATGGTTGGGAAACTCAACCATATTTGATTAACGAGCTAGTCTAGTAGAGGCACACTAGGGACACTTTGTTTTGTCTATGTATTCACACATGTATCAAGTTTCTGTTGGGGAACGTAGTATTTCAAAAATTTCCTACGATCACGGAAGATATATCTACTAGAAGCATAGCAACGAGAGGGGAGAGTGTGTCTACGTACCCTTGTAGACCGAAAGCGGAAGCGTCTAGTGACGCGGTTGATGTAGTCGAACGTCTTCGCAATCCAACCGATCCAAGCACCGAATGTATGACACCTCCGCGTTCAGCACACGTTCAGCTCGATGACGTCCCACGAGCTCTAGATCCAGTTGAGTGTCACGGGAGATTTTCGTCAACACGATGGCGTGGTGACGGTGATGATGAAGCTACCAACGCAGGGCTTCGCCTAAGCACTGCAACGATATGACCGAGGTGTGTAACTGTGGGGAGGGGCACCGCACACGGCTAAAATCAACTTCTGTGTCCATGGGGTGCCCTCTGGCCACGTATATAAAGGATGGAGGGAGGAGTAGGCTGGCCCTCATAGGGCGCGCCAAAGTGTGGAGTCCTACTAGGACTCCCTAGTCCTAGTAGGATTCCTCCTCCCATATGGAATAGGAAAAGGGGAAGGGAGAAGGAGAAGGAAGGAAGGGGGCGCCCCCTTTCCCTAGTCCAATTCGGACCAGTCCATGGGGAAGGGGCGTGGCCACCCTTGAGGCCTTTCTCTCCTTTCCCGTATGGCCCATTAAGGCCCAATACGAATTCCCGTAACTCTCCGGTACTCCGAAAAATACCCGAATCACTCGGAACCTTTCCGATGTCCGAATATAGCATTCCAATATATCGATCTTTACGTCTCGACCATTTCGAGACTGTTCGTCATGTCCGTGATCTCATCCGGGACTCCGAACAAACGTCGGTCATCAAATCACATAACTCATAATACAAATCGTCATCGAACGTTAAGCGTGCGGACCCTACGGGTTCGAGAACTATGTAGACATGACCAAGACACTTCTCTGGTCAATAACCAATAGCGGAACCTAAATGCTCATATTGGTTCCTACATATTCTACGAAGATCTTTATCGGTCAAACCGCACAACAACATACGTTGTTCCCTTTGCCATCGATATATTATTTGCCCGAGATTCAATCGTCGGTATCATCATACCTAGTTCAATCTCGTTACCGGAAAGTCTCTCTTTACTCGTTCCGTAATACACCATCTCTTGACTAACTCATTAGTCATTTGCTTGCAAGGCTTATTATGATGTGCATTACCGAGAGGGCCCAGAGATACCTCTCCGACACTCGGAGCGACAAATCCTATTCTCGATCTATGACAACACCACAAACACTTTCGGAGACACATGTAGAGCATCTTTATAATCACCCAGTTACGTTGTGATGTTTGATAGCACACAATGTGTTCCTCCGGTATTTGGGAGTTGCATAATCTCATAGTCATAGGAACATGTATAAGTCATGAAGAAACCAATAGCAGTAAAACTAAACGATCAAGTTGCTAAGCTAACAGATGGGTCTTTTCCATCACATCACTCTCCTAATGATGTGATCCCATTGATCAAATGACAACTCATGTCTATGGCTAGGAAAGATAACCATCTTTGATCAATGAGCTAGTCTAGTAGAGGCATACTAGGGACACTTTGTTTTGTCTATGTATTCACACATGTACTAAGTTTCCGGTTAATACAATTCTAGCATGAATAATAAACATTTATCATGATATAAGGAAATATAAATAACAACTTTATTATTGCCTCTAGGGCATATTTCCTTCAGTCTCCCACTTGCACTAGAGTCAATAATCTAGTTCACATCGCCATGTGATTTAATATCGATAGTTCATATCGTTATGTTAATAACACCCGCAGTTCACATCACCATGTGACCAACACCCAAAGGGTTTACTAGATTCAATAATCTAGTTCACATCGCCATGTGATTAACACCCAAAGAGTACTAAGGTGTGATCATGTTTTGCTTCGTGAGAGAAGTTTAGTCAGTGGGTCTGTTACATTCAGATTCGTATGTATTTCGCAAATTTCTATCTCTACAATGCTTTGCATGGAGCTACTCTAGGTAATTGCTCCTACTTTCTATATGTATCCAGATTGATACTTAGAATCATCTGGATTACTGTCAAAGCTTGTATCGGTGTAACTCTTTACGACAAACTCTTTATCACCTCCATAATCGAGAAACATTTCCTTAGTCATCCAGTAACTAAGGATAATTTTGACCGATGTCCAGTGATCTACTCTTGGATCACTTTTGTACCTCCTTGCCAAACTCATGGCAAGGTACACAACAAGTTTGGTACACAGTATGGCATACTTTATAGAACCTATGGCTGAGGCATAGGGAATGACTTTCATTCTTTCTCTATCTTCTGCCGTGGTCGGGTTTTGAGTCTTACTCAACTTCATACCTTGCAACACAGGCAAGAACTCTTTCTTTGACTATTCCATTTTGAACTACTTCAAAAACTTGTAAAGGTATGTACTCATTGAAAAAACTTATCAAGCGTATTGATCCATCTCTATAGATCTTGATGCTCAATATGTAAGCAGCTTCACCGAGGTCTTTCTTTGAAAAACTCCTTTCAAACACTCCTTTATGCTTTCCAGAAAATTCTACATCATTTCCGATCAACAATATGTCATTCACATATACTTATCAGAAAGGCTATAGTGCTCCCACTCACTTTCTTGTAAATACAGGCTTCACCGCAAGTCTGTATAAAACTATATCCTTTGATCAACTTATCAAAGCGTATATTCCAACTCCGAGATGCTTGCAACAGTCCATAGATGGATCTCTGGAGCTTGCACATTTTGTTAGCTCCTTTAGGATCGACAAAAACCTTCTGGTTGCATCATATACAACTCTTCTTTAGGATATCCATTAAGGAATGCAGTTTTGACATCCATTTGCCAGATTTCATAATCATAAAATGCGACAATAGCTAACATGATTCGGACAGACTTAAGCATCGCTACGGGTGACAAAATCTCATCGTAGTCAACTTCTTGAACTCGTCAAAAACCTTTTGCAACAAGTCGAGCTTTGTAGATAGTAACATTACCATCCGCGTCAGTCTTCCTCTTAAAGATCCATTTATTTTCAATGGCTTGCCGATCATCGGGCAAGTCAACCAAAGTCCACACTTTGTTCTCATACATGGATCCCATCTCAGATTTCATGGCCTCAAGCCATTTTGTGGAATCTGGGCTCATCATCGCTTCCTCATAGTTCGTAGGTTCATCATGGTCTAGTAACATGACTTCCAGAACCGGGTTAACGTACCACTCTGGCGCGGAACGCACTCTGTTTGACCTACGAGGTTCGGTAGTAACTTGATCTGAAGTTTCATGATCATCATCATTAGCTTCCTCGCTGATTGGTGTAGGAATCACTGGAACTAGTTTCTATGATGTACTACTTTCCAATTCGGGAGAAGGTACAATTACCTCATCAAGTTCCACTTTCCTCCCACTCACTTCTTTTGAGAGAAACTCCTTCTCTAGAAAGGATCCATTCTTAGCAACGAATATCTTGCCTTCGGATCTGTGATAGAAGGTGTACCCAACAGTTTTCTTTGGGTATCCTATGAAGACACATTTCTCCGACTTGGGTTCGAGCTTATCAGGCTGAAGCTTTTTCACATAAGCATCGCAGCCCCAAACTTTAAGAAACAACAACTTTGGTTTCTTACCAAACCACAGTTCATAAGGCGTTGTCGCAACAGATTTAGATGGTGCCCTTATTTAACGTGAATGCAGCTATCTCTAATGCATAACCCAAAACGATAGTGGTAATGGTAAGAGACATCATAGATCGCACCATATCTAATAAAGTACGGTTACGATGTTCGGACACACCATTACGCTGTGGTGTTCCGGGTGGCGTGAGTTGTGAAACTATTCCACATTGTTTTAAATGAAGACCAAACTCGTAACTCAAATATTCGCCTCCGCGATCAGACCGTAGAAACTTAATTTTCTTGTTATGATGATTCTCTACTTCACTCTGAAATTCTTTGAACTTTTCAAATGTTTCAGACTTGTGCTTCATCAAGTAGATATATCCATATCTGCTCAAATCATCAGTGAAGGTCAGAAAATAACGATACCCGCCGCGAGCCTCAACACTCATCGGTCCACATACACCAGTATGTATGATTTCCAACAAATCAGTTGGTCGCTCCATTGTTCCGGAGAACGGAGTTTTAGTCATCTTGCCCATGAGGCATGGTTCGCAAGCACCAAGTGATTCATAATCAAGTGATTCCAAAAGCCCATCAGCATGGAGTTTCTTCATGCGCTTTACACCAATATGACCTAAACGACGGTGCCACAAATAAGTTGCACTATCATTATCAACTTTGCATCTTTTGGCTTCAATATTATGAATATGTGTATTACTATGATCGAGATCCAACAAACTATTTTCATTGGGTGTATGACCATCGAAGGTTTTATTCATGTAAACAGAATAACAATTATTCTATGACTTTAAATGAATAACAGTATTGCAACAAACATGATCAAATCATATTCATGCTCAACGCAAATGCCAAATAACATTTATTTAGGTTCTACACTAATCCCAAAAGTATAGGGAGTGTGCGATGATGATCATATCAATCTTGGAACCACTTCCAACACACATCGTCACTTCACATTTAACTAGTCTTTGTTCATTATGCAACACTCGTTTCGAGTTACTAATTTTAGCAACTGAACCGGTATCAAATACCCAGGGGTTGCTATGAACACTAGTAAAGTACACATCAATAACCTGTATATCAAATCTACCTTTGTTCACTTTGCCATCCTTCTTATCCGCCAAGTATCTAGGGCAGTTCTGAAGGAAATATGCCCTAGAGGCAATAATAATAATGTTATTTGTATTTCCTTATATCATGATAAATGTTTATTATTCATGCTAGAATTGTATTAACCGGAAACTTAGTACATGTGTGAATACATGGACAAAACAGAGTGTCCCTAGTATGCCTCTACTAGACTAGCTCATTGATCAAAGATGGTTATGTTTCCTAACCATAGACATGAGTTGTCATTTGATCAACGGGATCACATCATTAGGAGAATGATGTGATGGACAAGACCCATCCGTTAGCTTAGCACTATGATCGTTTAGTTTTATTGCTATTGCTTTCTTCATGACTTATACATGTTCCTATGACTATGAGATTATGCAACTCCTGAATACCGTAGGATCACCTTGTGTGCTATCAAACGTCACAACGTAACTGGGTGATCATAAAGATGCTCTACAGGTGTCTCCGAAAGTATTCGTGGTGTTGGCATAGATCAAGATTAGGATTTGTCACTCCGAGTGTCGGAGAGGTATCTCTGGGCCCTCTCGGTAACACACATCATAATAAGCCTTGCAAGCAAAAGACTAATGAGTTAGTCACGAGATGATGTGTTACTAACGAGTAAAGAGACTTGCGGTAATGAGATTGAACTAGGTATAGAGATACCGACGATCGAATCTCGGGCAAGTAACATACCGATGACAAAAGGAACAACGTATGTTGTTATGCGGTTCGACCGATAAAGATCTTTGTAGAATATGTAGGAGCCAATATGGGCATCCAGGTTCCGCTATTGGTTATTGACCGGAGAGATGTCTCGGTCATGTCTACATAGGTCTCGAACCCGTAGGGTCCGCACGCTTAACGTTTCGTTGACGATATAGTATTAAATGAGTTATGTATGTTGGTGACCGAATGTTATTCGGAGTCCCGGATGTGATCACGGACATGACGAGGAACTCCGGAATGGTCCGGAGATAAAGATTAATATATGGGATAATAGTGTTTGACCTCCGGAAGGGTTCCGGAATTCACCGGAAGGGGTTCCGGATGTTTCCCGAAATGTTTGGGTACGAGAACACTTTATTAGGGCCAAAGGGGAAAGCCCACGAGGCTTTAGGAAAGTGCAAAAGGAAGTTTTGTGGAGACCAGAGGCTAGACGCCAGGAACCCTGGCGTCTAGGGGGTAGACGCCGGGAACCCTGGCGTCTAGCCCTGGAGTCCGAGTGGGACTCTTTCCTTTCGGGCAAAACCGACTTTGAGGAGGCTTTTGCTCCAAGTTTCGACCCCAGGGCTCAACATATAAATAGAGGGGTAGGGCTAGCACCCAAGACACATCAAGATACACCAAGCCGTGTGCCGGCTACCCCGACCCTCTAGTTTATCCTCCGTCTAGTTTCTGAAGTGCTTGGCGAAGCCCTGCAGAGATTATTCTTCATCAACAACCGTCACCACGCCGTCGTGCTGCCGGAACTCATCTACTACTTTGCCCGTCTTGCTGGATCAAGAAGGCGAGGACGTCATCGAGCTGAACGTGTGCTGAACGCGGAGGTGCCGTACGTTCGGTACTAGATCGGGACGGATCGTGAAGGTGCACGACTACATCAACCGCGTTGATAAACGCTTCCGCTTTCGGTCTACGAGGGTACGTAGACACAGTCTCCCCTCTCGTTGCTATGAATCTAGTAGATAGATCTTGCGTGATCGTAGGAAAATTTTGAAAATACTACGTTCCCCAACAGTGGCATCATGAGCCAGGTCTATGCGTAGATGATATGCACGAGTAGAACACAATGAGTTGTGGGCGATACTAGTCATACTGCTTACCAGCATGTCATACTTTGCTTCAGCGGTATTGTGAGATGAAGCGGCCCGGACCGACATTACGCGTACGCTTACGCGAGACTGGTTTCACCGTTACGAGCACTTGTTGCTTAAAGGTGACTGGCGGGTGTCTGTCTCTCTCACTTTAGCTGAATCAAGTGTGGCTACGCCCGGTCCTTGTGAAGGTTAAAACAGCACATACTTGACGAAACATCGTTGTGGTTTTTTATGCGTAGGTAAGAACGGTTCTTGCTAAAGCCCGTAGCAGCCACGTAAAACTTGCAACAACAAAGTAGAGGACATCTAACTTGTTTTTGCAGGGCATGTTGTGATGTGATATGGTCAAGACATGATGAGTTATACGGTTTTGTATGAGATGATCATGTTTTGTAATGTTATCGGCAACTGGCAGGAGCCATATGGTTGTCGCTTTATTGTATGAAATGCAATCGCCATGTAATTGCTTTACTTTATCACTAAGTAGTAGCGATAGTCATAGAAGCAATAGTTGGCGAGACGACAACGATGCTACGATGGAGATCAAGGTGTCGCGCCGATGACGAAGGTGATCATAACGGTGCTTTGGAGATGGAGATCAAAAGCACAAGATGATGATGGCCATATCATGTCACATATTTTGATTGCATGTGATGTTTATCTTATTATGCTTCTTATTTTGCTTAGAACGACGGTAGCATTATAAGATGATCCCTTACTAAATTTCAAGGTATAAGTGTTCTCCCTGAGTATGCACCGTTGCGAAAGTTCGTCGTGCCGAGACACCACGTGATGATCGGGTGTGATAAGCTCTACGTTCAAATACAACGGGTGTAAGCCAGTTTTGCACACGCAGAATACTCGGGTTAAACTTGACGAGCCTAGCATATGCAGATATGGCCTCGGAACACTGGAGACCGAAAGGTCGAGCGTGAATCATATAGTAGATATGATCAACATAAGATGTTCACCATTGAAACTACTCCATCTCACGTGATGATCGGACATGGTTTAGTTGATTTGGATCACGTGATCATTTAGATGACCAGAGGGATGTCTATCTAAGTGGGAGTTCTTTAATTAATATGATTAAATTGAACTTTAATTTATCATGAACTTAGTCCTAATAGTTTTTGCATATCTATGTTGTTGTAGATCAATGGCCCGTGCTACCGTTCCTTTGAATTTTAATGCATTCCTAGAGAAAGCTAAGTTGAAAGATGATGGTAGCAATTACACGGACTGGGTCCGTAACCTGAGGATTATCCTCATTGCTGCATAGAAGAATTATGTCCTTGAAGCACCGCTAGGTGACAAACCCCCTCCCGCTAATGTGGACGCTTTGAACGTCTGGCAATCGCGGTCTGATGACTACACGATAGTTCAGTGTGCCATGCTTTACGGCTTAGAACCGGGACTTCAACGACGTTTTGAACGTCATGGACCATATGAGATGTTCCAGGAGTTGAAGTTAATATTTCAAGCAAATGCCCGAATTGAGAAATATGAGATTTCCAATAAGTTCTACAGCTGCAAGATGGAGGAGAATAGTTCTATCAGTGAACACTTACTCAGAATGTCTGGGTACTACAATCATATGACTCAACTTGGTTGCAAAGTTGACGGGGATAGTGTTATTGATAGAGTTCTTCAATCACTGCCACCAAGCTATAAAGGCTTTGTGATGAACTATAATATGCAAGGGATGCAAAAGACAATTCCCGAGCTCTTCACTATGCTCAAAGCTGCGGAGGTAGAAATCAAAAAGGAGCATCAAGTGTTGATGGTTAACAAGACCACTAGTTTCAAGAAAAAGGGCAAGGGAAAGAAAGGGAACTTCAAAAAGAATAGCAAAACAGTTGCTACTTCCACGAAGAAACCCAAGTCTGGAGCCAAGCCTGAAACTGAGTGCTTCTACTGCAAGGGGATTGGACACTGGAAGCGGAACTGCCCCAAGTATTTGGCGGATAAGAAGGATGGCAAGGTGAACAAAGGTATATGTGATATACATGTTATTGATGTGTACCTTACTAATGCTCGTAGTAGTACCTGGGTATTTGATACCGGTTCGGTTGCTAATATTTGTAACTCGAAACGGGGACTACGGATTAAACGAAGATTGGCTAAGGACAAGGTGACGATGCGCGTGGGAAATGGTTCCAAAGTCGATGTGATCGCCGTCGGCACGCTACCTCTACATCTACCTTCGAGATTAGTATTAGACCTAAATAATTGTTATTTGGTGCCAGCGTTGAGCATGAACATTATATCTGGATCTTGTTTGTTGTGAGACGGTTATTCATTCAAATCAGAGAATAATGGTTGTTCTATTTTTATGAATAATATCTTTTATGGTCATGCACCCTTGAAGAGTGGTCTATTCTTATTGGATCTCGATTGTAGGTATACACATATTCATAATATTGAAACCAAAAGATGCAAGGTTAATAATGATAGTGCAACTTATTTGTGGCACTGCCGTTTAGGTCATATTGGTGTAAAACGCATGAAGAAACTCCATAATGATGGACTTTTGGAATCACTTGATTATGAATCACTTGGTGCTTGCGAACCATGCCTCATGGGCAAGATGACTAAAACTCCGTTCTCCGGAACTATGGAGCGAGCAACAGATTTGTTGGAAATCATACATACTGATGTATATGGACCAATGAGTGTTGAAGCTCGCGGCGGGTATCGTTATTTTCCGACCTTCACTGATGATTTGAGCAGATATGGGTATATCTACTTAATGAAGCACAAGTCTAAAACATTTGAAAAGTTCAAAGAATTTCAGAGTGAAGTAGAGAATCATCGTAACAAGAAAATAAAGTTTCTACGATTTGATCGTGGAGGAGAATATTTAAGTTACGAGTTTGGTCTTCATTTGAAACAATGTGGAATAGTTTCACAACTCACGCCACCCGGAACACCACAGCGTAATGGTGTTTCTGAACGTCGTAACCGTACTTTATTGGATATGGTACGATCTATGATGTCACTTACCGATTTACCACTATCGTTTTGGGGTTATGCTTTAGAGACAGCTGCATTCACATTAAATATGGCACCATCTAAATCCGTTGATGCGACACCTTATGAACTATGGTTTAGCAAGAAACCAAAGTTGTCGTTTCTTAAAGTTTGGGGCTGCGATGCTTATGTGAAAAAGCTTCAACCTGATAAGCTCGAACCCAAGTCGGAGAAATGTGTCTTCATAGGATACCCAAAAGAGACTGTTGGGTACACCTTCTATCACAGATCCGAAGGCAAGATATTCGTTGCTAAGAATGGATCCTTTCTAGAAAAGGAGTTTCTTTCGAAAGAAGTGAGTGGGAGGAAAGTAGAACTTGATGAGGTAATTGTACCTTCTCCCGGATTGGAAAGTAGTACATCACAGAAAATTGTTCCAGTGATTCCTACACCAATCAGTGAGGAAGTTAATGATGATGATCATGAAACTTAGGATCAAGTTTCTGCTGAACGTCATAGATCAACCAAAGTACGTTCCGCACCAGAGTGGTACGGCAACCCAGTTCTGGAAATCATGTTACTAGACCATGATGAACCTACGAACTATGAGGAAGCGATGATGAGCCCAGATTCCGCAAAATGGCTTGAAGTCATGAAATCTGAGATGGGATCCATGTATGAGAACAAAGTGTGGACTTTGGTTGACTTGCCCGATGATCGGCAGGCCATCGAAAATAAATGGATCTTCAAGAGGAAGACCGACGCAGACGGTAATGTTACTGTTTACAAAGCTCGATTTGTTGCGAAAGGTTTTCGACAAGTTCAAGGAGTTGACTACGATGAGACTTTCTCACCTGTAGCGATGCTTAAGTCTGTCCGAATCATGTTAGCAATTGCCGCATTTTATGATTATGAAATCTGGCAAATGGATGTCAAAACTGCATTCCTGAATGGATATCTTAAAGAAGAGCTGTATATGATGCAACCAGAAGGTTTTGTCGATCCAAAAGGTGCTAACAAAGTATGCAAGCTCCAGCGATCCATCTATGGACTGGTGCAAGCATCTCGGAGTTGGAATATACGCTTTGATGTGGTGATCAAAGCATATGGTTTTATACAGACTTTTGGAGAAGCCTGTATTTACAAGAAAGTGAGTGGGAGCTCTGTAGCATTTCTAATATTATATGTAGATGACATATTGTTGATTGGAAATGATATAGAATTTCTGGATAGCATAAAAGGATACTTGAATAAGAGTTTTTCAATGAAAGACCTCGGTGAAGCTGCTTATATATTAGGCATCAAGATCTATAGAGATAGATCAAGACGCTTAATTGGACTTTCACAAAGCACATACCTTGATAAGATTTTGAAGAAGTTCAAAATGGATCAGTCAAAGAAAGGGTTCTTGCCTGTATTACAAGGTATGAAGTTGAGTAAGACTCAATGCCCGACCACTGCAGAAGATAGAGAGAAAATGAAAGTCATTCCCTATGCCTCAGCCATAGGATCTATCATGTATGCAATGCTGTGTACCAGACCTGATGTGTGCCTTGCTATAAGTCTAGCAGAGAGGTACCAAAGTAATCCAGGAGTGGATCACTGGACAGCGGTCAAGAACATCCTGAAATACCTGAAAAGGACTAAGGATATGTTTCTCGTATATGGAGGTGACAAAGAGCTCGTCGTAAACGGTTACGTCGATTCTAGCTTTGACACTGATCCAGATGACTCTAAGTCACAAACCGGATATGTATTTTTATTGAACGGTGGAGCTGTCAGTTGGTGCAGTTCCAAGCAGAGCGTCGTGGCGGGATCTACGTGTGAAGCGAAATACATAGCTGCTTCGGAAGCAGCAAATGAAGGAGTCTGGATGAAGGAGTTCATATCCGATCTAGGTGTTATACCTAGTGCATCGGGTCCAATGAAAATCTTTTGTGACAACACTGGAGCAATAGCCTTGGCGAAGGAATCCAGGTTTCACAAGAGAACAAAGCACATCAAAAGACGCTTCAATTCCATCTGCGATCTAGTCAAGGAAGGAGACATAGAGATTTGCAAAATACATACGGATCTGAATGTTGCAGACCCGTTGACTAAGCCTCTTCCACGGGCAAAACATGATCAGCACCAGGACTCCATGGGTGTGAGGATCATTACTTTGTAATCTAGATTATTGACTCTAGTTCAAGTGGGAGACTGAAGGAAATATGCCCTAGAGGCAATAATAATAATGTTATTTGTATTTCCTTATATCATGATAAATGTTTATTATTCATGCTAGAATTGTATTAACCGGAAACTTAGTACATGTGTGAATACATAGACAAAACAGAGTGTCCCTAGTATGCCTCTACTAGACTAGCTCATTGATCAAAGATGGTTATGTTTCCTAACCATAGACATGAGTTGTCATTTGATCAACGGGGTCACATCATTAGGAGAATGATGTGATGGACAAGACCCATCCGTTAGCTTAGCACTATGATCGTTTAGTTTTATTGCTATTGCTTTCTTCATGACTTATACATGTTCCTATGACTATGAGATTATGCAACTCCCGAATACCGTAGGATCACCTTGTGTGCTATCAAACGTCACAACGTAACTGGGTGATCATAAAGATGCTCTACAGGTGTCTCCGAAAGTATTCGTGGTGTTGGCATAGATCAAGATTAGGATTTGTCACTCCGAGTGTCGGAGAGGTATCTCTGGGCCCTCTCGGTAACACACATCATAATAAGCCTTGCAAGCAAAAGACTAATGAGTTAGTCACGAGATGATGTGTTACGGAACGAGTAAAGAGACTTGCCGGTAATGAGATTGAACTAGGTATAGAGATACCGACGATCGAATCTCGGGCAAGTAACATACCGATGACAAAAGGAACAACGTATGTTGTTATGCGGTTCGACCGATAAAGATCTTCGTAGAATATGTAGGAGCCAATATGGGCATCCAGGTTCCACTATTGGTTATTGACCGGAGAGATGTCTCGGTCATGTCTACATAGGTCTCGAACCCGTAGGGTCCGCACGCTTAACGTTTCGTTGACGATATAGTATTAAATGAGTTATGTATGTTGGTGACCGAATGTTATTCGGAGTCCCGGATGTGATCACGGACATGACGAGGAACTCCGGAATGGTCCGGAGATAAAGATTAATATATGGGATAATAGTGTTTGACCTCCGGAAGGGTTCCGGAATTCACCGGAAGGGGTTCCGGATGTTTCCCGAAATGTTTGGGTACGAGAACACTTTATTAGGGCCAAAGGGGAAAGCCCATGAGGCTTTAGGAAAGTGCAAAAGGAAGTTTTGCGGAGACCAGAGGCTAGACGCCAGGAACCCTGGCGTCTAGGGGGTAGACGCCGGGAACCCTGGCGTCTAGCCCTGGAGTCCGAGTGGGACTCTTTCCTTTCGGGCAAAACCGACTTTGAGGAGGCTTTTGCTCCAAGTTTCGACCCCAGGGCTCAACATATAAATAGAGGGGTAGGGCTAGCACCCAAGACACATCAAGATACACCAAGCCGTGTGCCGGCTACCCCCACCCTCTAGTTTATCCTCCGTCTAGTTTCTGTAGTGCTTGGCGAAGCCCTGCAGAGATTATTCTTCATCAACAACCGTCACCACGCCGTCGTGCTGCCGGAACTCATCTACTACTTCGCCCGTCTTGCTGGATCAAGAAGGCGAGGACGTCATCGAGCTGAACGTGTGCTGAACGCGGAGGTGCCGTACGTTCGGTACTAGATCGGGACGGATCGTGAAGGTGCACGACTACATCAACCGCGTTGTAAACGCTTCCGCTTTCGGTCTACGAGGGTACGTAGACACACTCTCCCCTCTCGTTGCTATGCATCTAGTAGATAGATCTTGCGTGATCGTAGGAAAATTTTGAAAATACTACGTTCCCCAACAAGTTCCACTTCCAGTGTCTAGTCCCTTTGCAGTAGAAGCACTCAGTTTCAGGCTTGGCTCCAGACTTGGGTTTCTTTGCGGGAGTAGCAACTGTCTTGCCATTCTTCTTGAAGTTCCCCTTCTTTCCCTTGCCCTTTTTCTTGAAACTAGTGGTTTTGTTAACCATCAACACTTGATGCTCCTTTTTTATTTCTACCTCTGCAGCTTTGAGCATAGCGAAGAGCTCGAGAATTGTCTTCTGCATCTCTTGCATGTTATAGTTCATCACGAAGCCTTTATAGCTTGGTGGCAGTGATTGAAGAACTCTATCAATAACACTATCTTTGTCAACTTTGCAACCAAGTTGAGTCATATGATTGTAGTACCCAGACATTCTGAGGAAGTGTTCATTGACAGAACTGTTCTCCTCTATCTTGCAGCTATAGAACTTATTGGAGACTTCATATCTCTCAATTCGGGCATTTGCTTGAAATATTAACTTTAGTTCTTGGAACATCTCATATGCTCCATGACGTTCAAAACGTTTTTGAAGCCCCGATTCTAAGCCGTAAAGCATGGCACACTGAACTATCGAGTAGTCATTAGAACGAGCTTGCCAGACATTCATAACGTCCGGAGTTGCTCCTGCGGCAGGCCTGTCACCTAGCGGTGCTTCCATGACATAATTTTTCTGTGCAGCAACGAGGATAATCCTCAAGTTATGGACCTAGTCTGCGTAGTTGCTACCATCATCTTTCAACTTATATTTCTCTAGGAACATATAAAAAAAAGGGGGGAGCTACATCGCGAGCTATTGATCTACAACAAAGATATGCTAATACTACCAGGACTAAGTTCATGATAAATTAAAGTTCAATTAATCATATTACTAAAGAACTCCCACTTAGATAGACATCCCTCTAGTCATCTAAATGATCAGGTGATCCAAATCAACTAAACCATGTCCGATCATCACGTGAGATGGAGTAGTTTTCAATGGTGAACATCTTATGTTGATCATATCTACTATATGATTCACGCTCGACCTTTCGGTCTCCAGTGTTCCGAGGCCATGTCTGTACATGCTAGGCTTGTCAAGTTTAACCCAAGTATTCCGCATGTGCAAAACTGTCTTGCACCCGTTGTATGTGAACGTAGAACCTATCACACCCGATCATCACGTGGTGTCTCAGCACGAAGAACTTTCGCAACGATGCATACACAGGGAGAACACTTGTACCTTGATATTTTGTAAGGGATCATCTTATAATGCTTCCGCCGTACTAAGCAAAATAAGAAGCATAATAAGATAAACATCACATGCAATCAAAATATGTGACATGATATGGCCATCATCATCTTGTGCTTTTGATCTCCATCTCCAAAGCATCGTCATGATCTCCATCGTCACCGGCTAGACACCATGATCTTCATCATAGTGTCGTGGTTGTCTCGCCAACTATTGCTACTACTACTATCGCTAACTCATAGTGATGAAGTAAAGCAATTACATGGCCTTCTTAATTCATACAATAAAGAGACAACCATAAGGCTCCTGCCGGTTGCCGATAATTTACAAAACATGATCATCTCATACAATAACGTATAACTCATCACGTCTTGACCATATCACATCACAACATGCCCTACAAAAACAAGTTAGACCTCCTCTACTATGTTGTTGCAAGTTTTACATGGCTACTACGGGCTTAGCAAGAACCGTTCTTACCTACGAATACAAAAACCAAAACGATTTTTCATCAAGTGTGTTGTTTTAACCTTCAAAAGGACTGGGCGTAGCCACACTCGATTCAACTAAAGTGAGAGAGACAGACACCCGCCGGTCACCTTTAATAAACGAGTGCTCGTAACGGTGAAACCAGTCTCGCGTAAGCGTACGCGTAATGTCGGTCCGGGCCGCTTCATCTCACAATACCGCCGAATCAAAGTATGACATGCTGGTAAGCAGTATGACTATTATCGCCCACAACTCATTGTGTTCTACTCGTGCATATCATCTACTCATAAACATGGCTCTGATACCACTGTTGGGGAACGTAGTATTTCAAAAATTTCCTACGATCACGCAAGATCTATCTACTAGAAGCATAGCAAGAAAAGGGGACAGTGTGTCTATGTACCCTCGTAGACCGAAAGCGGAAGCGTCTAGTGACGCGGTTGATGTAGTCGAACGTCTTCGCGATGCAACCGATCCAATCACGGAACGTATGGCACATCCGTGTTCAGCACACGTTCAACTCGATGACGTCCCATGAGCTCTTGATCCAGTTGAGCGTCACGGGAGAGTTTCGTCAACACGACGATGTGGTGACAGTGATGATGAAGCTACCAGCATGAGGCTTTGCCTATTCACTGCAACGATATGACCGAGGTGTGTAACTGCGGGGATGGGCACCGCACACGGTTAAAATCAACTTGTGTGTCCATGGGGTGCCCCTGGCTACGTATATAAAAGATGGAGGGAGGAGTAGGCCGGCCCTCATAGGGCGCACCAAAGTGTGGAGTCCTACTAGGACTCCCTAGTCCTAGTAGGATTCCTCCTCCCATATGGAATAGGAAAAGAGGAAGGGAGAAGGAGAAAGAAGGAAGGGGCGCCCCTTTCCCTAGTCCAATTCGGACCAGTCCATGGGGAAGGGGCGCGGCCACCCTTGAGGCCTTTATCTCCTTTCCCGTATTGGCCCATTAAGGCCCAATACGAATTCCCATAACTCTCCGGTACTCCGAAAAATACCCGAATAACTCAGAACCTTTCCGATGTCCGAATATAGCCTTCCAATATATCGATCTTTACGTCTCGACCATTTCGAGAATGTTCGTCATGTCAGTGATCTCATCCAGGACTCTGAACAAACGTCGGTCATCAAATCACATAACTCATAATACAAATCATCATCGAACGTTAAGCGTGCGGACCCTATGTGTTCGAGAACTATGTAGACATGACCAAAACACTTCTCTGGTCAATAACCAATAGCAAAACTTGGATGCTCATATTGGTTCCTACATATTCTATGAAGATCTTAATCTTTCAAACCGCACAACAACATACGTTAATCCCTTTGTCATCGATATGTTACTTGCCCGAGATTCGATCGTCGGTATCATCATACCTAGTTCAATCTCGTTACCGTCAAGTCTCTATTTACTCGTTCCGTAATACATCATCTCTTGACTAACTCATTAGTCATTTGCTTGCAAGGCTTATTATGATGTGCATTACCGAGAGGGCCCAGAGATACCTCTCCGACACTCGGAGAGACAAATCCTATTCTCGATCCATGACAACACCACAAACACTTTCGGAGACACCTGTAGAGCATCTTTATAATCACCCAGTTACGTTGTGACGTTTGATAGCACACAAGGTGTTCCTTCGGTACTCGGGAGTTGCATAATCTCATAGTCATAGGAACATGTATAAGTCATGAAGAAAGCAATAGCAGTAAAACTAAATGATCAAGTTGCTAAGCTAACAGATGGGTCTTGTCCATCACATCATTCTCCTAATGATGTGATCCCGTTGATCAAATGACAACTCATGTCTATGGCTAGGAAACATAACCATCTTTGATCAATGAGCTAGTCTAGTAGAGGCATACTAGGGACACTCTGTTTTGTCTATGTATTCACACATGTACTAAGTTTTCGGTTAATACAATTCTAGCATGAATAATAAATATTTATCATGATATAAGGAAATATAAATAACAACTTTATTATTGCCTCTAGGGCATATTTGCTTCAGTTTCCGGTTAATACATTTCTAGCATTAATAAAAGACATTTATCATGATATATAAGGAAATATAAATAACAACTTTATTATTGCCTCTAGGGCATATTTCCTTCATGCCATGGCCATGGGGCTGGTCGATTTGACCGCGGCGGCGGCCGTGGCCGGGGACGCAACTCCAACGTGTGGAAGTGCAAGACGGGGACGGGGGAATCCTGATCTACAAAAGCTTCTGGATCTGGCGATTTCGGATTCGAGGAGTGGGATGAGGCGGCGGAGGGCAGGCAAGGCAACAACCCTCGTCAGGAGTGATGGGGGGGGGGGGAGGAGCACGACGTGGCTGCTTCCCCGGGAGATGCGGCGGCCAGGGGAGCGTACGCTGCTCCTTCTCGGCTTGGACAGGACAACTCGTCTCGCACTGCTGTCAAGAACAGATCTCCACGGGCCGGCGACCCCCCTCCCCCCTGCGTATGCTGGTAACCTCGTTCCATCCCACGGTGCCTGTCAGATCTATCATTTGGCAGGTCATTTTACTACAAGTTGCCCTCAAGCTGTTTGCGAGTGATGCAAGAAGAATGGGCACTTGTCTTTTATATGCTCTGAGTTTATCCCTTGGGAATGTCTTCGTGTGACTAGAAGCTAGAAGAAAAACTTAATAACAAGGGTAGAAATCCGTAGCCCTACAACGTCTCCTAGTAGGGCTACTAAGTCTAAATTTCACAAAAAAAAAACTTTCCAGATGAGAGGTCTCATCTGGAATTGCAGGGGAGTGGGCAAGAAGGGAATGGCTACCCGCCTCTCTGATTTAGTTAGTGACCATTCACTTGACTTCCTGGGTCTGCAAGAGACCATGGAAAATGATTTTACTCCTAAATGTTTGAGGAGGATAGACCCCTTTGACCTATTCAAATGGAACTGGATTCCATTTGAGGGTAGATCTGGAGGTATCTTATGTGGTGTGAGACATGATACCCTGGAGATTGTTTCCCGTGGTAAAGGAAAGTACACTCTTCAGGTGGTGCTTAATGATAAAAAGTAATATCAAATGGGGGTTGATAGTGGTCTATGGTTCTTCCCACGAAGAGTTCAAGGAAGATTTCATGATTGAGCTTGCTGCCGCATGTGGTAGTATGCAATTCCCTTATATTGTAGGGGGGGGGGACTTCAATATTCTTAGACATCCTGGAGAGAGAAATAAGAAAATGGCGAGCCATAAATCCACGGACCTGTTTAATTCCATCATAAATACCCTAGCTCTCAGAGAGTTTCACATTAGTGAGGGTAAATATACTTGGACAAATAACCATGTCCATCCTACTTTGAAAAAGTTGGGCCGTATCCTGATGTCGGAGGATTGGGAGGATTTGTTTCCTCTAGTATCTATTAGGAAACTGGTTTGTGAGATCTCGGACCATAACCCTTTATTGTTATCATCGGGGGAAGAGGGTCGGGAGGCGCCCAAACCTCGCGAATTTCAGTTTGACCTTTCCTGGATCAAGGATGATCGATTCCCGACAACTATGAGTAAGATTTGGGCTAGGGGAGTCTATTCTAAAGACTCTAGAGATGTCCTGAATATTAAGTTGAAGAGATTCAAAACTTATTTCAAGGGGTGGGGTTCGGACAAATTTGGCCATAATAAAAAGCTGAAGGAAGAGCTTAGATTGGAGCTAGCAATGTTGGAAGAATTAGAAGAAGAAGGGCCCGTATCTCCAGAATTATACATAAGAAAAATTGACGTGTGCTTTGAGCTGCATGAGATTTTGGTAAACAAAAAGATTTACTGGCTTCAACAGTCGCATGAGCGATGGTTGTTGAAGGGGGGCCTAAACACTGACTATTACCACAAAATTGCCAATGGGCGTAAATGCAAAAATACTATTCACTCTCTTAGGGTCGGGGATACGGAGATAGTGGGTACATATAACCTGGTTACTCATGCTACTGGATATTATAAAGACCTATTTGGTCCTACTCCGGGTAATCAGTTTCATTTGGACCCTGATACTTGGTCTGATGACGAAAAACTAAATGAGGACGATAATAGAGATCTGTGCCATGATTTCACGGATACAAAAGTTAGGGAAGCCCTTTTTACCATGGTTGCCAGTAGAGCGCCAGGACCGGACAATATTCCAGTGGAATTTTATTAGTCATGATGCGAGATAGTAAAAGAGGATATTATGTCCTTGTTTAGGCACTTTCATAGTGGGACTCTTGACGTTCAACATCTCAACTATGGGGTGATTACGCTGCTTCCTAAAACCTCCGTTGCGGATAAAATTCAACAGTTCAGGCCAATATGCCTCCTGAGATGTCCATATAAGCTCATTACCAAGGTAATGGACCATAGGGTTGAAGTGCATGCTGATAAGTTGATCAGTACCACTCAGAATGCTTTTGTGAAGGGGAGAAACATCATGGATGGTGTGCTTTCTCTCCACGAAATCCTTAGCTATAATCATGTTAAAAAGTGAGTGGGCATTGTGTTGAAACTTGATTTTGAAAAAGCCTACGACAAAGTCAACTGGGAATTCCTTCTGGAATGCCATAGGCTGCGAGGCTTGAATGAAACTTTGTGTGGATGAGTCAAACAAATTCTGTATAACGGCGCAGTTAGCATCAAACTTAATAACAGTGTCTGACCTTATTTTCAGAGTGCTAAAGGAGTGCGACAAGGTGATCCACACTCCCCTTTCATGTTTAATCTTGCTGCCGAGTGCTTGAGTAAATGATAAAAAATGCCCAGAAAAACAAACTGATTACTGGTTGAGCCTCATATCTTATTCCTGATGGGGTTGCGGTATTACAATATGCGGATGATACCATCATTTGTTTGAAACATGATATAGATAATGCAGTTAATCTGAAGTTACTGCTATACATATTTGAGATGATGTTAGGTCTCAAGGTGAATTTCCAGAAGAGTGAGATTTTAATAGTTGGAGGTGATGATAACATAGTTAAATAATATGTGGAATTGTTTAATTGTGACATTGGGAGATTCCCAATTAAGTATTTGGGAATGCATGTCAGTTACACTAACCTTCGAAACTCTGACTAGGAGTTCATTATTGTTAAATATCTCAAAAGGTTCGAAGCTTGGATAGGCAATGTTGCGTCTATGGGAGGCAGACTTACTCTCCTTGACTCGGTCCTCACCCAATTATCTATATTTCACATGTCTATGTGGCTCTTGAATAAATCATTCATTAAAAAGCTAGATAAACATAAACGTAGATTTTTCTGGCAAGGGTGTAAAAAGAAGAAGAGATATCATCTAGTCAAGTGGAGTAAGATATGTAGATCCAAGGATAAGGGTGGTCTAGGGGTCAAGGACCTTAGAAAACAAAATATCAGTTTGATGGTAAAATGGTGGTGGAAGCTAGAAACCCAGAATAGGGTCTGGGAAGACATCATTCGTGCTCGATATCTTAGAAATAAAACTGTAGCTGAGGTTGGTCCCAGGTTTTCGGACTCGCCATGTTGAAAAGCTTTATTGAAAGTGAAAGAAGTATACATGGTGGGCAGAAAGATAAACATAGAATCTGGTACCATTGCTTGGGTCTGGTTTGACTCCATCAATGGACTGCCTCCCTTCCAGGAGCAATTCCCACAGCTGTTCTCAATCTGCAATAACCCTACGTGTACGGTGGATAAGCTGAGTCATGCGGAGAGCAGCACTTTCTTCTGGCGCATGCTTACTCTGAATCTGTCCAATCATTGGAAAGTGATTCAGGACACAATCAGTAACCTAACACTGACGGGTGGAAGTGATCGGGTTACCTGGGGGTTGAGCCAAAATGTTAAATTCTCAACCAAGTCTGTTGAGGGACTCCTGGGTTCAGGGGTCCTCAGGCGTCCGGGTCGATGAAGCTGGGCCGTATTGATGGAACGCGAAGATAGATGCAGAAGACTCTCCCTCGTATTCGGTCAAGACTCCAATGTGCGTAGAAAATCAGGCATGATGTCCGGATGTAGCTATTACTTCCTCCCCAAGTCACCTTTGTAACCCTAGGCCCCCTCCGACATGTATATAAGCTGGAGGGTTTAGTCTGTAGAGGCTAACGACAGAATCATTACATCCACATAGGCTAGGCTTTAGGGTTTAGCCATTACGATATCGAGATAGATCAACTCTTGTAACACATATTCATCAATATCAATCAAGCAGGAGTAGGGTTTTACCTCGATCGAGAGGGGGTTTTACCTCGATCGAGAGGGCCCGAACCTGGGTAAACATTGTGTCCCCGGTCTCCTGTTACCATCGGTCCTTAGACGCATAGCTTGGGCCCCCCTACCCGAGATCTGCCGGTTTTTGATACCGACAATGGTGCTTTCATTGAGAGTTTCATTGTGCGCTCGTAATAAGAGACCGATGGCTCGTATCGTCATCAACGATGAGATCACCCTTGGAAACAACTTGGCCATTGGCCAGGTCCTCCAGCTCGGCGGGTTCGCTGTATGCAACCGCGTGGCGTCCGGGCCGGCCGCACTTCCTGCGGTCATCGAGCATCACCCTTATGTTGACTCCGGCCACTCCAATGACGCAACCTCGGCAGATCTCTCGCCCTTAAATGAGCTACCGGATCACATTGCCGCCCTGGGGCTTTCATCGTCAGGAGATCAGATCGGACCTAAATCCGGTCAGGATGAGATCGATCCCATCCCGATCACTCATCTAGTGGCGGCAGCCGAGGACAGAGCCGGAGACACTCCCCCTCTTGAGACGGAGACCGTCACAGTCCGAATCTCCGAATCCATTAAGCCAAACATGCCCTCGTCAGGTGGCACTTTGTGTTTTTCGAGCTCTGGGATTGACGCCGGGCCCACAGAACGATGAGATCCTGCTGAGCCCAGGTCGTTCACACCGGAGGTTGTCAAAACCCCGAATACCACGTTGGGTCAGGACTTAGAATTACTAACACCCACCCACCCTGGGAAAAACTCTCCAAGAAAATCCTAATTACCGGACATAAACGATCTCGCAAACATAGAGCACCAACCCGAGGAGACGGTCAACCACTTTTAGGCCAGATTCCTGCCTGTCAAGAACAAGATTGAGGACTGTTGCGACGACGATACGGTCCCCTTATTTCACCCCACCTGTACGGATGAGGGAGTTTTGAACGCCCTCAACCGATGTCGTGTTCTGAGTTTCACAGGCTTGTCGCACTTAGTACGAAAGTACTGCGCAATGGAAAACACTTGGAAAGCCCAGAATACACCTCTAGAACAGTCCATTTTCGGACAACACATTGTTAAGGCTAAACAGACATACCCCAACAGGTCATCCGATAATATGCCTATTGGCAAGAAGAACAAACCTTCTACAAGACGTAGGTCCGTACTGGATGAACTGCTTGATAAACCTTGCCAAATACATGCAGCCCCAGGCAATATCCCAAACCACTGCCTTAGGGCATGTTGGGTACAACGGCAGGTGCAAAGAGCGGTGTGGCAATCCTTGCCACTGCAGTATCTAGGGAGAAAGATGTCGATGTCTTCACTGTCTTTGAGATGTTCTCCTCAAACAACCGCCGCAAGAGAGCAAATCGTGAACTTACCAAGGTCTATCAAATTAGCTTTGCAAGCCCATGGAGAACCACAGCAATCACTTTTTCTGCCAAATACACACCTCGAGTCCGGCCGGTCCGAGCAACATCAGCTCTTGTACTAGATCCAATAGTAGACGGCTTTCACCTCACTAAAGTACTTATGGACGGCGAAAGCGGATTCAACCTCATATACGAGGAAACGCTTGCAAAAATGTAGGTTGACAAATCCTGCATTGAGCACACTAGCACAACCTTTAGTGGAATTATTCCCAGCCGGGAAGCCCGGTGTTCGGGAAGCATTAAGTTCGACGTAGTATTTGGCTCATCCGAGAACTACAGGTCGGAGGAACTGCTCTTCCACATTGTTCCCTTCAATAGCGGTTACCACGCCCTTTTAGGACGGGACGCTTTTTCACGCTTTCAAGCCATACCCCATTATGGGTACATGAAGCTTAAAATGCCAGGGCCCAATGGAGTAATCACATTAACAAGTGATCCGGACAGAGCACTCCGCGCCGAGAACAAAACGGTGTCTTTAGCCCTAGAGGCATTATTCGAAGCCCTCGCAGCCGAGGAATTAACCACCTTATGATCCACGGTGAACAAGGACAATGTAATCCTGACCAAAAGATCAAAATCTACCTCCTTCAAGCCGGCAGATGAAATTATAAAATTTCAACTTCACCCAACGGACCCTAATAAGACAGCGTCTATCGGGGCATAGCTGGATCCGATGGTAGATAGCGCGTTACGCGCCTTTCTTCGCGAAAATTGGGATATATTCACCTGGCACCCTTCAGATATGCCAGGAATCCCACACAGGCTGGCCGAACACAGTCTCTACATTATCAAAGGGTTCAAACCAGTCAAGCAATCACTGCGACGATTTTCCGAACGCAAAAGACAAGCAATGGAAGAAGAGCTAGCCAAGCTACTGGTGGCCGGATTCATCAGAGAAATTAAACATCCAAATTGGCTAGCCAACTTAGCCATGGTACCGAAGAAGGATAAATCATGGCGCCTCTGTGTCGACTTTACAGACCTAAACAAGGATTGCCCTAAGGATCCCTTTCCTCTGCCCTGCATTGATCAGATTATCGATGCAACGGTCGGACATGACTCGTTGTGTTTCCTTGATGCTTACTCCGGATACCATCAGACAAAGGCGAACCAATCCGGTCAGGCTGCAACGGCATTTATCACCCCGTACGGTCCTTTCTGTTTCAACACTATGCCCTTTGGACTTAAAAACGCTGGTGCCACGTATCAACGCATGATTCAAACATGCTTAGAAAAAATAGGCAAGACAATGGAGGCCTATGTTGACGACGTAGTCGTTAAGACCAAACATGTCGAGACACTAGTGGATGATCTCCGCCTTACATTTGAAAACCTTTGAGCATATGACATAAGGCTCAATCTGGAAAAATGCGTCTTCGGCGTTCCGGCCGGAAAGCTATTAGGGTTCATTGTATCGCATAGAGGAATCGAAGCTAACCCAGCTAAAATCCGGGCCTTGTCACAACTCAAAACGCCAACCAATCTCAAACAAGTGCAAAAATTAGCAGGATGCATAGCGGCCTTGAGCCTCTTCATCTCCAGGCTAGGAGAGAAAGCATTGCCACTTTATAGATTGCTACGACGCACTGAAAACTTCGAATGGACTGATGCGGCCACAGCTGAATTGGAAGAAATAAAAATTCTACTAGCGAGCAACCCAATCCTAGCCGCCCAGGTGTTGGCGAACCAATGCTGCTGTATATATCAGCCACTCACCAGGTAGTGAGTGTCGTGCTCGTCGTCGAACAAGCCGAAGAGGGACATAAGTTCCTCGTTCAAAAACCCGTATACTACGTATGCGAGGTTCTCACACCATGTAAATCACGGTACCCCCACTATCAGAAAATTGCCTATGCGGTCTTCATGTCATCTCGGAAACTCCGACACTGCTTTCAAGAGTGTTCAATCACAGTGGCATCCGAAGTACCACTTAACGATATCATCAACAATAAAGATGCCACTGGACGCATAGCCAAATGGGCCATCGAGGTCTTACCGTTCAAAATATCATATAAGTCGCGCCGGACTATTAAATCCCATGTATTGGCTGACTATGTCGCAGAATGGACTGAAGCCGAACTCCCTAAATAGTAGAGCTCATATTCCCACTAGACAATATACTTCGACGGTTCCAAAATGCTAGCCGGATTGGGGCCGGCGTCATCCTGATATCTCCAACAGGGGATACAGTCCGGTATGTACTACAAATCATGTACATGGACTCAAACAATGCAGCCGAATATGAGGCACTATTGCATGGTCTCCACCTAGCTGCATCCATGGGCATACAACGCCTCGAGGTATGCGGAGACTCAAACCTCGCTATCTCTCAAATAAACGGAGAATTTGATGCGAAAGATTCAAAGATGGCAGCTTATCGCAATGCCATATTGAAAATATCGGCTCGATTTGAGGGGTTGGAATTCCACCATGTAGCCCGGGATAATAACAATGCGGCGGATATACTCGCTCGTATGGGCGCTAAACACGACCCAGTCCCGCCTAACACCTTCGTGGAAAGGCTGTTTAAGCCATCAGTAACATGGCAGGACAAGAGCAGCGATACCAATTTGGATCCGAACATACCCCCAGTCGAACTTAACCCAGACGTCATCAGGGACTCAGACATGGAGATAACATCTTCGGCTCATGAGATCATGGTTGTCATAGCCCCCTAGACAGAGCCCTTCTTAGCTTACCTTAATACGCAAGAGCTCCCCGATGACCAAAATGAGGCCCGCCGCATAATTCGGCGTTCTAAAGCCTACAAAATTCATGAAGGTGAACTATATAAGAAAAGCACTACTGGTGTTCTCCAAAGGTGCATCTCCGAAGAGGAGGGCCGGTAACTTTTCAATAAAATACACGCTGGAATGGGCGGCCATCACGCTGCAGCTCGACAGCTCATGAGCAAAGCTTTTCGAGCTGGCTTTTTCTGGCCCACTGCCCGAGCAGATGCCCAGACCTTAGTCCAACATTGTGTTGGCTGCCAACTTTTTGCAAATCAAAGTCACATGCCTCCCGCCACTTTGAGAACCATCCACATTACCTGGCCGTTTGTTGTCTGGGGGCTTGATATGGTCGGACCTCTTAAAGGGGGAAGCCATGAAAACAAATACTTGCTGGTGATGGTGGATAAATTCACTAAATGGATAAAAGCCAAGCCAGTAATAACGGTTGAGGCAGGGCCGGTGATGGATTTTATATCCGATGTAGTACACCGTTATGGTGTCCCGCACAGTATTATCACAGATAATGGCACCAACTTTACAGCTGATGAGGTAAAAAACTGGTGCGCAAAGTTAGGCATTAAACTTGATTACACTTCCGTTTACCATCCTCAAACAAACGGTCAAGTAAAAAGAGCCAATGGTCTGATAATGAGCGACATTAAACCCCAACTAGTGCGCTCCCTACGGGAGTCTGATAAACACTGGGTTGAGGAGTTTGACTCCGTACTCTGGGGGCTGTGGACCACACCTAATTGGACGACCGGATACACACCATTTTTCATGGTGTACGGCGCAGAGGTTGTTCTGCCCTGCGACATTATTCATGACTCACCTCGAGTGCGCATGTACGAAGAGCGAGAAGCCGAGCTAGATCGGCAGGATGACCTAGATGGACTTGAAGAGGAGCGTGATATAGCGTAGGCCCGTTCTGCATTTTATCAACAACATGCCAGGCGGTACCAGAGCAGAGAAGTGCGGGCTAAGACATATCATGTCGGCGAACTTGTTTTATGCCTCCCAGAGAAGAAAAAGGACAAGATCAAACCAAAATGGGAGGGCCCTTCATCATCGACGAAGTACTCACCGGTGGAGCCTATCGCCTTCGGAATGCACAAGACAACCGCCTTGAGCCGAACCCATGGAACGTTGCCAGGCTCCGACGATTCTATGGATAATTCGGTAGAATTTTTTCCTCCTTTTAATTCAGGTTTTGTCTTTTATTTTTATTTTTCTCCTCTTCTTTTTTCCTACTTTTCCTTTCATTGGTAAGTATTCGGCTCACCCGAACTATCACAGGATAGAACATCTTTGAATGTATCTACCTCGAATATACTTGCGGGCTTGTTTGACGAAGCCCACTATAAAAAAGCTTCTTGCTTACAACGCCGTATGTTTTTTTACAGTCTTTCCTTTCCATTATATGCACCAATATGACTTAAGTTTTGGCCAAACTGGGTTGCCTGGCTCCTGTGCTTACCCCTACATTTCCGATTGTTCGGCTAGGGTGTAAAGGGAGCACCTCTGCGATTGTTACAACCGGGTAATCCGGACCTGTACCTCGGACTGGGTGAAGCCGAAAGCTAGCATTCTTAAGGGAATAATTGGTCGGCGGATACACGACATATTGCTTTAATGCATACATTTTAAACTGTAATAGGATATGGCATCCTACAATCCTTTTACAGGATCAAAAGCCTAGGCATGCATATGTACGCATGCTGACCCAGGGAAAGGACCCCTTAACGGAACTATTCTCTCTGGAAGATGTTTATTACGTTAAATAGTAATATAACATAGCTCCCAGAACACAGTTTGTCTGTTCAAGCAATTATGACCGGATTGCCTGGTTTCCGAACATACCACGTGCTTGCCACATGTATAATATTTGGAAACACTCCAGCCTTTGGGTTTATGGAGGTTAAAGCGGAAGGTCAACCATGACAATCTTTTTATAATTTCGGCCAGAGATAAGTTTGATGTTAAAGTACATTGATACATAGAATCAAACGACTACTCTTTTTCTATTCCCTCTATAAGGCTGTCTAGTTTACAGTCCTATTGGGAAAACTTGGAAGCTATCTTCACTTGGTCATATACCAAGCTCACGGGAATTTATTGTCCATCCAATCCTCGAGGTCCCACGCGGGCCATATGATTCGGTTCAAGGCTGGTGTAGCGTGTCTTCACCATGGCCCAGGCTTCTCGAGCACCCATGCGACATGCTGACGCTTTCCATAGTTCAAAGCGGCGTCGAGCCCCTTTCAACAAATCTGCCAAGTCCTCCATAGTTTCTGGAGGAGAATCGCCCGACCATAAAGCCTTGGCCATATTCTTCATGGCCTTCCGAGCTCGCTTGTGTACTCTGGAAAGCTCTTGCAACACGTCGCCTTCAAAACCGGACACTTCCCCTTCGGGCTGCCCAGTTAACAAACCTGCAGGCACAGTTCTATGAAAAACTTTGAAAACAAGGGACTATAAGGAGAGTTAGGTTTAAAGACATACTGAATATGCCGCCTTTAAGCCTCCGGTTCTCTTCCAAGGCATCTGAGAGTTGGGCTCGCACGTCCTTTAACTCCTATTCTAGCCTGACATTTTTATCATGCACTTGGTTTCTTTCATCTATGGTTCGTGTCAATACACGTTTACCATCAGCTGTTTCCCCTTCGGCATATTTTTTATCCGCCAGGGTAGCCCTTAGCTTCTTTTCCCATTGGTCGGCCAGCCCTGTTGCTGCATTTCAATCAATATGTACTTAGGGACTATTGGTCGGCACAAATATCATATTGTCCAGACACTATTGTTCTTACAATCAGTATCTTGTTCGGATTTCTTCGAATTTCCAATTCGGTGGTGACAGTCGTCAGCTCGGTCCAGCATTCTTTCAGCTCCTTGGATAAGATGTTATTCTTTTCTTGGAGTGCCTACAAAACACAAAGATCCTCAAATCAGTTGGACCAACTGCTTTAAGTCTCGGGGGCTACTGGCATGGGAACACCAAATTAACACTTACCCGCATATATTTTGAAAGCTAGTGAGTGGCTCCAGCGAGCCCGTCTTGAGCGGCTCGGATATAAGCATCTGCAGAACTAAGGGCGTTAAATGCCTCCTCAGAAAAGGCTGGGTCACGCATGGCTGCTTTTCGCCGCCGGTCAACCATCGCGACCTCCGCTTCGGAATTGGTGACTGACATTTCATCCGAATCCTGTTGAAGAGGACAATCCGGCGCTGCATCTAGATTGACCCTTGTCCTCGTAGACAGGCCTGATGCCAGATTGGTTGGAGCTTGATCCGCAGGATTCCCGGACACAGTCCGGTGTATGTTCCTCCTAAAAGGAAAAACAAGGGGGGAATTTGTAATACCGGCTTCACCACCTAGTATATGTTAAAACAAACATACCTCTTCAAAGGTTCGGTGGTGTTTACGGTCCTCTTTCGCTTCAAGGCCTCACCCGATGCAAGCATCGCCCTCTGGGATGACGTTTTTCGCACAGTTCGGCGTGAGGAACGCCGCCCCTTTTGAGCATGAAAAAGTGCGATGGGTGAGACGCACTGGAAATCTTCTCTTTGAGGAGGTATGTCCTGGGTACTTACGTGAGAGGAAGGAATAAGGTCGGGATAATCGGCTACAATGGTCACTTCGACGCCGTCATGGCTGGCTTGGTAGAAAATTCCATCTTCTAGCTCTATGCCTATGTCCGGATCTTCATCGTATCCGGGGCCCACGTTTCGAAAGTGGTCCTCTGGCTGTGGGGCGGGACTATTAATCCCCTCGAGCACCTTCCTCCACTCATGTTGGGAATAACCGAATTCAATTCAGCCAATACATCTTACAATGAAAAACGGGCAATAATAACGGTCAAGAGAAAGACTTACCCAGTCGGGAGGATTGTACATAGAGAAACCTTCCCGGCACTTCAAGCAAAGAAAGTCTTGCTTTTCTCCCTTGTAAAGATCCGCTAGGATGGCGGCTAGAGTGGCAGGGGTCGTCCGGACCCAGGCGTAAGCAGTGTGAGGCATCATCCTGGCCATTATAATGCCACATAGGAAATCCTCTAGCTTGGAGCAGCTGCACACATCGCTTTATTGAGATCGCCGTCACTTCAATTATTGATAGCCCAGAACAGGCAAGCAATGTGATCTTGTTGGCCAGTCTTCTGACCTCCGCACTTTCTTCTTTTGTGGGACTGCGGGGAGGCCAGTTAAAAAGCTTCTTCGGAGGAGCATTGTAATATTTGGGGAGGCCTTGCCGAACTGGATCCGGCAAGGCAACGTCCTCGATATAAAACCACTCCGAAGGCCACTCTTCGGATGCCTACTTTGGAGTGATGGACAGATAACCTATCCCTGCTATGCGCCATATTTCGGTGCCGCCAACCTCGAATATGGACCCCTCCTCAGAGCGAGGGACAAGGCAGAAGAACTTCCACCACATCTCGAAATGAGGCTCGCAGCCTAGAAATATTTCGCATAAAGCGACGAATCCGCAATGTGCAGGATAGACCCCGGCGTGAAGTTATGCACTTGAAGACCATAGAACTCTAGGAGCCCCCTTAGGAAGGGGTGGGCGGGACATCCAACGCCTCTTAGAAGGAAGGAGGTGAAGCATACCGCTCTCCACTGGAGGGATTGGGAAAATTCTCTGCCAGGGCTTGATTGTCGATGGAAGTTAATCCAGCCCGGATGGGGACTAGATCCTCGGGAGGAAGATATCCTTGCGTTTGAAGCTTTCTCAGATGCGCATGGGATATGGAGCAACTTTCCAAATCGCCCGCTCGAGGGCCGTGAGGGCGCGAGGAAGAGCTGGGAATGCTGGCCATGTTTGGAGATTTTTCGTGGTAGGCACTAGCGATTTTCTGCGTGGAATGGAATGGAATGGCATCTGAGATCTAGTCTCCTTATATAGGCGCCTTCCCTACACAGTCAAGGGGGTAATTGTAAAAATACCCAGACGGTACGCATTCGTTGGACACGTGGAGGCAAAGGCGACGGCGGCGAGGAATTGACGGAATATAGTATCAAATAAAGTCAAACTATCATCCAGAAGGACTCACCTTGCAAGACCGAAGACACGAAGCCGGACACAATCTCGTTCTTGAAGGCAAGTCCGGGGGCTACTGAGGGAGTACTGGGTTCATGGGTCCTTAGGCGTCCGGGTCGATGAAGCTGGGCCGTATTGATGGGCCACAAAGATAGAGGCAGAAGAATCTCCCTCGTATTCGGTCAGGACTCCTATGTGCGTAGAAAAGCAGGCATGATGTCCGGATGTAGCTATTACTTCCTCCCCAAGTCACCTTTGTAACCCTAGGCCCCCTCCAGTGTGTATATAAGCTCGAGGGTTTACTCTATAGAGGCTGACGACAGAATCATTACATCCACATAGGCTAGGATTTAGGGTTTAGCCATTACGATCTCGAGGCAGATCAACTCTTGTAACACATATTCATCAATATCAATCAAGCAGAAGTAGGGTTTTACCTCGATCGAGAGGGCCCGAACCTGGGTAAACATTGTGTCCCCGGTCTCCTGTTACCATCGGTCCTTAGACGCATAGCTTGGGCCCCCTACCCGAGATCTGCCAGTTTTGATACCGATAATGGTGCTTTCATTCAGAGCTCCGTTGTGCGCTCGTAATAAGCGACCGATGGCTCGTATCGTCATCAACGATGAGATCACCCTTGGAAACAACTTGGCCATTGGCCAGGTCCACCAGCTCGGCGGGTTTGTTGTATGCGCCCGCGTGGCGTTCGGGCCGGCCGCACTTCCTGCGGTCATCGAGCATCACTCTTATGTTGACTCCGGCCACTCCGATGACGCAACCTCGGCAGATCTCTTGCCCTTAAATGAGCTACCGAATCACATTGCCTCCCTGGGGCTTACATCGCCAGGAGATCAGATCGGACCTAAATCCGGTCAGGATGAGATCGATCCCATCCCGATCACTCATCTAGTGGCGGCAGCTGCGGACAGAGCCGAAGACACTCCCCCTCTCGAGACGGAGACCGTCACAGTCCAAATCTCCGAACCCATTAAGCCGAACATGCCCTCGCCAGGTGACACTTTGTGTTTTTCGAGCTCTGGGATTGACGCCGGGCCCACGGAATGATCAGATCCTGCTGAGCCCAGGTCGTTCACACCGGAGGTTGTCAAAACCCCGAATACCACGTTGGGTCGGGACTTAGAATTACCAACACCCACCCACCCTGGGAAAAACTCTCCAAGAAAATCCGAATTACCGAACATAAACGATCTCGCAAACATAGAGCACCAGCCCGAGGAGACGGTCAACCACTTTTGGGCCAGATTCCTGCTTGTCAAGAACAAGATTGAGGACTGTTGCGACGACGATACGGTCCCCTTATTTCACCGTAACTGTACGGATGAGGGAGTTTTGAATGCCCTCAACCGATGTCGTGTTCTGAGTTTCACAGGCTTGTCACACTTAGTACGAACGTACTGCGCAATGGAAAACACTTGGAAAGCCCAGAATACACCTCTTGAACAGTCCATTTTCGGACAACACATTGTTAAGGCTAAACGGACATACCCCAGCAGGTCATTCGATAATATGCCTATCGGCAAGAAGAACAAACCTTCTACAGGACGCATGTCCGTACTGGACGAATTGCTCGATAAACTTTGCCAAATACATGCAGCCCCGGACAATATCCCAAACCACTGCCTTAGGGCATGTTGGGTACTCCGGCAGGTAGCAAAGAGTGGTGTGGAAATCCTTGCCACCGCAGTATCTGGGGAGAAAGACGTCGATGTCTTCACTGTCTTCGAGATGTTCTCCTCAAACAACCGCCGCAAGAGAGCAAATCGTGAACTTGTCGAGGTCTATCAAATTAGCTTTGCAAGCCCATGGAGCGACACAGCAATCACTTTTTCTGCCGAATACGCACCTCGAGTCCGGCCGGTCCGAGCAACATCAGCTCTTGTACTAGATCCAATAGTAGACGGCTTTCACATCACTAAAGTACTTATGGACGGCGAAAGTGGATTCAACCTCATAACAAGGAAACGCCTGCAAAAATGTAGGTTGACAAATCCCGCATTGAGCACACTAGCACAACCTTCAGAGGAATTATTCCCAGCCGGTAAGCCCAGTGTTTGGGAAGCATTAAGTTCAACGTAGTATTCGGCTCATCCGAGAACTACAGGTCGGAGGAACTGCTCTTCCACATTGTTCCCTTCAATAGCGGTTACCACACCCTTTTAGGAAGGGACGCTTTTTCACGCTTTCAAGCCATACCCCATTATGGGTACATGAAGCTTAAAATGCCAGGGCCCAATGGAGTAATCACATTAACAAGTGATCCGGAGAGAGCACTCCGCGCCGAGAACAAAACGGCATCTTTAGCCCTAGAGGCATTATTCGAAGCCCTCGCGGCCGAGGAATTAACCACCTTATGATCCACGGTGGACAAGGACAATGTAATCCTGACCAAAAGATCGAAATCTACCTCCTTCAAGCCGACAGATGAAATTATAAAATTTCAACTGCACCCAACGGACCCTAATAAGACAGCGTCTATCGGGGCACAGCTGGATCCGACGGTAGATAGCGCGTTACGCGCCTTTCTTCGTGAAAATTGGGATATATTCACCTGGCACCCTTCAGATATGCCAGGAATTCCACGCAGGCTGGCCGAACACAGTCTCAACATTATCAAAGGGTTCAAACCAGTCAAGTAGTTACTACGACGATTTTCCGAACGCAAAAGACAAGTAATGGGAGAAGAGCTAGCCAAGCTACTGGAGGCCGGATTCATCAGAGAAATTAAACATATAGATTGGCTAGCCAACTTAGCCATGGTACCGAAGAAGGATAAATCATGGTGCCTCTGCGTCGACTTTACAGACCTAAACAAGGCTTGCCCTGACGATCCCTTTCCTCTGCCCCACATTGATCAGATTATCGACGCAACGGCCGGACATGACTCGTTGTAACACATATTCATCAATATCAATCAAGCAAGAGTAGGGTTTTACCTCGATCGAGAGGGCCCGAACCCGAGTAAACATTGTGTCCCCAGTCTCCTGTTACCATCGGTCCTTAGACGCATAGCTTGGGCCCCCTATCCAAGATATGCCGGTTTCGACACCGACATCTGTTTATAAGTGGCTAGAGAGATCCCTTAGTGGATGTGAGGGAGTCCTGGATAGGGGGGGGGGGTCCTCAGGTGGCCGGATAAACTCCTGGTGGGCCGGACTAGTGGGCCATGAAGATTATTATAGAAGATCATCTCTTGTATCCGGATAGGACTCCTGGATTCTTGTAATGGCAAGTTTTAGGCTCGGGTGTAGATTTTCCTACCTCTGCAAGATGATATGTACAAACCCTAGGCCCCTCCGGTGTGTATATAAACCGGAGGGTTTAGTCCATAGAGGCTAGAATTAGAATAGAATTAGAATTAGAATCAGAATCAGAATCATACAATCCTCATAGGCTAAACTTAGGGTTTAGCCTTTACGATCTCGAGGTAGATCAACTCTTGTACACATATTCATCCATATTAATATAACAGGAAGTAGGGTTTTACCTCGATCGAGAGGGCCTGAACCTGGGTAAACATCGTGTCCCCTGCCTCCTGTTAACATCAATCCTCAGACACATAGTTCGGGACCCCCTACCCGAGATCCGCCGGTTTTGACACTGACATTGGTGCTTTCATTGAGAGTTCCACTATGTCGTCGATGGAAGGACTGATGGATCACGTCATCAACTTCAACGGAGACGTCGAGGGGATTTTCCCTCCCGGCCAACTCTTCGTGTTCGGTGGCTTCGCGCTTCGTGCCAACACCGAAGGCCACCTTGAGCAGATCGAGAGTTACGCCCCTGGCCATCATGTCAGATTCGGTAGCTTGAACTACATTGCCATATCCGTGTAGACTTGATCTTCACTGGATTCGAGCCAGCGGCAACCCATCTCTGCCACCACGATGATCATGACTTAACTCTGTCATCGGATCAGGAAATAGCACCTGTAACAGTTCTGTCCCTAGATCCAGAACGGACTGCGTCACCCGAAGATGGGAAGCTCAACCCCACAACGAGAGGCACAGACTCTATGGTGTTAGGGCCGCACATGGACCCAACTGATGGGGTCTGTGTTACCGGAACCCCAGACTCGGCTCCGGTCTCTGATTCGGAACTGCGCGTAACTGCGCCCCTCAAATCCAATCAGGTGCCTATCGCCGATTATGTGCTGCGGATATTTTCCAGCACTCATGACTGGCTGACATGTTAATGTCATTGACATCTCTCTCCTTGGATGAGAACACACAACCGCACTATATCCGGTTCGAACTGGAGGCTGACGAATAGCCGCGCTATACCCAGGGGGATGAAGAATTTCGGTCCCCACCCACTACCCACTTGGTCGCCATGGTCGAAGATCTAACCGATCTACTCGACTACGCTTCAGAAGACTTCGACGAGATGGACCTCGAAGCTGAAGCAGATACAGATCAGAGCAGGCCCATATCAGGGCGGTGGAAAGCTACGTCTTCATACGATGTGTATATGGTGGATACACCCAAAGAGGCCGAAGGCAACGGTGAAAACAATCTCGTAGAGGATAAACCCGCCGAAGAACCTCCCAAGCGTCGGCGTCCGAAACGCCGAACAAAATCCCGTAAAGGAAAGGCGAGCAACACCGTGACTAATGACGGTGATATTCCGGAACAAGCCGAAGACCCCGCTGACCCAGCGATAGAGCAGGAGGAGCGAGAGGACGGCGAACAGAGTCCGAAGCCGCAGTTCGATGACAGCAATGCCGAAGACGGTGACTATGAACCGATCTTCGAAGAAGAGGCTAGCCTCGATGACGATGAATATACCATCCCAGAAGAACCCTCTGAACAAAAGCGCTTCCACCGGCGGCTTATAGCCACCGCACGGAGCTTAAAAAAGTAGCAAAGACAGCTTCGAGCTGCACAAGACACGCTCAATGATAGATGGAATGAGGTGCTAGACGCCGAATAGAAACATGGCTTTAACGGCCAAACCAAAGGCTATCCCAAGCGCAAGCTGCTGCCCGAATTTGACGACGAGGCCGTTGCGCCCGTCCCACCGGAAAATAACACCGCCAACAAACCGGACCGACCACCTCATGGATGGGATAGAGTCGCTAGTAGTGGCGTAAACAAGCCCCCACCCCATAAAGGAAAGGAGGATGCAGCCCAAGTCCGAAAGCATGATCTGTGTGAGGACCTAAACAAAAAAGCTAGCAAGACCAGGTCTATATTCAGACCCAGAGACCGAGCCCCCGCACAGAACGGCGACTATCAAGCCAATCGCGTCGGTGACATACCAGTTCGGGGTCAATACCGAACATCACAACCATTGGACATACGCCATGATTTAGCAAGATACAGAGGAGCTTCACACCCTCTATGCTTCACCGATGAGGTGTTGGGTCATGATTTTCCAGAAGGGTTTAAACCCATGAACATCGAACCGTACGATGGTACGACGGATCCTGCCATCTGGATAGAAGATTTTATTCTTCATATCCACATGGCTCGAGGAGATGATCTCCACGCCATCAAATATTTACCCCTCAAGCTAAAAGGACCAGCTCGGCACTGGCTAAACAGTCTCCTAGAAAACTCCATCGGGAGTTGGGAAGAACTTGAGGATGCTTTTCGGGCCAATTTTCAAGGGACTTATGTCCGGCCCACGGACGCTGACGATTTAAGTCACATCATCCAACAACCCGGGGAGTCATCCCGCAAGCTTTGGAACCAATTTCTTAATAAGAAAAACCAGATCATCGACTGTCCAGACACCGAAGCCTTAGCGGCATTCAAGCACAGTATCCGGGACGAATGGCTAGCCAGACACCTTGGACAGTAAAAATCGAGGACAATGGCAGCCCTAACTACACTCATGACTCGCTTTTGCGCGGGTGAGGATAGCTGGTTAGCTTGTAGCAGCACCAGCGACCCTGGAACTTCTGAAGTCAGGGACGGCAATGGAAAGCCACGGCGCAATAAAAACAAGCGTCAAAACAATCCTGGAAGCCCAGATGATACAGAGGTAAACATCGGATTCAGTGGCTTCAGACCAGGTCAACGGAAGAAGCCATTTAAAGGCAACAAAGATGGTCCATCAAGTTTGGACAAAATATTAGACAGGCCCTACCAAATCCATGGCACCCCAGAAAAACTTGCCAATCACACCAACCGTAACTGCTGGGTTTTCAAGCAGGCCGGTAAGCTAAACGTCGAACACAAGGGGAAGGAGCCTCAGAGCGAAGACGAGGATGAACCTCGCCGGCCGAATATAGGGGGACATAAGAAATTTCCACCGAAGGTTAAAACAGTGAACATGATATATGCCACTCATATGCCAAAGAGGGAGCGCAAGCACGCACTCCGAGACGTCTATGCCGTTGAGCTTGTCGCCCCAAAATTCAACCCATAGTCAGCATGTCCGATCACTTTCGATCGCAGGGATCATCCGACTAGTATTCGGCATGGGGGTTCGGCTGCCTTAGTGCTCGATCCAATAATAGATGGATACCATCTAACCCGAGTCCTTATGGACGGTGGCAGTAGTCTCAATCTGATATATCAGGACACTGTCCGCAAGATGGGGATCGACCCATCAATAATCAAGCCAAGCAGCACGACCTTTAAAGAGCGATACCGGGCGTTGAAGCTCGCTGCACAGGCTCTTTAACATTGGAGGCTGTATTCGGTTCTCCCGACAACTTTCGAAGCGATGAACTACTCTTCGACATAGCTCCATTCCGAAGTGGCTATCACGCCCTACTCCGAAGAACGGCCTTCGCCCGCTTTAATGCAGTCCCGCATTATGCCTATTTAAAGCTCAAGATGCCTGGACCACGTGGCGTTATCACGGTCAATGGAAATATGGAGCGCTCTCTCTGTACGGAGGAAGATACTGCGGCTTTAGAAGCCGAAGTATAGTGCGGCCTATTCAAGCCAGATAATGTATCAATAGCGGACACAGCTAAATGTGTCCGGCACACGCCTCAGTGCGGCAGCTCAGATGAACCTGAGAAATATTGACAGCTATGCCCCCGTTGACCGCCCCATAAGGTGATAGCATATGTGCCTCGAGTACATAATTATGCCCTAAAAATTCCTTGGGTAGTGATCGGGGCCACCTACATACAGTCCGTAGTTCGGCTAGACCCTATTCGGACCTTAAACTTATCTTCTCTTGGTTCATTAAAACGAACCAGACTTACTTTGGCCACACCGGATTGACTTCTTCGTTTCCCCGTTTTTTTTCTACAGATGGCCATCATACTCGTACCTTCAAGGACATAGAGGAGAAAATGGCGCAGATGTGCAGCAGGGACCCGCACCAAGGTTTCTTTTTTAGATTAAGACCCTGTGTAAACCTTATTTCTCTTTCTTGTTGTATACCTTTTTGGCATGAAAATGTCCAAAAAAGGTTATCGGCATTATCTGTAAAGTTTGCGGATCGCCGTACTATAGCGGGATATTAATAGAACAATTTTATTCATATTATATCCCGAGTTTTATTCACTCACCATGGAATGTTCTCTTCTTGCATCAGATTGCCATATGTGCCTTGTCAATAAAGGTTTATTACCAGGGGCTGCATCCAGCCCTGGTATATGTTGAAAAGACCGAACACCTATAGGGAGTGTTCGGCGTCCTGGATGTTTGCATTATATGCATCAGTACCGAATCATGTCTTCGGTCAATAGTTGGGCTGCCCGGCTCCTGTGCTTACCCCTACGTTTCCGATTGTTCGGCTAGGGTGTAAAGGGAGAACTACTGCGATAGTACTTCTGGCTAGTCCGGTCAAGTACCTCAGTAGAGAAAGCCGAAAACTGACTGTCATGATAAGCGAGAACCTGGTCTGCAATCCGGTGACTTAGTTTTATACTACGATCGATAGAGATCTACCCCGTGTTATACGAAGGGTTGGTTTTTTCGCCCAGCCAAGTGCAATTAGATACTTCATCCGCACCAGGGGCTAGTACCTAGCCCCATTTGTCAAACTCCTACGACTAAGTGAAAGGAATAACGCCGCATAGTCTGATTGCCTGGTTCGGTCCGCATACACCTCCTATATGGACCAAGACATTGGATAAAGAGTGTATTTGCATATGACCGAACACCCCAGTACTATATACCTGGGGGCTAAAGCCGACGACTGGAAACTTTCAGATTTAAGATAAACAGTCACATAGGAGGAAAAAATGCTGATATTATAAATAGCGCAAAAGTTATATACATCGGATTCATAAGCCTAGTCTTTACATCCGGATACAATCTTTCAACGGCAACATCCTTAGAACACTGGCCTTCCACAAGGCGGTCGCCCTCGATGACGTCCTCGAAGTACTTCTCCGGCTTGCGGTGCTCCTTTCCTGTGGGCGGGCCAACAGTGGCTATATGCATTGCGTTTATCTTCGCCCAGTGCACTTTGACGCGAGCGAAGGCCATCCGAGCACCTTCTATGCAAGCCGACCGCGTTAATGCGTCGACCCACAGACTCGCCTCCACGAGTCGCTTCACCAATCCAAAGTAACTACTTGGGATTGGCTCAGTGGGCCATAGCCGGACTATTAAGTCCTTCATGACCGAACTCGCCATGTTATGCAACTCGACCAACTGCTTCATATGGTCGCTAAGGGGCATCGGATGTTTTGGCGCCTCGAACTGCGACCAAAACAGCTTCTCCATGTTGTTCCCCTCGAGGGCACGGAAATACTGAGTGGTGTCTGCGCTCCTCCTTGGAAGATAAGCAAACACGCCTGGAGAACTCCACAATCGTGTCAGCCCAATATACTTCCGTCCTATGAAGATGCTCTGTAAGAGAAATATCATACCAGATGCTATCTGTCATGCCTGCTCGATCTCTTGACGAGCGCTACGCGCCTTGCCTCGCGCGTCTTGGACAGACTTTACTACCGCAGACAGCTCGGTCACCTGTTTTGAAGCCGTCTTCTCTGATGCCTCACACTTACGGATGGCATCTTGAAGCTCGACCTCGACTTCGGACACCCGAGATTTGTGCTTCTCGCACTCCGCCTTTTCGGCCTCCAAATCAACAATCGCTTTATCAACGGCCACCTTGTTCGCCTTGGCCTCCTCCTTGGCCTTGGCAACCTCGCCCTTGCGGGCCTCGAGCTCAGCGGTGCCAACTGTGTAATACATAATATAATGTTAGAGTTTGTACTCATACTCAATCAATTAAGTCTTATTGCCATTTACATAAAAATCTGCATACCTTGCGTTTCATCAAAACGCCGGTTGATGCCGTCGAGGTCCGCATTGGCCACCTCGAGCTTCCGATTTAGTTCGGCGACCTCTGCGTCTCGCTTAGTCGCCGTAACTAAAGAAGACTACACGACGGTTCAACTCTGTAAATATGCTACTCTATGGATAATTCGTCTGATTCTTTTCAGAATCACACAAAGCATCAGGGGCTACTGGTTATATATGTGCATTTAAAACAAATAAAATTTCTTAAAAGCGTTACATGGCTTACCTCAAATCCTGTTAAAAGGCTGTTGAAAGCTTCATTCAGTCCGCCCTTTACAGACTGAATCTTCTTCATCACCGCACCCATCACGGTGCGGTGCTCTTCAATGATGAGAGCACTTTGCAGTGCTCCCTCCATAGAATCCGGTGCTTCCGGATTAACTCCAAGCGCCGCCGTATCCTCCTCCGCTTGAGGAGCAGGATCTTCAAACCTCGGAGCCGCGCTAGGCTCTGGGATGGTGTTCGGTGGGACCCCAGACTATTCGGGCCCCACATCTTCGGTCTCTGTTGACACCAGATTTTGGCATGGTCACGAATCCGGGTTCGTATGCAAAACTTAGAGGCAACAGCTCTCGGGCCGGCCCTGAGTGAGAAAGTATTCGGCCTTTGCCGGCTGAATGAAAACCTTGCCGGGGTAAAACCTTGTCGGTGTGAAGGCTTGCCGGCGTGGAAAGCTTGCCGGCGTGGAAAGCTTGCCGTTGGAGAAGCTTGCCGGTGTGAAATCTTCCCGAGGGAGAAACCTTGCCGAGGAGGAACTCTTGCCGGGGTAGAAACCTTGCCGAGGTAAAACCTTGCTGATGTGAAATCTTGCCGGGGGATAAATCTTGCTAGGGAGGAACCCTTGCCGGTGTAAAAACCTTGCCGGGGTGAAACCTTGTTGGTGTGAAAAGCTTACCCGGGTGGAAGGCCTGTCGGGGTGGAGGTTGTGATAGTCAAGCCGACGAGAAGTTGAAGATGGGCTCAGAAGCTAATTCAGATGATCTTGGATGGAGAAATGTCCTACAGGGAAGTTGTGCGTCTCGTCGGAACGATCGATTTTGATATAAAGATCGTCTCAATCCGAGGTCGTATGCAAAAGTTAGGGCCCGCACAGCGAGACCCTCCAGAGAGCAAAATGTGGTGCCTGGAACCAGACACATATATGGGTGTGTCTGATGAGCTGCGTGAGTAATTATCTGTTATGCGCGAGCGATTTGACCCTCGAGATGACCTCTAATGAAAAAACGTTCAACATGAAAGATGTTCGTCTCGTCGAAACGGTCAAGATTGCTTTTGGGCTCGATTCCATCCAAGGTTGTTTGTCACCACAAAAAGGACCCTCAAAGTACAGCCAGTTTAAACCGAGCAGTTTTGGAAAGTTCGGATAAAACCAGTCCGAATTTGACTAGGGTTTTGGACGTGAATTGATGTAATTTTCTTGTAAGGAAAGAATAGATAAATCCTTTGCTTGTACGAGAAGTCCAGCCGCCTCTTATATATGTTGGGGGTGACGGCCGATTGGAACAACACACAATCGACATATCAATCTACCACTTTTACCTTTACCTTTATCCTCTTCCTTGTTCTTCTTCTTCCTCGTTCTTCGTTCGTTCTTCTTATTGCAGGGCGGCGAACCTCCAGGCCCTAGGGGCGGTCAGGCTGACCTAGGGCAGCCCATAGCCGCCACGCGCCCTGACGGGGTCCCTCCCGGGCATGTGGGGTTTCGGGTCCTCAAAAGCGCCCGCCGGATTGCTTGCATACCACGCTTCCGAACGGGTCTCCTTCGACGTGAGTTGCGGTGCATCACGCCCGACGTCAAGGGTACACGGTGACGTGTTCGTGTGCAAACACACTTTTTGGCGACTCCGCTGGGGACTGAAGGTCAATCATCATCATCCACCATGTCCGATTTTCCCAAGCCATCCGAGGTAGACGCCGATAACATCATTAAGCCTAGTCTTGATGAGATATCGGCCGACCATCGCCAAGTTTATGAGGAGTACAAGAAGGCGCGCGAAGAGAAGGAGTTGCAGGAGTTCCTTGCGAAGTTCAAGAAGGATCGCCAAGGCAACATCACTCCAATTGAAGAAATCAAGTTCCCTCCTCTTCAAGCCGAGCAGGTTAAACCCTCTGTGAGTACTACCTTTTCTCCTGAGCAGTGGGCTGAGATTGAGAGTCGTATTGCTGATGGTAACAATCTAGTCTATCAAACTTTCATAGAAAATACTAATGCTCAGAAGAATATATCTCAATCGTCTAGTGGTAATAGTGGTATAGCTGCTAGTGTGCAAAACCCTAATCCGACTCTGCCTATTTCATCGGCACCTCCCATGCCGATGACTTATTATCCTACACAAATAAATCAGATTGTGGCTGCACCGATTAGTCCTATCATGAGCATGCCAAGTTCGGTGGCAACGCCGAATCAAACCCTACCTACAGCTACAGCCACTCGACCACTACCAAATTATTGGGTCGACATACATGCCACAATTCCTACCTACCGCTAGTAACCCTACTCCTCCTATGCCACTGCCACAAGCTTCATTGTCCACTATGGATGATGGTCTAGCTAATCTTAGAGAGGAGATGGCTAAGATGCTTCGAGAGAATTTTGGAGTTGAGTTACCTCGGAATCGGATTTACCAAAAGCCGTACCCCGAGTACTTCGATGCCATCCAGTGCCCTCCAGGATATAAAATTCCAGATTTTGTTAAGTTTAATGGAGAAGGCACAAAAACCACATGGGAGCATGTTAGTCAATATTTTGCACAATTGGGTGAGGCAGGCTCATTGAATGAATTGAAAGTGCGTTTGTTCCCTTTATCATTAACTGGTACCGCATTTTTATGGTTTTCTTCTTTACCACATGGTTCCATTCGGGTTTGGTCGCAGCTAGAGCAGAAATTTCATGATCACTTTTATAGCACTGACAATGAACTCAAGTTATCACATCTAACATCGGTTAAACAGAAGCATGACGAATCGGTTTCCGATTATGTCAAGAGATTTAGAGAAACAAAAAACCGTTGTTATAGTTTGGTGATAACCGAGAGAGACTTGGCAGACCTAGTGCTGAGTGGTTCAAGGACTCCCATTAGAGAAAAGCTAGAAGGCTATGAGTTCTTAAATATTAACCAAGTCTTACAAAGGGCTTTGGCTCAGGAAAGCCGAAGCAAAGATCTCAAAGAAGTGCATAGGTACAAAGTTGATCATTCAAAGATGAATATGGTTGAATATGATAATGATCACTCAGACGATGAGGGTGACATATATGCTACTGAATTTGTTTGGCCATCTAAGGCCAAACCATTTACTTGCAATGATCTGAAACCGATTCATAAGAATCGTGATGAAGAGATGAGGTTTACTTTTAACATTGCCAAGTGTGATAAAATATTTGATGCTCTGCTACAAGCTAAAATTATTAGAATATCTCACACTTTATCGCCGTTTGAAGAGCTGAAACGGCGCGCTTATTGCAAGTATTATAATTCTTTTTCTCATGCTACTAACGATTGCAATGTTTTTCGACGACAAATACAATCGGCCATTAATGACGGTCGATTGAACTTTTCTGAGATGCAAGTTGATAAACAACCCTTTCCAATGAATACCATGGATTTGGAGGGGAAGAAGTTACTCAATCGGCCAGAGGTAGATGAATCTGCTAATAAAGCTAATATCATTGTTGGAGAACCCAAGAAAGACAAGGAGGACAACAAGATCTTGGGGAGGCAGATTGTGATTGACAAGCAACCCGATGGCAAGGAAGTAATCAAGATCACCATCAAGAATCCTACACTCGGGGGCAACCACAAGTGCAAGAAAATGCCCGTATTAAATTTGTTAAGCCCAAGAGTCCAGAAGTTGGCAAGTGGAAGAGGAACGAGGCTAAAGTATAGCGTAAGCGGATCAAGCCAACTTTTGATATGTTGTTGTCCAAGCATGCCAATCAGTCGACCAGTTCTAGCTCTAACCGGCCAATAGACCTGAAGCGACCAAGGTCACAACCAGCTGATATGTTTAGTCGGTATGTGAGGCCGTCTGGACCAAGGGCACCGTTTCAAGAGGAACAAAGGCAACCTGTTTGGGATCGACTCGACTATCATACAATGGTCGACTGAACATCAGTGGTCATCAGTCAACTGGTCAAGATATGTGGCCGAACGGAAGCTATCCAAGTGTAAGAATGCACCCAAGTGGAAGCTATCCAAGTGAAAAAATGTGGCCAGGTAGATTCCATCCGAATGAATTCCATCCAAGTGGATTCCATCCGAGTAAAAAGGTGCGCCCGAGTGAAAATTTCATGCATCCAGAAAATCAAAAAGAATGGCGTGTTAAATCACCAAGTGTTGCAGCAGTCGAGTCAGGAAAAGGCAAAGGGAAAATGGATGTTGATTCACTTATCTTGGGGACCAAAACATTCCCCGTACAACAGCCGATTGTGCATAACCACTCGACTGAGCCGATACTTTCTATCGCGCCAAAGCACTCGGCTAATGATCATGAAGCAAGCACCAGCCAAGTAAAGGCGAAAGATCCTAAATACACTCAGCCAAAGTGGTGTCCTCCAGGGCTAACAAAGACATTGAAGAGGAAACTGCAGAGGTTAAGGAGCCAAGAGATGGCAGAACAGGAGGCCGAGAAGCAAAGGGATAAGTTGTTCAATAACACTCGACCCATGGTTCCAGCAAAACAAGTGTGGAGGCCTAAACAAATACAAGATACATCAGCTTCTACATCTATCACAGCAATATCTACACCACCAAAGGATGACGATGCAACAGCTATCACATCGTCTGCGACACTTCTTACTTTTCCTTCACTCGGACAGATTTCAGAATCGGTGGATGCACTTGAGGCAGGGGATGATATGTTAGATTATGAGTCGACGCCGGTTCATGAAGGTATGGATATCAATATGGTTTATTACTTGCCTGCTGAGTTTTGTGCTGTAGATGAGGAAGGGGAGGTTGCTTAGCTGGATTTTGGCCCTAAAAATGCAATATTTGAGAAGCCAAAAGACCCAGTAACGCATCTGAAACCATTGTATCTCCGAGGCCATATCAATGGATCACCTCTCACTCGGATGCTTGTTGATGGTGGTGCTGTGGTAAATCTGATGCCCTATTCGGTCTTCAAGAAATTGGGTTTGCCCGATGAAGAGTTGATAAAGACGAATATGGTGCTCAATGGATTTGAAGGCAAAGAGAAAACTGAAGCCAAAGGCGTGATGTATGTGGAACTTATAGTCGGAAGTAAAACTTTGGCTAGTGCATTCTTTGTCGCAGAGGTGCAAGGTAACTACAACGTCATACTAGGCCGTGATTGGGTTCATGCAAACCAGCGTGTGCCATCCACTATGAACCAGTTTTTGATCCAGTGGGTTGATGATGAAGTAGAAGTCATTCATGCGGATAACTCGGCCTGTGTTGCTTTGGTCGATGCATCGGTGGATTGGCAACATCCCAATGCTACTTGCTTGACGGGACGTGACTTGTCAGAGTTTGATTTTCTCAGCACTACCAAGAATGGTTTCGTGCCCGTTTCTTTAAAGCCAACTGAATGTAGTCGGCTCCAAGGTATGATATGTTTGAATGGATTCTAGTTCCGAGTGGTTACAAAAACGTCTTGTAAAATATCGGTCGAGTGAGAACGATATGTATGAATCTATAGAGGAATTGGATGACATGGATAAGCTTGGACAGGGTTTTACATCGGCCGATCCATTAGAAGAGATAGATATTGGAGATGGTTCAGTCACTCGACCGACGTTTGTAAACAAAAATTTGAAAGCCGATTGTAAAGCTAAGTTTGTCGAGCTATTGAAAGAATATGTTTGTTGTTTTGCATGGGAATATCATGAGATGCCAGGTTTAAGTCGAGAGCTAGTGGAGCATCGGTTACCTATAAAGGCTGGTTTTAGACCATATAAACAATCGGCCACAAAGTTTAATCCAAAAACATATGACCGGATCAAGGAAGAGATTGGTCGACTGCTTAAAGCTAATTTCATTCGACCTTGCAGGTATGCCGAGTGGATTTCTAACATTGTCCCAATGGAGAAAAAGGGATCCGGCAAGTTAAGGGTATGCATTGATTTCAGAGATTTGAATAGGGCTACACCCAAAGATGAATATCCCATGCCAATAGCCGATATGCTTATTAATGATGCTTCTGGACATAAAGTCATTAGCTTCCTTGATGGTAACGCGGGGTATAACCAAATTTTCATGGCCGAAGAGGACATGTCCAAAACGGCTTTTCGATGCCCTGGTTTCCTTGGTTTATTCGAATGGACGGTGATGACATTTCGATTAAAAAATGCTGGCGCCACATATCAAAGGGCTATGAATTTGATTTTTCATGATTTACTTGTCATACTTGAAGTTTATACTGATGATATTGTTGTCAAACCGGATGCTTTTGAATCTCATTTGGCCGATTTGCGTTCGGCCTTTGAGAGAATGAAAAAGTATGGACTGAAGATGAATCCTTTGAAGTGTGCATTCGGCTTGTCAGCTGGTAAGTTTTTGGGTTTCATTATTCATGAAGATGGCATAGAAATTGATCCCAAAAAGGTAGAAGCTATACAGAAAGTGGAAGCGCCAACATGCAAGAGAGATATGCAAAAGTTCCTTGGCAAGGTCAATTATTTGAGAAGGTTCATAGCTAATTTGTCAGGGAAAGTTGATGCATTTACTCCTATCCTTCGGTTACAGAATGATGTTGATTTCACTTGGGGGGCAAAACAGCAAGAAGCCTTTGATATGATCAAGAATTATTTGTGCACTCCTCCGGTGATGAAAGCACCCAAGCATAAGGAGCCCTTTAAGCTTTACATTGCAGCAGAAGAAGGTGTTATTGGTGCTGTTTTGACTCAAGAAACCGAAGGAAAAGAGCATGCTATTACATATTTGAGCAGGCGCTTATTGGACACCGAGACAAGGTATACATTTATTGAAAAACTATGTCTATGCTTATATTATGCTTGCACAAAATTGAGACATTATTTAGTGCCGAGTGCTTGCATAGTAGCTTGTCAAACCAATGTCATTAAATACATGTTGCATAGGCCAATTCTTAGTGGCAGAATTGGCAAGTGGGCTTATGCTTTGATTGAGTATGATTTGGCTTATGAATCTCTAAAATCCATGAAAGGCCAAATCGTTGCTAATTTTATTGTTGAGCATCGGATTAATGACGAGCATGACATTGATATAAACCTTGTCTCTTTAGTACCTTGGAGATTATATTTTGATGGTTCAGTTTGTAGCAATGGCCAAGGTGTTGGTATTGTTTATATATCTCCTCATGGTGCTGTTTTTGAGGCCTCATGCCGCTTAGAATACTTTTGCACAAATAATCAGGCCGAATATGAAGCTTTGTTATTCGGCCTAGAGATGTTAGTTGATGTAGGTGTTACACATATTGAGGCTTTTGGTGATTCGTTACTAGTGGTGCAGCAAATATCCAAAGTCTTTCAGTGTTTGGACGAATCACTTAATGTTTATCTTGATAAATGTCTAGATATAATCTCTACTTTGGACAGTTTTAGCATTGCTCATATACCTAGGCATGACAATTGGAAAGCAAATGAGTTGGCACAACAAGCATCTGGATATCATGTTCTTCATGGCATGTTTCATATCTCTCAAAGACCGATGTCTTGTCTTGCCAATATGGGAGAGGCCGAACTTGAACCCACTGGTTCGGCCATTAACAAAAAGTCTAGTACAGGTGACAATCCCGACTGGAGGAAGCCCATTATTGATTACTTGAGCAATCCGAGTGGAAGGGTGGACAGGGATGTTCGGCGTATGGCTTTCAAGTATACAATGGGAGATGATGGTCTTTATCGCCGAACAGTCGATGACGTTCTTCTAAAATGCTTGGATGAAGACCAAGCAAGAGTTGCTATGGGAGAGGTACATGAAGGCTTTTGTGGCACTCATCAGTCGGCTCCCAAGATGAAATGGTTACTACGACGTGCTGTGTTTTATTGGCCGACCATGATTAATGATTGCTTCAGATATTATAAAGGGTGTGAAGCTTGTCAAAAATTTAGTGATATTCAGTTGGCTCCTGCTGCTATGTTACATCCCATTATCAAGCCGTGGCCTTTCAGAGGATGGGGTTTAGACTTTATTGGACAAATTCATCTGTCTTCCTCAAAGGGGCATCGGTTCGTATTGGTGGCAACCGATTATTTCACTAAATGGTCTGAAGTAGTACCTCTCAAGAACATGACACATGCGGAGGTAATTAAATTCATAACCGAGCACATTATTCATAGATTCAGCATTCCTCAAACATTGACTACAGATCAAGGCTCATCTTTTATGTCACACCAAGTCAGAGAATTTGCCGAATCTTATAACATAAAGTTGCTCAATTCTTCTCCGTATTATGCCCAAGCCAATGGACAAGCTGAGTCTAGCAATAAAATTGTAATCAAACTCATCAAGAAGAAGATTGAGGATAATCCAAGGAGATGGCATGAGTTGTTGTCTGAGGCTTTGTGGGCACATAGGATCTCAAGGCATGGTGCTACGAAGGTGACTCCATATGATCTAGTATATGGTCAAGAGGCTATTTTACCGGTGGAAGTAAATTTGAATGCTTTGAGAATAGCCAAACAAAATGATTTATCGGCAGTAGACTTTTATAACTTGATGATGGACAATATTGATGAGGTTGCCGATAAACGTTTGGCTGCTTTGAAGGCCATAGAGAAGGACAAGTTGAGGGTAGCAAGGGCTTACAATAAGAAAGTTAAGTTGAAGAGTTTTCAAGTTGGCGATCTTGTCTGGAAAGTAATTCTCCCGATTGGTTCAAGAGACAGAAAATTCGGGAAATGGTCTCCAAGTTGGGAAGGTCCTTTTAGAATTGCAAGAATAGTTCCCGTAAACTCTTATTTGGTGGAATCCGTACAAGGCGCACTGTTACCTCGAGCTCTCATTGGCAAGTACTTGAAGAAATACCACCCAAGTGTGTGGCAAGAAGCCTAAGTGGGCAATGACCGATATATGATTATCGCCCTTAGCACAAAATGGCCGATACATAATTATCGCCCTAAGAAAAATAAATGGTCGATGGGGTGTTGATACGTCCAAAACGTATCTATAATTTCTGCTTGCTCCATGCCACTTTTGGGTGATATTGCTATGATATTCATACACTTCCATACACTTTTGATCATATTTGGACTAACTAACTAATCCAGTGCACCCCAGTGCCAGTTTCTGTTTTCGGCTGTTTTTGTATTTCAGGTTTTCACGTTACGAGAACTGCCAGGAAAAATCCAGAAAAATTATATAAAAAATCAGCGTTTCGGAAACTACCATGCGTCCGAAGAACAGCCGGGGGGGGGGGCACCAGGGCTCCAGGCGCCCTGGCGGCGCGCCCCCCTGGGCCGCGTCGGGGGGCGCCTGGGCCCCCCGAAGCTTCCCCGATGCCCCCCTTTGGCATATATTTAAAGCGTCCTCCGAAACCCTCAGAACAGGAACTCTTTTCGCGATCCCATCTCTGTTCCGCCGCCGCCGCCGCTTCCAAGATCGGGAGCACCAGGAGAACTCTTCCCGACACCCTGCCGGAGGGGAGGATCACCACCGGGAGCTTCTCCACCACCATGGACGCCTCCCGGATGACTCGTGAGTAGCCTCCCTTGGACCACGAGTCCATGACCAGTAGCTATGTGATGTTCTCCTCCCGTTCTTGTGCTTCACTAATTAGTCCTCGTGAGCTGCCCTACATGATCGAGGCACATATGTAATCCTTATGCTGTTGCTATGTTGAGTTTGCTGGGATCCGATGGATTATGAGATTATGTTCAGATTGATCTTGAGTAAAATATTTGATCTACCTCTTTTATATTTATGTTCATAAGTAATTCTTGCATGTTCTCCGTTGTTATTTATTGCTTTGACCAAGTAGTAGGTAGTGACTCCAAGAGGGAACGTTATGCTCGATTGTGGGTTCATGCCCCTCGATGACTAGCTTGAGTGACAGAAACATGAGTCTAGGGGATGTGCTGTTGCCACAAGGGGAAAACAACGGTGCTTGTGCCTGCGGGTGCAAGGATTGTTTACTTTACGCAAAGTTCTTTTAATGCAGTTGTCTGTTGCATTGAGTTTACACTATGGGTGGGACTCGCAACTTAATACCAGCGAGATGTTCTGGATAGATATCTCAAGGTGGATGATTAGTAGTAGATATTGATGGATTTCGGTCTACTTACTTTGGCGTACCGCCCATGCTTTGAACCTCAACCTTTCTTGCAATGTAGTCAGCATTGGTTTGCGTTCGTGGTCCTGTCAATTGCCCAGCTGTAATTCGTTTACCTCACATAGCTGTTTTATCGTCTTTTGGGAGAGAGACATCACTAGTGAACATCATGAGACTCCGGTCCATATTACCATCATTGATCACATCCTCTATTTACTTTTCGCTATTATTTACTATTGCAAAACACTATCTATCACTACTATCATTTGCTTTTAATCCTTTGTGAACTACAAGGCCGGAGGGATTGACAACCTCTCTGTACTCGTTGGGAGCAAAGTTATTTGTATCTGTGTGCAGGTCCACGTTGATTGCTAATCTGCGCCGTTAGCAGTTGACACCTACTTGTTGAACCTAGGAGTCTCTGGGGATTCGATCCTTGGCATCTTTGCTAAGGGAAAACACTTCTACAATACTGCATCTTACACCTTCCACTTGGGGTAACCAACGAGGGGTTCGAGGCCCATCAGGTGTTGACATCGTCCTTAGAACAAACACAATACAAGTTATTTTTCGGCACACAAGCTTTGCCGAAAAACATGGGGGCATGTGTTGACACCAGATTTTGGCATGGTCATGAATCCAGGTTCGTATGCAAAACTTAGAGGTAACACTTCGCGGGCCGGCCCTGAGTGAGAAACTATTCGGCCTTTGCCGGCTGAATGAAAACCTTGCCGGGGTAAAACCTTGCTGGTGTGAAGGCTTGACGGCGTGGAAAGCTTGCCGGCGTGGAAAGCTTGCCATCGGAGAAGCTTGCCGGTGTGAAATCTTGCCGAGGGAGAAACCTTGCCGAGGTGGAAACCTTGCCGAGGTAAAACCTTGCTGATGTGAAATCTTGCCGGGGGATAAATCTTGCTAGGGAGGAACCCTTGCCGGTGTAAGAACCTTGCAGGGGTGAAACCTTTTCGGTGTGGAAAGCTTACCTGGGTGGAAGGCCTGCCGGGGTGGAGGTTGTGATAGTCAAGCCGACGAGAAGTTGACGATGGGCTTAGAAGCTAATTCAGATGATCTTGGATGGAGAAATGTCCCACACGGAAGTTGAGCGTCTCGTCGAAACGATCGATTTTGATATAAAGATCGTCTCAATCCGAGGTCGTATGCAAAAGTTAAAGCCCACACAGCGAGACCCTCCAGAGAGCAAAATGTGACGCATGGAACCATACACATATATGGGTGTGTCTGATGAGCTGTGTGAGTAATTATCTGTTTTGCGCGAGCGATTTGACCGTCGAGATGACCTCTAATGAAAAAATGTTCAACATGAAAGATGTTCGTCTCGTCGAAATGGTCAAGATTACTTCTGGGCTCGATTCCATCCGAGGTTCTTTGTCACCACAAAAAGGACCCTCAAAGTACAGCGAGTTTAAACCGAGCAGTTTTGGAAAGTTCGGATAAAACCAGTCCGAATTTGACTAGGGTTTTGGACATGAATTGGTGTAATTTTCTTGTAAAGAAAGCATAGATAAATCCTTTGCTTGTACGAGAAGTCCAGCCGCCTCTTATATATGTTGGGGGTGACGGCCGATTGGAACAACACACAATCGACATATCAATCTACCACTTTTACCTTTACCTTTATCCTCTCCCTTGTTCTTCTTCTTCCTCGTTCTTCGTTCGTTCTTCTTATTGCAAGGCGGCGAACCTCGAGGCCCTAGGGGCGGTCAGGCCGACCTAGGTCAGCCCATAGCAGCCGCGCGCCCTGACGGGGTCCCTCCCGGGCGTGTGGGGTTTCGGGTCCTCAAAAGCGCCCGCCGGATTGCTTGCGTACCGCGCTTCCGGACGGGTCTCCTTCGACGTGAGCTGCGGTGCATCACCCCCGGCGTCGAGGGTACACGGTGACGTGTTTGTGTGCGAACAGTCTCCATGGGGGTTAATTTCCACATGGTCGGCGGCCACCGAGGTATTACCCTCGGCCGCCCTGTCTCCTGCCCCGCCCTCATCTCCTTGGGCGGAGAGAACCTGCTGGGACGACACTTCGGTGTCCCCGCCGGTTACGGGCGATGAAGCCCGGACTGGCGGGTCACTCTCCGTCTCCCCAGGCGCCAAAGAGTTCCCCTCCGATGATGTAACATCGGCGTTTACACTGGGATGGCTGTAGGTTTGCAGGAGAAGAATACTAAGTAGTTATCATAAATACTGTATAAACAAAGGTGAAATAACCAATCCGGACAAACTTACAATTTGGGCAGGGGTTTCGCCCTGGGCTTCACTACGAAGCTATGTTCGTACGAATCCAAACTATCTCTGAGGTTCAGCTTCCTCCGGGGCACGGCCGTGCCCGCATCAGCGACGGCCCCCCTCTTCCTCCCCCTGCCTTGCGCAGGAGGCATTTCTTCTTCCTCCTCTTCCTCCTCATCATCTTCCTTCGCCTTGTCGGAGGAGAGAATTTGGAGGTCCTCGGGCTTCTTGCCCGCAGGACGGGGGCTGTCTCCGGCCCCTTTTCCCTTCGTCTTCTTGGGCTTCTTGGTCGGCGCCTTGTATGGCGCCGGAACCAGCATCGCCGTCAGTAGAGGCAGTGCTGGCTCTTCGGGCAAAGGCGCCGGACATTTAATCCGGGACGCCTTCTTCGTCCAGCCCTGTATATCTCGTAAAAATTCCAATTCCTATTATCATTAAATAAGGGAAAGGGTGTGTGTTCGGCAAGGATCATTATTACCTCTGTGGCGAAAACTTCAGTACTGAAACCCGCATCCTCATCTTCTTTGGGCCATTCCTTTTGGCTCTTGAAGATGTGCTTCCAGATCTCTTTGTGCGTAGAGCCAAAGAGATGCTTCAGCGGCTTGTCTCCTGTCGGATCGAACTCCCATAGGCAGGAATCCCGGCTATGGCAAGGGAGAACAAGCCGGATCAGCATCACCTAGACCATGGAGGAGAGCAGGTGCCCCTTGGAGATCATGCCGGACATGCGGTTCACAAGAGTCGTCACCTCAGCATGCGACCCCCAGTCCAGACCCTTTTTTGTCCAGGAGGTTAGCCTCTCTGGGGGTCCGGATCTGAAAGCATGCTCTGCCGCCCAGTTGGTGTCGCGTGGTTCGGTGATGTAGAACCACTCCTGCTGCCAGACCTTGTTTGTCTCCACGAACGAGCCCTTGGGCCAAGTTGCGTTCGGGAGCTTACTGATCATAGCGCCCCCGCACTCTGCGTGTTCCCCGTCCACCACGTTCGGCTTCACGTTGAAGGTCTTAAACCACATACCGAAGTGTTGGGGGATGCGGAGAAAGGCTTCACACATCACTATGAAAGCGGATATGTGAAGGATTGAGTTCATGGATAGATCGTGGAAATCTAGCCCGTAGAAGAACAAAAAAACCCTGTACAAACGGGTGGATTGGAAGTCCTAGCCCCCTAACAAAATGAGAGGTGAAAACTACCCTCTCGCCCGCCTTAGGAACGGGAGTCACCTGGCCCTTAGGGGGGACTCGGTGTGCGATGTCGCCGGCGAGATACCCCGTGCTCCGTAGATCCTCCACGGTCTTTTCGGTGACCGTGGAAGCCTCCCACTTGCCTCTGGCACCAGATCCAGCCATTGCTGGGAAGGGGAGTAGTAGTTGAGGAACGAGGAGTTTTGGGCACATGAGATGAGAGTACGGGGGCAAGGTAGATTGGAGAACTCGAGCTTGAGGGAGGCTGGGGCTGATGAAAGGGATTGGAGTCCTTTTATAACGCTGCGAATATAGAGCATCCCCCCACCTTAGCCATAAAACTGGCCGGTTCCCAAAGCAGTCGTGCGTAATGCACAGCGTGGGTGCTCACATCACAATGATGAGAATCCCACAATAAGCGGGCACGATCTCTATTCTGACGGGACGTGTCAATGAGGATATGCCTCGAAACGCAAAACTAGGACCAAATAAAATGGTTCGATATGTTAGTGGGTTGGACGCGATGCTTCACCCAAAAGTTGTCAGTAGAGACACATTACTCATTTTCTTTAAAAGCCTTGCCTTCGAGGCTAAGGGTTGTACTAATCTTGCAGAGCCGAACACAATCCATCTATTTGCAGAAGATATATTCGAGAAGAGGAACCCGCCTTGCCATGCCGAAGACAATACGGAAGCCGAACTCATCGCCACCAAAGACAGGTTCAGGGGCTACTGAGGGAGTCCTTGATAGGGGGGTCCTCAGGTGACCGGATAAACTCCTGGTGGGCTGGACTGGTGGGCCATGAAGATTATTATAGAAGATCATCTCTCGTATCCGGATAGGACTCCTGAATTCTTGTAATGGCAAGTTTTAGGCTCGGGTGTAGATTTTCCTTCCTCTGCAAGATGATATGTACAAACCCTAGGCCCCTCCAGTGTGTATATAAACCGGAGGGTTTAGTCCATAGAGGCTAGAATTAGAATCAGAATCAGAATCATACAATCCTCATAGGCTAAACTTAGGGTTTATTATTTACTATCTCGAGGTAGATCAACTCTTGTACACATATTCATCCATATTAATATAGCAGGAAGTAGGGTTTTACCTCGATCGAGAGGGTCTGAACCTGGGTAAACATCGTGTCCCCTGCCTCCTGTTAACATCAATCCTCAGAAGCATAGTTCGGGACCCCCTACCCGTGATCCGCCGGTTTTAACACCGACAGGATGCCACTATAGATGGATTTGGAGAGCTAAAGTACCACTTAAGATCAAAATCTTTCTTTGGGAAATGTCACAGGATGCAGTTCTCTCTAGGCAAGTGATGGGTAGATGAAAATGGCCAGAAAACCCCTGTTGCTCCTTCTACAAAGATGTTGAGAGTTCTCAGCATCTTTTCTTTACATGTCTGATGTCTACTACACAACTTGTTCTTTTGGACTCGTGTTAGGCCTCCAAGCAGAGAGTTTTGTAGGACAGTAGCAATTTTCCCTCAAGTGGATGACCTAGGGTTTATCAATCCATGTGAGGTGTAGGATGAAGATGGTCTCTCTCAAACAACTATGCAACCAAATAATAAAAAGTCTCTTGTGTCCCCAACACACCCAATACAATGAAAAATTGTATAGGTGCACTAGTTCGGCGAAGAGATGGTGATACAAGTGTAATATGGATAATAGATATTGATTTTTGTAATAGTAACAATAAAAGAACAGAGAGGTAGCAAGCGACAAAAGTGAGCACAAACGGTATTGCAATGCTTGAAAATGAGGCCTAGGGTCCGTAGTTTCATTAGTGCAATCTATCAACAATACTAATATAATTGGATCACATAACCATCCCTTAACGTGCGATGAAGAATCACTCCAAAGTTCCTATCTAGCGGAGAACATAAGAAGAAATTATTTGTAGCTATTCCTTTCCGATCGATCTATGAAGAGTTCGTACTAAAATAAGTTATTCTTTCCGATCGATCTATCAAGAGTTTGTACTAAGATAACACCAAAACATATTCAAATTCATAATACTCAATCCAACACAAAGAACCTCAAAGAGTGCCCCAAGATTTCTACCGGAGAAACAAATACAAGAACGTGTATCAACCTGTATGCAAAGATTACCCCAATGTCACCGCGGGAATCCACAAGTTGAGTGCCAAAACACATATCAAGTGAATCAATATGATACTCCATTGTCACCACGAGTATTCATAGCAATACATGCATCAAGTGTTCTTAAATCCATTAAAGTATTCAATCCAAAGAAATCTCAAAGGGAAAACTCAATTCATCACAACAAGATAGAGAGGGGAAAACACCATAATCCGAATATATTAACAAAGTCCGCGATGCATCAAGATTGTGCATCTCAAGAACACGAGAGAGAGAGAGAGAGAGAGAGAGAGAGAGAGAGATTAAACACATAGCTAATGGTACAAACCCTCGGCCCCGAGGGTGGACTACTCCATCCTCATTATGGTGGCCGCCGGGATGAAGAAGACGGCCACCGGTGATGATTTCTCCCTCCGGCGGAGTGCCGGAAAGGTCTCTGAATTGGATCTCGTGGATACAAAAGCCTGTGGCAGCTGGAGCAAAATTTTGTCGACTCCCCTATGGGTTTTAAGAATATTGAGGCATTTATAGAACAAAGAGGCGGTGCGGAAGGCCACCGAGGTGGGCACAACCCACCTGGGCGCGCCTGGGGGCCCAGGCGCGCCCTGGTGGGTTGTGCCCCCCCCGGGGCACCCCCAGGTGCTTCTCTCGCCCATGTGGTGTCTTCTGGTCCATGAAAAATCCCCGTAAAGTTTCGCTGTATTTGGACTCCGTTTGATATTGATTTTCTGCGATGTAAAAAACAAGTAGAAAACAACAACTGACACTTGGTACTATGTCAATAGGTTAGTCCCAAAAAATGATATAAAATGACTGTAAAACATCCTAGAATAATAATATAACATCATGGAACAATCAAAAAATTATAGATATGTTGGAGACGTATCATCATCCCCAAGCTTAATTCATGCTCATCCTCGAGTAGGTAAATGTTAAAACATGATTTTTGATGTGGAATGCTGCCTATCATGTTCATCACATATTCTTCTCTTTATAGCATGGACAATTGGACTTTTATATGGTTCAAAGCAATAGTCTAGTTTTGACATGAGGACTTTAATACTCAAGCATATCAACAAACAACCATGCCTTTCAAAATAACAATACTAAAGCAAGTTATCCCTAGCCCATCATGATCAATCATTGATCCATTCGTGGAACACACTCGCATATTAGCTACAACCAATGCTCAAGTACGATCATAGCCCTTAGTTGGTGCTTTATAAGAGAAGATGGAGAATCAAATAAAAATAAAATTGCATAAAGTAAATAGAATGGCCCTTCGCAGAGGGAAGTAGGGATTTATAGAGGTGCCAGAGCTCAAAGCTTAAATTAAGAGATATTTGTTTTGGGAGGCATACTTTTCCCGTCAACAAAAATGACTTTGAGTTTCCAATACTTTCCATGCTAGATATATCATAGGCGGTTCCCAAACCGAATTTAAAGTTTATTCCTTTTTCCACCATTTTTTCACAATCCATGGCTAACTGTATCCATGGGTGTCCTCCATACCAACACTTTCCAAGGAATTTATTATTTGACAACATAAAGTAAATTTGTTTTTCATTTCGGGACTGGGCATCCCTAATACCTTTGTCGTACTCTCGTGCAATGACAAGTGAATAAACACTCATCTTGAGAATAACACATCTAGCATGGAAAAATATCGGCCACCCCTCACCGCCTCGTGAGCGGTACGGGCACATAAAAGAGAAGTTTATTTTGAAATTTAGAGATGGCACATACAAATTGGCTTAGAACGGCAAATGAATACCACATATAGGTAGGTATGGTGAACTCATGTGGCAAAACAGGGTTTAAAGAGTTTGGATGCACAAGTAGTATTTCTACTTAGTACAAGTGGAGGCTAGCAAATAGATTGAGAAGCGACTAACCAGGAAACGAAAAATCACATAAGCGAGCATTGAGCATAACTAACACCGAATAATGCACCATAAGTAGGATGTAATTTCATTGCATAACTATTGACTTTCGTGCTTGCATAGGGAATCACAAACCTTAACATCAATATTCTTACTAAAACATAATTGCTCATTAACATGGCTCACATATCACTATCATCATATCTCAAAACTGTTACAAAGAATCAGGTTTATTTTGTCCAATGATCTTCATGAAAGTTTTTAATATCCCCCTTGGATATCTATCATATTGGGACTAATTTCATGTGTTGCTTTTGATAGGCACACACAAATATAAGTGAAGAATCATGAACATAATATTTTCTTCTCTCAAATTAATCTAAGTGAAGCATTAGATATTTCTTAAAAAATAACAAAGCACACCATGCTCAAAAAGATATAAGTGAAGCACTAGAGCAAATGACAAACTACTCCAAAAAGATATAAGTGAAGATCAAGCGAGTAGTTATGTAAATAGGTAGCTATGTGAAGACTCTCTTTTATATAAAAACTTTCAGATCTAAGTATTTTATTCAAACATCAAGAAAAACAAAATAAAATGACATTTCAAGAATAGCACAACTCATGTGAAGAAGCAAAAACTTAGGATCAACCGATACTAACCGATAATTGTTGATGAAGAAAGGTGGGATGCCTACCGACGCATCCCCAAGCTTAGATGCTTGAGACTTCTTGAAATAATATCTTGGGATGCCTTGGGCATCCCCAAGCTTGAGCTCTTGTGTCTTCTTCATTCCTCTTATATCACAGTTTCCCTAAATCTTAAAAACTTCATCCACACAAAACTCAACAAGAACTCGTGAGATAAGTTGGTATAAATTAATTCAATAACCTTATCATCCTCTGCTGTAGCAAATCACTAAAATTATAATTGAACATTGCACACTAAATGCCTCTGCATATTTAATACTCCTATCCTCAAATAGAATCACTAAACACGTAAACATATGCAAACAATGCAAACATAACAGCAATCTGTCAAAACAGTACAGTCTGTAAAGAATGAAAGAGGATCCATACTTCCCTAACTCAAAAAATTCTGAAATTTTAACGTGTTGTAGGAAATTTATCATAGCTTACTATGCAAAACAATTCAACCTTTTATCACATTCTGACTTTTCTCAGAAATTTTTGCAATAGCGACAAACTTTCTGTTTTCAAACAGCAACATGTAGACTTGCAAAATAAGCATGGTAAAGGCTATCCTTGACACTTTTATTGAAATAAAAGATACAAAACATTATTCTAAAAACCAGCAAGCAAATCCTAACAAAAGAAAATGACGCTCCAAGCAAAACTCATATCATGTGACGAATAAAAATATAGCTTCAAGTGAGGTTACCGATAATGTTGGAGACGAAAGAGGGGATGCCTTCTGGGGCATCTTCAAGCTTAGTTGCTTGGTTGTTCCTTAAATATTACCTTGGGGTGCCTTGGGCATCCCCAAGCTTAGGGTATTGCCACTCCTTATTCTCCTCATATCGGTATCTCACCCAAAACTTGAAAACTTCAATCACACAAAACTTAACGGAACTTCGTGAGATGGGTTAGTATGATAAAACAAATTATTCACTTTGGGTACTGTCAAAGACAAGATTCATAATTGTTCTCACACAATGTCTACTGTAGCATATCATTTCTACAATTTATATTGATCAATATAAGCCATGGAAACTAGAATACAAGCAAACTATGCATTGAAAACAGATTCTGTCAAAAACAAAACAGTCTGTAATGATCTGGATAACCACCATACTTATTCAACTCTAAAAATTCTGAAAAATCAGTACAACGTACGAAATTTGTATACCAATCATGTGTCAAAATTTCAGCTAATTATCACGTTCCAGTGATTTATTGAATTTTCTGCACTGGACGCAAAACTTTCTGTTTTTGCACAGAATCAAATCAACTATCATCCACACTATCCCAAAGGCTTTACTTGGCACTTTATTGAAACAAAACATGTAAAATATGATTACTACAGTAGCATAATCATGTGAACACACAAAAACAGTAGGGGTAAGTGTTGGGTTGTCTCCCAACAAGCGCTTTTTAAATGCCTTTTAGCTAGGCCTGGGCATGATGATTTCAATGATGCTCACATAAAAGATATGAACTGAAACATGCTAGAGAGCATCATGAATCACATGGCAAGCACATTTTAGTCTAACCCACTTCCTATGCATAGGGATTTTGTGAGCAAATAATTTATGGGAGCAAGAATCAACTAGCATAGGAAGGCAAAACAAGCATGACTTCAAAAATTTCAACACATAGAGAGGATACTTGATATTATTGCAATATGAAAAAACATATGTTCCTCTATCATAATAATTTCCAGTAGCATCATGAATGAATTCAACAATATAGCCATCACATAAAGCATTCTTTTCATGATGCATAAGCATAGACATTTTGCTACTCTCCACATAAGCAAATTTATTATCATGAATAGTAGTGGGAGCAAACTCAATAAAATAACTATCATGGGATTGAAAATTAAAATCATGATGACAAATTCATGCTTATAATTATTCTCTATAACGTATATGTCATCACCATAATCATCATAGATAGGAACTTTGTTGTCAAAGTCAAATGGAACCTTTTCCAAAATAGTGGAATCATCATTAAATAAAGTCATGACCTCTCCAAATCCAGTTTCATCAATATAATCATCATAAATAGGAGGCATGCTATCATTATAACAAATTTCCACATCTAATCTTGGGGGGCTAAAAATATCATCTTCATCAAACATAGCATCCCCAAGCTTATGGCTTTGCATATCGTTAGCATCATGGATATTTAAAGAATTCATACTAACAACATTGCAATCATGCTCATCATTTATGCCAAACATTTTATATCATTCTTCTTCTAACAATTGAGCGCAATTTTCTTTTCCATCATTCTCACGAAAGACATTATAAAGATGAATAATATGATGCAACCTCAATTCCATTTTTTTGTTTTCTTTTATAAACCAAACTAGTGATAAAACAAGAAACTAAAAGATTTGATTGCAAGATCTAAGATATGCCATCAAGCACTCACCTCCCAAGCAACGGCGCCAGAAAAGAGCTTCGTTGACGGGGTGTGAGTGCCGCTTACCTAACCTCCCCGGCAACGGCGCCAGAAAAAAGCTTGATGTCTACTACACAACTTGTTCTTGTAGACTCGTGTTGGGCCTCCAAGCGCAGAGTTTTGTAGTACAGTAGCAAATTTCCCTCAACTGGATGACCTAAAGTTTATCAATCCATGGGAGGTGTAGGATGAAGATGGCCTCTCTCAAACAACCCTGCAACCAAATAATAAAAAGTCCCTTGTGTCCCCAACTCACCCAATACAATGGCAAATTGTATAGATGCACTAGTTCGGCGAACAGATGGTGATATAAGTGTAATATGGATAGTAGATATTGATTTTTGTAATAGTAACAAGAAAAAAACAACAAGGTATAGCATGTGACAAAAGTAAGCACAAACGGTATTGCAATGCTTGAAAATGAGGCCTAGGGTCTGTACTTTTGCTAGTGCAATCTCTCAACAATACTAATATAATTGGATCACATAACCATCCCTCAACTTGCGATGAAGAATCACTCCAAAGTTCCTATCTAGCGGTGAACATAAGAAGAAATTGTTTGTAGCTATTCGTTTCCGACCGATCTATCAAGAGTTCATACTAAAATAAGGTAATCTTTTTGATCGATCTATCAAGAGTTCGTACTAAGATAACACCAAAACATATTCAAATTCATAATACTCAATCCAACACAAAGAACCTCAAAGAGTGCCCCAAGATTTCTACCGGAGAAACAAAGACAAGAACGTGCATCAACCCCTATGCAAAGATTACCCCAATGTCACCGCGGGAATCCTCAAGTTGAGTGCCAAAACACATATCAAGTGAATCAATATGATACCCAATTGTCACCACGAGTATTCATAGCAAGACATGCATCAAGTGTTCTTAAATCCATAAATGTATTCAATCCAAAGAAATCTCAAAGGGAAAACTCAATTCATCACAACAAGATAGAGAGGGGAAAACACCATATGATCCGACTATATTAACAAAGCCCACGATACATCAAGATTGTGCATCTCAAGAACACGGGAGAGAGATTAAACACATAGCTACTGGTACAAACCCTCAGCCCCGAGGATGGACTACTCCCTCCTCATCATGGTGGCCCCAGGGATGAAGAAGATGGCCACCGATGATGATTCCCCCCTCCGTCGGAGTGCAGGAAAGGGCTCTAGATTGGATCTCGTGGATACAGAAGCCTGCGGCGGCTGGAACAAAATTTCATCGACTCCCCTAGGGTTTTTGGAATATTTGGGCATTTATAGAGCGAAGAGGCGGTGCGGGAGGCCACTGAGGTGGGCACGACCCACCTGGGCGCGCCTGGGTGGGGGGTTGTGCCCCCCTCGGGGCACCCCCAGGTGCTTCTCTAGCCCATGTGGTGTATTCTAGTCCATAAAAAATCCCCGTAAAGTTTCGCTGCATTTGGACTCCGTTTGATATTGATTTTCTACGATGTAACAAACAAGCAGAAAACAACAACTGGCACTTGGCACTATGTCAATAGGTTAGTCCCAAAAAATGATATAAAATGATTGTAAAACATCCAAGAATGATAATATAACAACATGGAACAATAAAAAATTACAGATACGTTGGAGATGTATCAATGTCCTGTAGCGAAATGTGTTTTGCGATCCATTGGGGTGGTGTTTTGGACCGATAGATGTCCCAACAGTTACTGGCAGTATTTTGCTTGGTGCTATACTTTTCTTCCTGGTGGAGAGAAGTTTTATACGGTTGGTCTTGCAGCTGCTTGTTGGGCCATCTGGCTGGCTTGAAATCGAGCCACTTTTGAGAAAAAACTGATCAAAACACCTTTTGAGATTGTTTTTTCCTTGTGTCCGTTCTTACTTTACTGGGAAGGGTTGCAGCAAGGAGATGATGCTAAGGAACTACGTGCAGGCGCCGAACTGGCCAGGACAAACACGATGCAACTGATGAAGATGTGTGATGCTGCCAGGCGACCGATCATTAGAGAATGTCGTGCTACGCTTCATAGTATTTCCCATGGGTGTGATGGGTTTGGTTCAATGGTCTTGTCCGTTTGGATAGTGCTTCATGTATGCTGAAGCTGTAATCTTTTGGTTAGTCTTACTATTTGTGCTACTCAGGTTTTCGCCCCATAACATTAGTCACGATGTCGGGCGAATGTGGTGGGTTTCCTGATAGTGCTTGAATTCGCTTTTCCTCTTCCCTCTCCCTGGACATGTTTCTGGAACTGATGTATTTCCGTTCATTGCAATGGAAAGGGGTAAAGCCCGGTTAAAAAATGATTTCAGATTTTCCGAAATGTCTAAATATGATATTTTTTTCCGGTTGATCTCACCTACAAGTGAGATCTCATACAAGTCTCCAAACATTACAAAGCTTTGAGCCCCTTCGATAGAAATGCTCATCACAGTTGACAAAAAAAATCACATAAATAGTATATATGTGAAGTTTTAGTGCAAGGTCCGTACATTTTGATGAGCCCACACGAATTGAATTACACAATCTTATTCAGACTGCAAATCAAACCAAAGATAAAACAACACTATTGGCAAATTTCTCCCACAACTAGAGTGCACAACCTATTTTACCAAGTCTGAGGCAAGGATTATTTAATAGACAGTGGTTCAAATAAAGAGAAAATAGACACATTTGATGATAGGTTAGTTGAATGATGATATTTTAATCCGAAGTGAAAATAGTGCATGCAATGCTAGATGATTGTTGAACCCAGGATCATGAAAGATATATGTTTCTAGGAAATAACTACTAATGAGCAATGCATCAATTCCAGAGCAAACCCTCACAGATATTTTGTATATCCCAGGATTTTCTATTTGGTGCATTAATTATTGCCTTTTCTATTTACTTACACGGTTACAACTTAAATAGACAACAATACATTCTAGAAACCTCAAAAGGCTTTAGAGCTCGTTGCCATGATATATAGTGACACTAAAATATGCATGTACACATACATATATTTACAATACATTTGAGTGGCAAAAATTAATATACAAAATATGTTAAACAATATTCACTATAAAGTATAATAAATTTTTAAGATTTTTTTAAGAGGTGATCGCTTGAAATGGACACTAGTAACACCACTTCTAATATATGCCTCAAATTTGGCGCACGAAAAATGGCCATGGTCGGTGTTAAAAGTTACATAATGAAAACAATTATATATATCTCAATATTTGGGTGCATTACAATAAGGTTAATTTGATTAACTATACTACAAAACTTCATTGTAAAAAAAGATCAATATAAACTAAAGTGGTTATGATCATATGCCAAGATAATGGATTACAATTGTGAAGAAAGAAGGCTAAAAGTTTAGTATAAATGTATGTTATTGTATGTTATTGGACAACAGGACACGGCATGTCTCAGCCGAGCCAACATCAGGCTCACATATGAGAGGTGTCTTGGGTTTGATGATTGCCGAGGGCGTAGGATAGAGCTTGCTCAACAACCGAAGGACGCATCAAACTTGTATCAAACAGCTGAAGGACGAATCAACCTCGTTCTAATCAAACACGTATCATATCTTAAGTATCAATGAAGTTATTTATTCTTTTGTATTTTTCTTGTATTGATACTTAAATTACTCAATATCATTTCTTAATTATTTAATTGCTCTAATTTAATTCCATTTCACTATTTGAATTGTACTTTCTGCAAACAAGTCATCGAGTAACATATGATGCGATTTGTGATCCAAATATGAAAAATAATGAGCAAAAGTCCCAATTTTACCACACTTGATAAAGGACTTAGAAATGTTTGAAATTGCCTAGATTTTGGATGCATGAATGCAATGCATATTGAAATAAGAAATTTCCGCTCTAGACTAAACTATAGGTTGTTATAAGGGACCCATGTATGTAAAAAAATACACATGAATCCATCTGAAATACGGCTGAGAGAAGAGATATATGTTGCTATACAATGAAAAAAAGTAATGGCTTTGATCCCAATGACACATTAATGTTGAGATATGTACAAGGTGGGCGTCTAAGTTATCCTTCTTGAAATCCTAGGAAGTTGTTTGTTTTCATATGCCTCATGAAAATGGTATAGTAGGGGCATTAAAACCATAGAGGGTTTGGGCTTTCGTGATACATGATATGGTCGATGTAGGAGACACAAGTTGGTGCCATGTAATCAACTGACGTGCACATGTCATGTTAGACATCACGAGCAGGGTCAAGATTCGAGCATGGGGCGGGGATGGGAGCGAAGCAGCAATGACCGAGGAACATGTACAAGTATCATATATAGCACCGGTATCAAATTGTAATGACATATATTTCACAATCCAAAAAAAAATGAGAATTGTGTTGACTTTCATAAAACTAGGCCACAAACCCTATCAAACAAAGTCGTTCACGGAGCGTAAGAAAATGGAAATGAAACAAACAAGTCTTTGAGTTAAATTTCTTGGCACATGGTTGCTGTGAAATCTTATGTTCGTATATGAACCGACATATAATTTATAGAAGCCACTTCAACAAAAAAATTTACTAGTAGTAATATATTGAATATACATTGACATTTCAACCAAGTTGTGACGGCATAGGCCGTGAGATTCAGCAGACATGATATGGATTTGAGACTGACCAACAGGCGGCATACATGATATGGGTGAACCGGTGATAGAAGGTCAACACCTATTAGTCGACAACAAATGGGTGAAGCATCTAATAGGACACACATGACCATGCATCTTTGACATCACATTTTTTCTCTTTGCCCTGCGCGCTGCAACACGAATCTAAAGCTCGACCTTAAACACCGATCACCACAACGCATCGGGAGAAGAGAGCGGAATCAAGAATTCCCCAACCTGTGGCTTTTCGTTTTTTTGCGTGCACTCCTCGCTCAGGCTTTTCTAGGGCTTCTATTGGCACAACACACCAACAGATCTGATGAGTGATCGAGAGAAAGAGAGACAAACACATGCCCCCCCCCCCCGGTAGAAGTTGAAACACCCGCTCACCTATGGTGCTTAATACATGTAACGGCCCACTCTCTGTTCTGCTTGTTTTTTTATTACACTTTCATTTATATATTTGTGGAATGGAAACCAAATCACTTACATTTTAGAAAATGTTCATTGCGCTTTAATGTTTTTACCACAGTGTAAAAAATGCCCTGCACAACTTGTAGGAAATTTCTATAGCATAAAAAAAGTTCACCACATTTAAAAGATATTCATGTAATTTAAAAAAATTGCCATTCAAAAATAATGTGCGCGACATTTTAAAAATAAATTCACAAGATAAAAAAAGTGTGACAATGTATTTTTTTTATAAAATGTAAAATTAAATCTTTGCATAATTTAAAATTTCATCCAGTCAGAAAATTTACATGAATTTCCAAAAAATGTTCATGGAGTACAAAATATGTTTTTTAGTATTTTTAAAAAATTCAAGACATATTTGAAAAATGTTTAACAGTTGTGAAACAACCTTTCAGAAAAGTTTAGAAGAATTATTCAGCATGTATTTGAAATATGTTCAATGGGTATAAATTTTTTTACACGTGTATACGAAAAAAATTTCAATGCCTATTTAAAACTCAACATGTATTTTGAAAAGAAAAGGGGAAAAGTAAAACAAAAACTGGAAAACACTATAATTGGAAAACAAAATGGAGAAAAATAATGTATTGAATGTTTAATACCGTAACTACTAATGATTGAAGAAGAAGGCTCAAAATAGAAATTAGACAATAAACTTCTACCAAAACTATGGAACAACTAATGAACGGTTACCCCTCCAGGGATCCCCGCAAGGGTCTTTTTTGTGATCTAAGAGCGTGCAAAGTGTTGCGTCCAGCTACCGCGACATGTCGCGTGCTGGGATGCCCCCTCTGGATTTTGATTTTTTCTGTACGCGTTTTCAGGCTTTATATGATTTTTTATCTTTTTGGTATTAACATGTTTTCCCTAGGTTTTTTTTTGTTGCAAATCCCAACTCGAAGAGGGGAAGAATTGTGTTTCCACGTGAAGCACAATAAATTTGCTTATGCAAGAAGCATATATTGCTTCTCGAAAAGGGAAATAATATGTGCTTCCACAAGAAGCACTCACCTACTTCTCGTTAAAACACATATTTTCTTCCGCGAGAAGCACAAATGCTCCTACAAATATATATGCTCCTACAAATATATATGCTCCCACAAGAAGCACGTATTTGCTTCTCATGGAAGAATAAATTTGCTTCCGCAAGAAGCACAAGGGAAAAAGTATGTGTTTTCACGAGAAAAAATATAGCTTGTGCTTCAAAAAAACCGCTACCGTGCTTCCCTGCTTTGATTTTTTTCTTCCATTTTTTTTGCGTGAACAAGTTTTTTTGAATTTTTTTTTATTCATTTTTTTTGCTTTTTTCATGATATGATTTTTGCGAAATCTATTAACACGGGTTTTAGTTTCAAAGATCTCGAGGCTAGAATCCAATGTTGAAACCGGTTTAGTTTTCGAACGTACGGATCAAGAGATAAAGTGTTTTAAAAAATGAATTTACAAAAAAAGGAAATCTCTCATGTTGCATGACGGTGAGCGAGTAACCTTTGCAAAAGATACGCCTGAATTTATTTGGAGGCCTCTTGTAGAGGCCCATGAACGGCCGTGTTAGATTTGCATGGATCCCAAAAGCCGAATTTATTGCGTGAGGCCATGGGGAAAGGCAGAACCTATTTGACGCCCGTGAGCGTCAAAAGGTTGACCTTTCGCTGAGGCGAGCCACCGCGTGGGCCGGCCCATGTACAGGTTTCGCGTTTTAACCGTTCGCAACAGCTTCCTTCGTCGTTTCGTTCGTTATTTTTCTGTGTTTTTTTGCTTCCGGTTCTTTGCAATGTTTTGTCCGGTCTTCACTGGTTTTGTTCGGTTTTCTTTTGTTTTGGTTCCTTTTTTCCTTTCGTTTTTTTCTTTTTCGTTTTTCTCAGTTATTTATTTCTTCTTCTCTTTCCTGTGTGTTATATTCAAAGGTCACCTCCTATTACAAAAATATTCATCATATATGAAAAACATGTTTAACCGTACATTATGAAAAGGTCACTATCCATTACGAAAATGTTCATCGTGTATTACCAACATGTTAATCGTACATTAAACAAAATGTTCACCATATATTAAGAAAATGTTCATTGTATTTAAAAAATGTTCATTGTGTACTTAAAAAATGTTCAGTGTATATCACAAAAATGTTCAGCGTATATCACAAAAATGTTCAATGCATATTTAAAAAAAATTCTGTGTATATCACAAAAAAGTGCAATGTGTATTTCAAAATTGTTCATCGTATATTTTAAAAGATATTCAATGGTTAAATTTATTTGATTTTTAATCTGCCGATGCGATTAGTTCTTCAATACTCTCGCACCATTGTAATCACTAATAATAATCAGCTCAACTGGTAAGTATGGCTGACTCTGTATCGTTGGTTGCGATTTCGATTCCATGACTGAGCAACTTTTTTTGCTAATTTAATTGACGCCATTGAATGGGCCGGCCCAACTCGATTCACTCCCTGCGCGAAAGCTGCTCCTGTTGATGCACGCGAGCGTCAGCTAGGAGCACTCATGGGGAAACACCTAAGCTCGACTCACATCGGCACATAGTGGGGCTTCACACCGGGGTGCCTCCGCTATACAGGCCCATTTTGATTGTTTTTAGTTTTTTCTATTACCTTTTTCTTGTTTCTTTTTTTAAAGAATTTTTCTCTATCTTAAAACAAGGTTCACATTTATAAAATTGCAAAACATTTTCCTGTATTCAAATGTTCAGAAATTTCGAAAACTATTCAGAACAAATTTCGAAATTTCAAAAAATTAGGGTTTATATTTTCGGAAAATCTTCACATTTATAAAATGTGTCAAAGTTAAAGAATGTTTGAGCGTTTCGAAATAATTCCAATTTCCAAATTTTATTCACAAATTCTGAAAATCTTTGTGTTTTTTTTTTTGCAATTTTTTTCCCTTGAATTTCAATAATTGTTTGTGTTTTCAAAAATATTGTTTGTAATTTTGTGAAATGCTCACATTCAATTACTTCCTTTTCTACAGAACAATGTGCTGGGTTCCCAAAAATATTCGTGCTGTAATTTTTCCTGTTTATAATTTCTTCATTTTTTTAAATATTTGCGTTTAAAAAAATATTCATTTTCTGGAAAAAACTTTTAAAATTGTAAACAAATGTGCAAACCTCTCGTGGCTGATAGTTCTTATAACCGTGCTACATATTTAGACGATGAAAACTACAGTGGCTAGAAACGTGGTTCGCCAGTGGGAAGTTCTGGATTCGATCGTTCGCACAAACAATACTTTCTTTGGTATTTTCGTGTTACCTGGCTGGCCCAGTCAGGCGAGCCCATGTGCAGCGTGCGTCATATAGGAGCTCCTGGCTATGGGTCTAGGCCCTCTCGCCTTGGTCTCCGCCCTTGTCGAGCAGGAACACTCCATGACCTACCTTATTTTCTTAGTCATGCGATTCGTGAAGAACGGTCCAAGTCTTGCACTCCGGTACAAATGATATGTTGCCAGTACAACGAATAGAGGTACAAAGGCAAACCATGGTTGCTATAATTTCCCTTGTCCATTTTTCCGAAGCAGAGGCATTTTTTGCCTTATCAATTATTGTAGAGGAGAATATATAATGTGTGTTACAAGCACCAAATTACAACAAAGATTACTCTCGTGTACAATGTTCCCCAGGTTTTTTGCACTCGCGGCAATCCAAAGGCGAGCATCTCCTTTGATGTCTTGAGCAAGATTGGTGGCGGATTGCTTTGTTTTGCGAAAACACGGGCATTCCACTCGTTCAATATACTCCAACTAATTATCATTGTGAGGGACGCCATTGCCTTTCGATTGGTGGTGTGAATGTTGGAATGGTGCATAAAAAAAATGTTATTGATGTATACAAAAAATGTACAATGTGTATGAAAAAACTAGACATCAAAATATATGTATTATAAAAAGTATTAATCACGCATTCCAAAAAAGTTAAACATGTCAATAAAAAATATTCCTGATGTATACAAAAAATGTACGATGTGTACCGAAAAAGTAGACATACATCATCTTTTTTGCATAGGCATAAAACAATTTAAGTTAGTTATAAAATAATAATCCTGTATTTGGAAAATGTTAAATGTGTATAAAATATATTTCAGATGTATACAAAATATTACAATGTTTATTAAAAATTAGAGATAAAATAATATAATTAAAAATGTTAATCATGTACTCGCAAATGTTAAACATGTATACAAAAATGTTGTTGATGTTTACAATTTTTTTACAAATGTTTATGGAAAATGTAGACATAAAAAACATATGTGCGAAAAAAGGAAAAATCATACATTTATATAATTTCTTGCAGTTTAAAAAAAATGTTTATTACCATGAAAGGTTCAACATATATTAAAAAAAGTTGTCCATATATTCATTTTTTATTTCAAAATATGTATTAAAAAATGTGCATCGTATATTTCAAAAATGCTCAGCGTGTTTCAAAGAAAATGTTTCAGGTGTACAACTAAAATGTATATGGTGTACTGAAAAGAATAGACGTGTGTTGAACAAAAAAGGAACCAATGAAAACCGACAAAGAAGCAAAGAACAAAAACCTAGTAAGATTCTAAAAATGAAATAAGAATACCAAAAGGAAAGGGAAATGTTACACATCACCCGACAAATAATCACATTTGCGTCCGCCCCCTCGGTTGCTTGCCACGCGTCCCCTGTAGACCGCACCAGCACATTCTTTGCAACGGCCATGGCTCGTACCTTATCCTCATCTCCTCAATCTCCTTCCTGAATCAGTGGTGCCAAGCGAGATGGTCGTCTGCACCATGAGTGTGCCCTTGCTCGCCACCGCCACGTGCTGGCAGCCATCCTCACCGGCTAGGCAGGCCTTTGCCGTCGTCACCGGTCCTCGCGGCGGTGCGCCGTTGCAGCTAGGCCTCGCACCGTAGTCGCCGTTGTCACCCGCTTCCACCATGACGGTCGGCCATGTGCGGTGCGCCACCTCGCCGGTGAGGTGAGCTTGTCATCGCTCCTCTCTCACCACCATTCGACGGAAGCAACATGGTAGTGGTTTCTGCAACGTAGCCGTTGTTTCAGGAATTGTTTCTGCAACGCGGCCGTTGTTTCAGGAATTGTTTCTGCAATCTCCAAATTTTTGCAACATGGTAGTTGTTTCTGCAACACAGCCGTTGTTTCAGGAATTGCTTCTCCAACGCGGCCGTTGTTTCAGGAATTGTTTCTGCAACACGATCGTTGTTTCAGGATTGTTTCTGCAATGCGGCCGTTGTTTCTGCAACTGGTTTGTTGTTTCAGGAATTAGTGCGTCGGGAAGGCAACAAGCCGCGTGCGAGGAGTTAGATCGGACGGCTCGTGCGCGGAGATCCGACGGCTGTCGAGGTGGTGGATGTTTGCTAGACGTCTACCGGTAGACGCGTAGCGCTCCCCAAAAGGAAAAGAAAAAAAAACCTATGAAAAAACTTAAAACGGTCAAACCTGAGAAGGAAACAAAGAAAGCCAAGAAATGAAACAAAGACGAACGAAGAAAAAGAAGGAATGGAAAAAAAAGCAAAAAAACCAATGAAAACCAAGAAAGAAGCAAGAGAAACAAAGAAAAAAGGAAAAGAAAAAACTAGGCAAACCCTTGATAGAAACGAAGAAAACCGGTGGAAAAACAAAGAAAAACGAAAACCGAAATAAAATCATTTAGAAACTAAGAAAACGAAAAAGAGAAAAAGAAAGGAAAATAAAATAAAATAAAAAACTGGACTAAACGAATGAAGAGTAACCATGGAGGGAAGGAGAAAGTCAGCTGACGGTAATGTACAAAACCAAGAAGAGCCCTGCACTGCACGGCAGATTAGAGCAAGTGGCATATTCAGGTGAAACGACAGCAACTGCGATCAACCAAACGGAGAAAAGAACAATCGCTTACTTATTAGTATGAGGTTATTAGGAAAAGTAAGAGAAAATGGTGGGTACAAACAAGGAAGTGTTTTGTTATCTTGGATTAGTTAGTCTTTGTCTGATGGTTGGAATTGCTCATTTCAACTTGCGGCACTGTCTCGCTAGTTCCTCACTATTGCCAAATTAGACATCTAACACTGGCAGTGATTTCAGGGAAGGACTTCCCCAGATAGCTAAAATTTTCAGAGAACCAGCATAAGAATTTATAAAACATAAAATACAACCAATTTTTCAAACAAAACGGACCTTATGGCACTGCTTTGATGTAGATGTGGTCATGGAAACTAGCAGAGAAATAGTAATTCGTTTTAAAGTTCCTACTGACACCAGATCTTGTTGCCAATCAAGATGGGAAATTTACGAAGCAATCTATGTACTGTAACACATGAAGAGTCAGGAAGAGCAAGGCATAACGAGGCTGGACAAGATTAAACTGGCAACTGAAACAATCTAATCTGAAATGGTTTGCAAGAAGCAGCCAAACAACACATAACAATGTAAACCAGCACGCAGGCACGTAGAAGCTCAGAGACAATCAAACATCGCAGACAACTGCGGAATAGCATACTGAGTTGAGATGATTATAATGCTAATAGTAGATACATGCCATTGCCATTGGTTCATAGGCACTGCTGCTGATTTCCTCCTCCATTTCTCTCTAACTGAACTTTTATGTTTGGTATATTGTTGCTACCCTTTGGCTGTTGGTTCTTGCTTTTGTTGGAATCATGGATAAGATAGAAGATAATAGATTGCACTGACTAAATATATGCTAAATGACTTGATGCTTAACTGATGACATATTTCTTATCTTATCTTATTTTAAAGTAGTCAAATGTATCCCTGTATTGGCGCTTTTTGGAAGCTTTTCAGAAATGGCGTATTTACGCCCCGATACTGATACGCGTATCCGAATCGGTGCAATCTGGATCAAGGGATACAAATAAATTCAGAAAATAGGGACATCTTTGGAGGAGTAGATTTAACATGCGGAACAGCCAACCAGAACAATAGGACACAAATTGCATTTAGTGACTAGTTTGCAGATTAAAACATGCAAAAAAGACATGGCAAATTTAATTAAGGATAATAAGAGAAAAGTTGGTGCTGTTGATAGCCTCCTGAACTCCGTTGAATAAGAGAAAAGAGTAAAGTGCCAGATTGTTTTCCCCAAGGGTTCCATTACTTTGCATAACGGAGCAGCAGTTCAAATACAAACCAGATCAAAAGACAAGTCGAAAGTTAAGCTAAATAAGGAAGTACAGTGCCAGGTAGCAGAAACAAGATGCAGATCAACATATTGTGAACTAAATTTCTAACTAAGGAGTTGGGATGATTCTGCATGTACTAACCAGTTAGCTATCTGTACATAACGTATAATATACAAAATTGAGATCTTCATACTTACACTGGAAACTCGGAACTCTAGTTGGACGCTAGCGAAATGTACAAAACGAAGAAGATCCCTGCACTGCACTGAATTTGAAGTGAGAGGCATATTCAGGTGAAACGGCAGCAGCTGCGACGAACCAAACAAAAAAATGGAACAATCGCTCAACAAGACTTATTATGAGGTTAGGAAAGGCAAGAAAATGGTGGGTACAAACAATGAAGTGTTATATTACCTTGGATTAATAGTCTGTCTGATGGTTGGAATGGGTCATTTCAACTAGCGGCACTGTCTCTCTTGCTCCTCACTGTTGCCAAGCCGCAGATAGCTAAATTTTTCAGAGAACCTTGGGCTGCATAAGAATTTATAAAACATAAAAACAACCAAATTTTCAAACAAAACTGACCATATGGCACTGCTTTTCTGTATATGGGAAATTTAGTAAACTAGCAGACGCAATAAATCCTTTTAAAGATCCTGCTGACAGCACATCTTGTTGCAAATCAAGATGGGAAACTTAGGAAGCAATCTATATACTGTAACACTTGAAGAAGGTACCGCAAGGCTGGACAAGATCAAACTCTAACTCAAAACTGGCAATTGAAACAATCTAATCTGAAATGGTCTGCAAGAAGCGGTCAAACAACACACACCAATGTATACCAGCAGGCAGGCATAAAGAAGCTCAGAGACAATCAAACATCAGACAACTGGAGAATAGCATACTTAAGATGATTATAATGCTAATAGTAGATACTGTACATGTCATTGCCATTGGTTCATGGGGGCCTCTCAACATAGATAGGTCATAGGTGGATCGCTAATACAGATATCCTCCAGATCGATCAAGTACTAAGTGTAGATAGATAGATAACAACAATCTCACACCGGAACAAGCTCAGCAACAACATGGGAACCCTCCCCTCCCAGCTCGCGAAATAAGTCGGCGTAAATCCTGAGCTTCTCCTCAGCGTCGTCGTCAGAGTCCTCCTCCACCTCCTCCGGGTCACGGCGCAGGTAGGCATATTCCTCAGTGGAATAGTCTGTGTACGTCAACCATGGATTGTCAGCTCTGATCTTCTCTGACTGGGCGTTGTAGTCTGCAGTTAGCCTGGCGATGAACTCATCGTGGTCCAAGCCTGCCTCTTCGTCCGAGTCGGAGTCATCGTCCGAGTCCTCCACCTCCTCCTTGGCCTGGACGGCTGGACGGTGAAGGCCGCCTCCTCCTCCGCCTTGGCCTGGACGGTGAAGGCCGCCTCCTCCGCCGCCTTGGCCTGGACGGTGAAGGCCGCCTCCTCCTCCGCCTTGGCCTGGACGGTGATCGCCGCCTCCTCCTCTGCCTTGGCCTGGACGGTGAAGGCCGTTTCCTCCTCTGCCTTGGCCTGGACGGTGATCGCCGCCTCCTCCTCCGCCTTGGCCTTGACAGTGAACGCCGCCTCCTCTTCACGGTCCTCCTCCGCCTTCCTCTTGGAGCCACACCCCGCTTTGACGACGAACGACGACTCCTCCGCCTTGGGCTTCTTCACCTTGGCCTTGAGGGCGAACGCCTCCCGCTCCGCCCTGGCCTTGACGGCGAACGCCTCCGCCATCTCCTTCTCCGCCTGTGTCGCGATGAAGGGGAAACCCTCGCAGCCGGCGGCCATCGGGACGGCGAACATCTTCTCGACGAAAACGAACGGGTGGAGGAGGCGGCGGCGGCTGGCGTATATATCTCCAGACCAACCCTGGCCTAACCGGCTCGGCCTCGGGTCGGAGCCGGGCCTCGTCTCCGGACCGGCCTCTTCAAGACTCGTTCATTGAGCTGTGCTGGCCTGGGCTGGGCCCCCATCACTTATTTCTCTCCGCTAGCTAGCTTGTTGGGCAGTGTTCTCGAAAGAAAACAAAATGCGTCTTCCCAGCGGTTTTTTTGGCTGGATTTTGTTATTTCAAAAGATTTCTACTAAAATAAGTTGGAGAAAAAGATATTTATGAACATTAGAAGTTTGTCGATTTCAAAAATGTTCACAAATTTGTAAAATTCCCAGATTTTTTTAAATATTTGTGAACTTAAATAATCAAGAATTTGAAAAACAATTAGACACTATTTTTTTGAAATGTTTGTGATTTTACTAAGTTTAAGAATTTTAAAAATGTACCTGAATCTAAAAAATTCTCACGAATTGAAAAAATGTTCCTGAGTTTTCAAAACGTTCATAAATTTTAAAAGTGTTCCTGTATTCCAAAATATGTCCACGAAATTTAACAAATCATGTTTAAAAATGTTCATGTATCTAAAATATTGTTAATTTTTTAAAGTATGTCTGCGGATTCAATAAATGTACCCGGATATGAAAAAATGATCGTGAATTTCGAAAATTGTTCCTGAATTAAGAAAACATGAATATGGAAAAAATGTTCATGAGTTTGAAAAATATTCATGAATCAATTTTTTTTTGCAAATTCAAAATGTGTTTCTGAATGAATTTAAAAAATCTACACGAAATTAAAAATTAAAGAGAAAGAAAACCATAAAATTTAAAAATCGGTATAATACTTATAAAGCCAGCAAACAAATTTCAAAAAGAAAAAGAAAAAACATTGGGAGGTAGGTTCTAGAACTAAACCTTCCCAAAAACTAGTGGGAGAAAGAATGGTCGGCCTATCTAGAACACCCATGAGGGTATGCATGTGGTGGCTATCTAGTGACCTACACATGAAATAGAAAATCTCATCGGCTCTCTACCATGACTTTCAATAAAAAACACTACTCCATCTGATCAGATGGAGAACACAACTTGCAAACTTAGGTTGTCAAGTGTTAAAAAAAATACTTGGTCTCCATCACTAAGTGCGACAATCGACTTCGTTCTAGCGTCACCATCTCCTTCAGACGCTAGGCTTGAGAGTCGCTTAGGACAATGCGACTGATCCATGACGGTGCTTCGTTGATACAATGCTACACACCATTGATGCAGATGTTCTAGGCTCTTGATGATGCAGCGCTCACTCGAGATATGAGCATGAGCACCTAACCTGACGCGAGATGGTGGATGTATGTGATGATGGAGCACACTATGATTGGAGGAGTTCATAAAGGCATAGCGCAAGGAAATCAGTAAGGAGGATCTTCAGAGTCCTTTGCCGACGCATTACTTTGTGAGCAACTCTCTGGAACGGCTAAGGAGATCAAGAAAGTAGAGACGTGACACCATGGTAGTTTCGAAGGTGGTGTGGTGTCATCAAGATCAATGTGCATGGTGGCTGTGGTAGTATGGCTTATTAGAGATGATAGACTACTCATATCAAAGGAATTCCTTCTTTTCCAGAAGCCTATTAGAACAGAACTCCAAAGTTAAGCGTGCTCAGCTTGGAGTAATTTCAGGATGGGTGTCCGACTGGGAAGTTGCTCCCGGGTGCGCATGAGTGAGGACAAAGTGCGCAAAAAAGACTAGTACTGATATGTGGGGCCAGTCTAGATCTCGCCAGGAGTAACAACCACCGGCGGGTGTGTCTGGAGCGTTAGTAGTTGGTATCAAAGCCGACCCTCGCGGTTACACGGATGTTTGCGGACAAGTGTGGGTCATGTCTGGGCCAGTCTAGATCTCGCCAGGAGTAACTGTCCATCTACAAGTTGTTCATGTTTGCGGACAAGTCCTTTGTTGAAGAGATCGATCGGCAAAACGGCTAGACAAGCAAACGGGCTAATTTTTTTGCTGAGCTCGTTGATCTGAATAGTTTTTCGAAGGTTGGATATGTGCCATCACAATTGACTGCGCAGATGGTAGATGATGCTTGGGCTACACAGAGGCCATTGATTCCCATGTGTACTGAACTTACAGTAATAGCCGAAGAGGGACAGGTGACTGGAACTGAAACTGCATCAACTATTGATTGGAATGTAGTTGAATTAGATGAGCCTACTGATTTGGTCATTGCACCAATGCTTGACATTGAGATGGCCAAACTTTTTGGCATTCCAGTCGATGACAGAGATAAGCAGGAGAGGGGCGAATCTAGTTTGCCTGCTAATGCTGATGAAGATGTAGATGGACAGTTGATGGAACAAGCTGCTGATGAAGTAGATGATGCATATGATGATGAGCTGGTGCATGTGTATGACAAAGAAAACCCTGTCATTGAAGTAGGCAAGTTGTTCCCAAGCATGAAGGAGCTTAGGATGTGTTTCAAGACTTATGCAGTGAAACATGAGTTTGATGTCAAGACTGTTTGGACTGATAGAAAGAAGTTTTATGTGAGGTGCAGAGGATTTGATGGTAGTGTCAAGCCTTGCAAGTGGTACATATCTGCTAGACTGCAACCTGATGGAAGTACTGTCAGGGTTAACAAAATCCCCAATCAACATACTTGTATTACAAGTTCACAGAGAGTATCAACCATGACATCACAACTTTGGGTTGCAGAAAAGATCACCCCAATTTTAGCCAAAACACCAAACACTACTGCCAAGAAACTCAAAGTAGACTTGGAAAAGATGTACCCCTTTAAACTAAAATATACCACAGTGTGGAAGGCAAAACAAAGGGCAATGAAAATTTTATATGGTGATTGGGCAAATACATTTAGGATGCTTTACAACTTCAAAGCAGAGGTGGAAATGAGGTCACCTGGCAGTGTTGTGGAGATAGATACAGAGGTATCAGCCGAAGGTGAAGTCAAGTTCTCCAAGTTTTTATGGCTTTGAAGCCTTGCATCGATGGCTTCAAAGCAGGGTGCCGTCCATATTTGAGCATAGACTCATCATTTTTGACAGGCAAGTGGAATGGTCAGTTGGCAGCATGCAATGCTCTAGATGAACACAACTGGATGTTTCCAATTGCTGTTGGCTTGTTTCAGTCAGAAACAGAGGCTTCATGGACATGGTTCATGATCCAGTTGAAAAGATGCCTAGGGCCAGTGTCACCTTTGGCTATACACACAGATGCATGTAAGGGGCTTGAAAATTCAGTGAAAAATGTGTTCCCACATGCTGAGCAGAGGGAGTGCTTCGGTCATTTGTGGATGAATTTTGATCAAAAAATTTAGAGGAGAAGAATTTGGGCGCATGTGGCCAGCAGCAAGTTCTTACACTAGACAGACACACAAATATCATCTTGATAAGATAATGGCAACATGTGATGAGTTTGGTCCACGGCTGAACACCTACCATTCTTTGTTATGGTACAGGTCATCATTCAACACTGCCATCAAGTGTGACCACATCAACAACAATTTGGCAGAGAGTTTCAACAACAAGGTGAAGGAGTTAAAAGATTTGCCTGTGCATGACATGGTTGACCAAATCAGGATCATGCTCAAGCGGTTGTGGGAATTGAGAAGAAGGATAGGTGATTGTCTGCAAGGTGATAAACTTCCAGCAGTGGTACAACAGGTGGTCAATAGGAGCAAATGTCTTTCACATTTGTTTGTTGAAAAATCTTCACCTTGGGGTGCTAAAGTTAGAGATAACAAAACTGGAAGGAGACATGTAGTTAACACTAAATTGCATGATTGCACTTGCCCCAAGTGGCAACACACTGGTAAACCATGTGAGCATGCCATTCTTTTCTTAGCATCCCAACCGAAGATAAACATGCACCCATATTTGCATGAATATTATTCGGTAGCAAGATTCAAAGCTGCATATGCTACTCCAATTCCAGCACTTACAGATTAGTCTCAGTGGCCTGAAGTGGACATTGAATTTTCCATGTGTCCTCCCTTGACGAAAAGAAAGGCTGGCTGGCCTAAACAGAGTAGATTCAAGGCATGGTTTGAGAAAGGTGGGAGTAGTAAGAAGGGAAAGAAAGATGGAAAGCCAAAAAGGACCCAAAAAGGTAACAAAAACAGATGCAAGTTGTGCAAGGAACTTGGGCACATAGTGGGATCTGTCAAATGCCGTTACACTCCTGATAAGCCAAAGTATGTTCTTATTTATTTGTCTGTGTTTTGATTTGATGCTTTTTTCCAATTACTATATCTATAACATTTTCCCAATGGCCAGGAGGAAGCGAGCAAGTCAACCCCTTGTTGTTGAACATTGTTGGCCAACAAAAAAAGTAAGAGTCAATGGTTGTAGAAAGAAGAGAAGTGTGCCTGAGCCTGAGCAGACTGAAGAAAATCCTGCTGCAGTCAACATTCAGACTGAAGAAATTGATGTGGAGGTGCACACCGAAGAAACTGAAATTGCAGTAAACATTCAGACTGAAGAAACTGCTCTAGAGGTTGAAACTGAACCTGAGCGTGTCGAGGTTCAGACTGAAGAAACCCATGTCGAGGTTCAGACTGAAGAAACCCATGTTGAGGTACACACCGAAGAAACTGAAACTGCTGTCAACATTGAAACTGAAGACACTGATCACGAGGGTGTTGGTGAGGTGTTGAAAAGACCAGTGAAGAAAACCAAGATGATCAGTGAACTTGTGTGTGTAGTAGAACCAAAAACAAGAAGTGCTAAGGCGAAGAAGGGCACACGACGTGGTAGGAAGAGGTAGAACATAAAACAGTTTGAAAATTTGGGGCATTTAATAATATTTGTAACTTGGTGCGTACTAGTAGTCACTATGTATCCCCGTATTTCTATTCGAACTTGTTTGTTGGTACCTTGTCTAAACCAGCCAAATAAAATTCAAATTTAAATTCAAATTTGGGATCAAATTTGAATTAGGGATGGGGTATTGATGTTTTAATGCTATCTAAAGTACCTCAACTGAAATATGTTTGCTTGCTGATCATTGCGAGCCCTTTTGGTAAATTGAACTCATAGTCATGAAAAGTGTGTTTCAAATGACCTCCAAAGGTATGGTAAACGGCCTCATATTTAAGAAAGTTTTTTGGCACCTTGTCTAAACCAGCCAAATAATTTTTCTACACATCTATTCTACCTATATAGTGTAAATCTAAAGTCTCACTATTTATTGAATTAATTTTCTATTATTTCATTTTCTTTTTGAAAAAACAAGGTTTAATAAAAAATTATATATAAAACAAGTTTAAAACATGAAAATGAGAAAAGTAAGTTAAGATCTTTCTTAGTCAATCCAAAATGAAGTTTTGGTGAGGTTTTCACACTTTTCATTTTCGAAACCCCACCTACTCTCGGGTGCCCACTAGTCTCTTCCTTGAACTCCATACTACATTGTTCGAGGAATGACAATTTAGTGAAGGATTTTTTGTAAAAATGTATGTAAACCATATTTATATTTTTTTTCTCGTTACTAGACGACATAATAAGACTATGTGCGCAAGTTTTATATTTTTTTGAATTAGTTATGCTCAACCCTAATCAGTCAAAACCCCTCAAAACCTCTCAAAACCCCTCAAAACCCCGCACACTACCGGGTCGTCGATCGTTGTGCGTGTACGGTTGAGATCAGGCGCTAGGGTTAGCTACAGTGCGCATCGATCCGCATGAGACGCGCTGATTGGTTGAATCGGTGGGGTTTGGATCAGCCTCTCTCGTTGGGGCATCAGAACCGTTCATTTGAATCCAACGACACGAGTTGACGTGGTGAATGGACCAAGCCTACGTAGTGCCCTTTATTTCGTTGCATGCATGCCCACCCGCAGAACAGCGCCCGTGCGTTGCATGCATGCCCTTGACGTAGCCCTGCTCCGCCACCCCTATCGACGCAGTAAGCTGTCGCATGCCTACCATTAGAACCGATGCAGCATCGCATCAAAGCATGCACCCGGTCACAATGCAGCAGCCAGAAACCGATGAAGACTACCAAAAAGCCAACGATGCATGGCGTGCGGTGCATGGCGTGCTCCTCTTTGAGGACACAATACTGGCTTGATGGTCGATGCAGTTCAAACGGCGTGCTTCCCATTACAAGATGGGCAAATGAAGGCGTCCATTATTGTCACGTCTCCCATTGACCGACCGGTGCCCTCTAGCAAGGCCCTAGGGCAAATTAATGGGCTACGGCATGCATGCACGGGCAGCACACGCAGAGAACCCGGGGCAGGCATGTCCCCTTGACCCACGACGGCACAGACGCGTGCGTGAGCCCGTCCCCCTTGACCCGCAACCGATGGCACAGAAGCGTCACAACCCATTTCCCACGCTCGTGTACACACTTCATGGGGCGCCACCAAACGCCGCCCGCCCATTAATTCTACGGGGTGAAACCACGTCGCACTTGGGCTATTTAAGCCGGGCACTATCGTCTTCCTCTCCCTCCTCATCCATACCCCATCCTCTGCCTCCTCTGCCCTCCTTCTTCCTTCTTCTCCATCAAACCCGATCAAGCCCTCGAGCCACCCCGCCACCATGCAGTACAACGGCCCCACCTACCGCTTCCCCCCAACCGTGCCGGAAAGGCTCTACCCGGCCGGAGTGTATGTAGAGAGAACCCTTAGGGTTTGGGCGATCTCGCGGTGGAGGGGCGCAAGGGAGTTAACGGAGTTCTTCCTTGCGGCAGGCTTCCGCCACCTCCACCGCGGCTCTCCTCGGATGTACCATGTTGAGGAGGTCACCCACAATGGCGTTGTGGTTGGGCTCCTCGCCACGTTCACTAACCCTTTCGATGCTTTCCACCTCCTCGGGCGAGCGGATTGGGTTGGTTGTGAGTTCATAGATTTCACCACCTATAATATCTTCACCGACTTCAACAGCATCTTCCCCAACAACGGTGTGATGCACACGCTCCCGTACCCCATCAACAACGAGGAGGAGTGAAGGGCGGCGCCCGGAGGAGCGAGGTGGCGTTGTTCACCCGGAGGAGGAGGAGAAGAAGAACCCGAAGAAGAACCCGCGTTTGGTGCCCCCGATCTATCTAGCTTGCTATATATCTATCGTATTAGTTTTTTAAAGTTGTAATCGTTATGCTACTATTATTAAGTGTTATTAGTATTTTAAGTTGTAAGGCTATTGTGGAGTTGTAAGGCTATCGTGGAACTATGGGTTGCAATCCTTATGCTTCTATATAATCGTTATGCTACTATATATATTGTGTGTTTCATGCTATTATTTATAGATTGCTATGGTTTGTGCTTGCTATTATTTGTGTATTGCTATGGGTTGCTACGGGCCCGGGTTACTACACCCCAATCACCACACACACCATCTTCAAAATATTGGCCAAACCATGGACATGCAACTAGGAAATGCAAACTAATTTACTTCATGCAAGCATGCAACTCATTTAGTTCATGGAACCATAGACATGCATAAAAACAAGTAACATTTAGTTTTAGTGCATAAAAAATTGATCCATCACAAACTTTAGTGCAAGAAAAAGGCCAAAGTAAAAACAAGTAACATTTTTTCCAAGACACAAAACAAGTAACATTTTATTTGCCGAAGTTAGAGGTGGACTGGTGACCCTACGCGGGTGGGCTGGTGCCCCTACGCATGTGGGTTAGTCTTGGGCATGGTTATTTTCTCAGGGCCCATTTTCTCACGGCCCAACATCTATTCGGCAGCCCAGTTTTGTTTTTTACTAGAAATTGAATTTGGGTGTGTACTCTGTTAACTGAAGAACAAAAACAGAGGAAACAGAGCATGAACACTGAATAGGGCCCCTGAGAATATCATTACAATAATTCAAGCAAGTTTTGCTTCACACAAATTCAAATTCATCTAACAAATGATCCCTGGCTAAGCCCTCAAACTACTGGGCACCCCTGAAACTAATTCCACGGCAAGCCGCCCCCAAAATTGAGCTCTTGGGTTGGGGTTGATCCATCCAATTTCAACCTTTCAACATAGTCATCGAGCCACTCAAAATGCCCACATTTCTTCAGAACCTGAAAAACAGGGGGCCGGCGACGCATGAATCCTAGATCCACCACCCAGATCCACCGCCCTAATTCGAGGAAAAATGAAAGAAATCGGGAGAAATTAGACCATAGAATTGGTCAAGAACACAGATCTAACCTGCCTCGGCTGTGGCTTGCTCAAGCATTTCACAAACTCGCGCCCACGATTGCCATTTTCTTCCCTCACACAAGTCAAACGCTTCAGAGGCTCCATGCGCGGGCAATCGGGGCATCTTGTCAACGGTAGTGGACCGTACAGCGACCATGATTGGCGGGTGATCGAAGTCGAGCTAGACATCACTCGCCGGCGGCGTGCTTCGTTGCCGGAGCAGAGGAAGAAGAAGGTGGGAAAGGAAAGGGGCAGTGCAAGCAATGAAGGGTGGCGGGCTGGCTTGGGCTCGTGGCTGGCTCGGGTCGGGGCGCGCTGATGAGCACGGGTATGCTTGTGTGGATAAGTTGTGGGTCCCACCCACATCCGAGTAACTGGTGGGTCCCGCGTGTCATAACTCAAATCGCTAACCCCTCGTGTTTTTCATTTCACGGTTAAACAGAGTCATGTCGCATTGGAGCTATTGTTGGCTTCGAAGACGTCGCATCACAACCATTCATTCGAACTACATCGCACTCTTTCCAATTCGCATGAAAAACGTCACACAGGAGCTATTGGCCCATACGTAACACATGAAGAGTCAGGAAGAGCAAAGAAGGCATAGCAAGGCTGGACAAGATTATACTCAACCTATCAATTGAAAGAATCTAATCTGAAATGGTTTGCAAGAAGCGGCCAAACAACACATAACAATGTAAACCAGCAGGCAACACGCAAGGAGAAACTCAAAGACAATCAAACATGACATACAAGAGACAATTGCGGAATAACATACTTGAGTTAAGGTGATTATAGTGCTAATAGTAGATACATGCCATTGCCATTGGTTCATGGGCACCTCTTAACTTGATAATGCTATAAGATCACACAGAATTAGGTGGATCGCTAACATAGATGTACTCCGGATCAATCAACTATAGTGTAGACCTCCTTCATCCTAGTCAATCAAATTACAAGAGCAACAATCTCACACCGGAACAAGCCCATCAAACATCATGGGAACCCTCCTCCTCCGGCTTGCGGAATAAGCAGGCGTATTCAGCCCCGAGATCCTCGTAGGGGTCGCAATCATTGTCCGGGTCCTCCACCTCCTCCAGCTGGCAGCGCATGTAGGTGTATTCCTTAGTGCTGTAGTCTGTGTACTTCATCCCTGGATGGTCAGCCCTGAGCTTGTCGGCATGGGTGTTGTAGTCTGTGATGAGCCTGGCCATGAACTCCTCCTCTTCGTCCGAGTCACAGTCATTGTTCGAGTCCTTCACCTCCTCCTCCGCTTGGGCCTGGATGGCGAAGGCGGCCGCCTCCTCCTCCGCCTTGGCCTTGACGGTGAACGCCGCCTCCTCCTCACGATCTTCCTCTGCCTTCCTCTTGGAGCCACACCACACATTGATGACGAACGACGCTTCCTCCGCCTTGGCCTCCCGCTGCTCTTCCCTGACCTTCACTGTGAAGGCCTCTGCCTCCTCCTGATCCTCCTTGGTCGCCATGAAGGATAGACCCTCGTAGCCCGTGGCCATCGGCACAGAGAACTGTATCTTTTCGACGAACATCGCCGGGCCTGGTCCGCCACTCGTCGGGATTGATGGATTGGGATCTCTCTCGCTGGCGTATATATATATGTCCGGTGGCGGAGCCAGGAAAATTGGATTAAGGGGCCAGGTGATATTAAAATTGCTTGAGGAGGGCCAAACCATAGAGAAAATAGGCTATTACGTGCAACTGCTCACTAATTCAGCATTGTTCATAAGTAAATTAGCAGTAAATCCTTGATGTTAGGGGGGCGAGGGCCCCTGCTGGTCCCCCTGCCTCCGCCACTGTATATGTCCAAGAAAGCCATGTCTTCGGACCGGCCTCTGCCAGACTCGTTCATTGCGCTCGGCTGGGCTGGGTCCTCACATCTTTCTTTCTGCTACCTCCAACTGCCATGTCGCTGCTCGCCGAAAAACCACATCGAATCGCCAGTGCACACCCCAACTGGCCCAAGATGGCACCTTAAGCAAGGTGACAGCGCGGATGCCGCGCCGCTACCGCCAAGCCCAGAACTGGCTAAGGTTTTCACCGGGGTATGAGAAGGGAGGGAGCGGGGATCGAACCTCGACGACGCCTTCGAGAAGGGAAACGGCGCCAGCCGGCGTCGCCACCGTCGTGACCGGAAAGCCGGCCAAAGATTTCTCCCGGACCGATCTCGCACCTCCGACGCCCCCCCCTCCATGGATCTGGCGACCAGCGGCCGCCACGGACCACATCCAGCGGGTAAAAGGCGAATGAAGGGGGAGGAAGGACCTCCAGATCTGACTTGCAGCCAGGGGCACCAGGCCACCCGCCGCGACCCGCGCCCGACGCCTCCACCGCTCGCCGCCCGCACAGCCAATGGGGAAGAGGAGCACCTGCGGGCACCTGCTTGCCGCAGAGCCGGCGTCCCCGCACCACCCGAGGCCGCCGCCTCGGCTTCCGAAGCCCTCCGTGAGAAGACGAAGCAGCAAGGCCTCGCCGCCGCCTTCCTTGGCAGTTGCGCAACCTTCGCCGACAACCCCTCTGGCGGCGGCGAGGAGTGGAAGGGAGGCGGAGGGGGCTCGACGGCTAGGGTTGGGTCGCCGCCCGCGTCGCCCCGAGCGGAGCGAAGCGGGGGCCGGGAGGGGATCTAGAGAACCTAAGTTAGCGCGCGATCCTCCCACGTCTCCTTTCCCTTGCCGCCGCCAGAGGAAGCAGGCGGGAAAGCCCCCAAACCTTCCGAGGACGGAGGCGGTGGGGTGCTCGATGCAGGTGCGAGTCTCGGCCCACATGTAGCGATGGAGGAGCTCCTCTGCTCTGGTGTTGTCTGGTGAGCGGTGCTGGTGGCGACGTGTCGAGCTACTGGCCACAACTTGCGGTGGACGGTGCCACGCCAGAGCGAGTTCTAGCTGGATCTGTGCGCGGGAGTGAGCTTCTCGGCAGCGTCCGGTTTGTAGGCGGATCTGTACGCAGGCGGTCGTGGGCTTAATGGGCTCCAGGGGCAGTGTGTGCTCAAACCCAAACTGACAATTGAAACAATCTTTTTTTTGCGGGGTGACAATTGAAACAATCTAATCTGAAATGGTTTGCTAAAAGCGGCTAAACAACAAATAACAATGTAAAACCAGCTGGCAGGCACGGAGAAGCTGAGAGACAATTAAACATCGTAGACAACTGCGGAATACCATACTCAACTTTAATTAATATAGTGATAATGCTATTAGTATATACTGTACATGCCATTGGTTCAAGGGAACCTCTTAACTTGATAATACTAAGATCACACACACAGAGGTCACTACGGGACTCGCGGGCTATGCCTATAGCCAGGGGCCGTCGGCATAGGTCTTTTGCCGTCGGCATAGATCTATGCCGACGGCTGCCGTCGGCATAGGGCCGTCGACATAGATCACGTCAGCGTAGTCTTGTCAGACCATCGGCGTAGTTTAGCCGTCGGCATAGGAGCCTAAGCCGACGGCCGCTAGTCGGCCGTCGGAATAGTTTAGCCGTCGGCATTGTATTTCGCCTGACGGCAACACACGGCGCCGTCAAAAGCGGTGACGAAACGGCATAGTTTAGCCGTCGGCATTGTATTTCGCCTGACGGCAACGGACGGCGCCGTCAAAAGCGGTGACGAAACACGAGAGGACACGTGGCAGAGATATGCCGACGGCTTGGCCGTCGGCATATCCCTGCCACGTGTCGTCCCGTGGTGCCTCCTGCCATCAAAACCATAGATGAAAACTATGCCGACGGCTTTGTTGTAGGCATAGTTTTTTTTCCTGTTTTTTCTTTTTCAATTCATTTGACAGCATTTCAAAGCAGAATAATATGGCCATGTGCAGAAATATGACAGTTCATCATCTAAACATACTAATGTTCATCATCATCATCTAAACATAGTCAAGTTCATCATCTAAAGATCATCACCGGCGAAAGTTCATGAACATAAAAGTAGTGCAAGACATGGAACATCATAAAAGTAGGAACATGAAAGGTATGTCACGACGGCCATAGGCACGGGTATCATCATCGACATCATGCAAGACCACCACCGCCAAAACCACCACCTCCGCTAAAACCAGCACCGCCAAGACCACCTCCGTCAAAACCACCTCCGCCAAAACCACCACTCTGCCAGATCGGAGTGACTGGGGTCGAGGAAGCAGGAGTCGAGCCACCGGTCCCCTACATGTATGGGAGAAGATTCTAACGGTAAAAATATGATATGATAGTGTTGAATGAACCTTGAACTAGTTTGTCAGTAGTTAGGCAAATGTACTAACCGGACTATCACTGCCTAGTGCCACCCATTCATCGAACGTGGGAATGTGCGGGGGTTCTCCCGCAGGTGGTGGTGGTGGTCCCATTTGTAGTGGATCCGTGCGGTTACTCCAAGACGCCAACATAGCATGTATGTTAGTTAAACAAGCAAACTAAAAGGTCAGAAGGAATAAAAGTGCAAAAATTTGGCTATGTTTTAAGAGGGCAAAACTAACCGCCATCATTTGACGGTTGTAATCATCGTTTGCCTTCACTCGTTGCAAGTACTCTCGCACCTCGAGATTCCTATGCTCGACAAAGGCCTTATATGCCTACATAATTTAGGTTGTTTCTAAGTGAGCAATGCTGAAAATAAACTGAGAATGCTAGAGATAAAGGGGAAGTACTTACAGCATGCTGACGGGCCAAGGGAGTCTGTGAACGCCCAGTACTCTCTAACTGGCTCGGGTTGCTAGCCCGAAGCCGTGTGTACGAGATCGAAGGAGTGATCAAGCCATCGAAACACGGATACCGGCCATGTGACTTCCCCTGGATGGCCACCACCGTCGTGTCGTCGATCTGAGACTGGGTGACCTCAGCAACAGGAACATCAGGATCCAACCTCTGATAGTTCTGAGTGTAAGACTCCAGATGCTCCTCGGTCGTGCCATAGTACTGGCTCTCGCCGTCCTTGCGATCACTCCGCTCACGGGCCATCTTCCATGACTCCATGTCTGAGAGCGGCCTCTTCAACTTTTCCTCCTGCGGCGTCAAATAGAAGTTAGCCATACATAACAACATGACTGTAAAGAAGAACAAAAATGCATCATGCATATAGACATCATGCATATAGATATACCTTCATGGCCTTGAAGCCCCAGTGGTTCCAGTTTCCTTGGCCGTGTGTCCCGTCTTTTCCACGGTTAGCCCGGCCCTTGCTGCTCTTGGCAGCAAACTCTGCATCGTCGCCGAGCCACCTATCCACCAAACTCGCCCATCTGTCATGCTTTGCATAGCACCAATGAAGAACAACCTATGAAAAATTTGGAAGCATGACATGTGATCACGAAACATATAGTTGACTGCTTGAAACATTGAAAAGTCAGTAATAGTTACCTTCATGAACTGCTCCCTGTTCAAGGTAAGCCGTTGCCTCTGCGCTTGAGTTTTGGTCATCTTTTGATGCAGGTAGATGTGGTAGTACTGCGAGATGGCAACCCAGCGCACCTCATACTGCAACTGACGAGCTGCCTTCTTCGCGGCCGCAAGCAAGACCACATCGGCTTGGGCCTTGTGCTCATCAAGAACTCTATAGAGTTGCTGCAATCATGCATAAACCGGAAGCAAACAAGGCATGAGTGATTCAATGATAAACTATGAACGAAACTTAAGATAAGTGATTCAGAAGAGAACTTACCCAAAATTTGGTGATCACGGCCTTAGCGGCCGTCCCGTACTCCGCGTTGGTGCAAGTCTCGTAGTGGGCCCAGCTCGTGGCCAAAACCCGCACCTGCGGCCCCCTGTCTGGCCGCGGGCAGAATAGGCCAGGCCAAAACTCCTTCAACAGGACAGTGATAAGGCCGTTCGGTTTACGGCCCTTTCCGTGAAGGTTCCATTTACTGCTAAAGAATCAAAGGGTTGCCATGTGTACAATAAGAAAATGTTGTCATGTGTTGAAAGTATGACTGAGAGGCACTTACTCTCGCCCCGTAGGTTCAATGAGCCACTTGTGCGCCTCGATAGAAGGTGTTGTAGGTAGTCCGGCATTACCACGCAGCCACCCCTTCGGAGCACCCGGTGGCAAGTCACCCCACAACTCGGGGTCAACCTCCCCTCCACCCTCCTCGCCCTCCTCCTCCCCCTCCCCCTCGGCCTCCTCCTCCTCGACCTCCTCCTCTTCGACCTCCTCCTCCTCGGCCTCCTCCTCCTCACCCTCCTCCTCCTCGCCATCAGGAACATACTCCTCCTCCTCCTCAGACTCAAAAGCTGCCTGAGTATAGGAGGGCATCGAAGAAGACCCTCCTATTTCGGACACGGCCCGAAGTTTCTTGCCTCGGCTGCCTCTCCCCCCACCTCCTCCTCATCTAGGGGCTCTCCCCCACCCCTCCTCCTCTAGGAGCTCCTCCCCCGACCGCTCCACCTCCTTGTGAGGTGTCATCCTCGCGTAGTCGGGAGGGAACCTTGTGGGCTCGTCCACTCCGAGTAAGTCCTTTGAATTTACCGAGGAAACTGGCGCCGCTGGACTTGCCCATGATTAGCAAACCTGCATTGAGAAGAGAATAAACAATTAGGAAGGATATCAAATAATATTAACAACAGATGAGCACATTAAGCACATATTGTAATGATAATTAAAAGAACTTACATTTTCTAGAACCCGTATGAATCATCGCTATTGTAATCTATTTGTCGACCGGTCTCATCATCACTATCACGCATATCTTCTTCATTGTCTGAAGGAGGTGGAGGCTCTTCCTCATTGTCAGCATCTTCATTTAACTTTTCAAGCATAATTATGTCTCTTTGATTCACAACTGCCTCACCATAAATTCGTGTGTCATTTGGGTCCAGGTCAACATAACCCAAGTCATCATCCTCGTTGTTTCGGGTCACGTCATCATGTTTCTCTTGAAAGAACACTCCCTCGTATGTCATGGGGTTTATGTTGTAGTAATCATCATCATTCGTGTCCGGTAGCTTACCATGTGGCGACACCTTGAACACAACTTCCCAACCCTTTAGGTACTCTTTCTGGCATGGGTAAGGCAGATAATATACTTGTGTGGCCTGGGTAGCAACTATAAAGAGATCAGCTCCGGCATAGACGGTTGATGGTTTAACTTCAACTAAACCAACAGAAGGCGTATGTCTCACACCCTTTTTGGGGTCGAACCATCGGCATTTGAACACAGTGAGACTTAGGGGTTCACGACCACATTTGAATGTAAGCTCGTATATTTTAGCTACCCTTCCGTAGTAATCTACTTTATTATCTCCTTCAGTGAAGACTCCGGTATTTATGGTTTTGGGATCGGGACGACTGTTCTGGTGCTCCTCTGTATGGAAGCGATACCCATTCACATCATACTTTTGGCATGTCATGATGGCAGGGTCAAAACCCATGGAAACCCATCTCAATTCTTCATCCATTGATTCGTTCGGATCATTTCCCTACAGGTTTAATTGAAATTACAGGGTGCATGAGTTTAATTGAAATAGGTAATAGGGAAGTTTGAAAAATTACTTTCTCCATGAACCACGCAACAAAATTTTTCCTTCCATCAGCACCCATTCGGAGAAGAGCAAGTGCCTCCGCTTCAATAGGAGGAAGCATTCCCGTCCACTCTTCATCAACGAATCGACTACAATAAGAAAAACGGTATAAGAACTAGGCGCCGTGAACATAACGAATTGACGAAAAGAATGGTGCAAAGGTATTACCTCATCCACTCATCCTCAACTTCCTTGATGTTGTGCAAGATATAGAACATGACATCCTCCCACTCATCTCGTGGCATGAGATAAGGTGTCGAGCATCCAGCCCTGCCACCTTGCCCGATGAATAGAGGCAACTTGGGTTTATACTTGGGTTCTTCTGTGTTGTATCGAGACACCTTATTGTGCAACGTTGGAACATGGTCCGGATAGTAGGCTGTCCTGAGGTCTGCCACCTCCTCTAGGATAACTGCCTCAGCTATGGAAGCTTCAATCTTAGCTTTGTTTCCACATTTCTATCTCAGATGCTTGTTCTGTCTCTCAGGGCCGTACTGCCAATGATTCTGTACAGGGCCCCCCAACAATACCTCGTTAGTGAGGTGCAAAATAAGATGTGTCATCGGAGTAAAGAAGCCTGGTGGGAAGATCTTCTCTAGCTTGCATATCAACTCCGACGCCTTCTTATGCATTTCTTTTATCTTCTAAGGACATACTTCTTTAGCGCAAAGCGTGCGGAAGAAATGGCTTAACTCCGCAAGCACACGCCAGACACGCTCGGGAACATAGCCCCGAACCATCACTGGCATAATCCACTCAATCCATACATGATAGTCATGACTCTTGAGCCCGGTCACTTTTCCCGTTGAAAGATTGACCCCATTACTTATATTCGACGCATAACCATCAGTGAACTTCACGACGTGTTTCAGCCACTTCAATGCCTCCATCTTATGATCCTTTTTAAGTACGAAATCAGCATCTGGCTTGAACCAAGATTTTCGACTGCATGTGGGAGGCTGCATGTGTAGACGTGGTCTATCACATATATTCTGTTGATCGACTCTAGCATTAACATTATCCTTTGTCTTATCAGGAATGTTGAGGATCGTGCAAAAAAGGGACTCTACAACATTTTTTCGGTGTGCATCACGTCAATGTTGTATGGAAGTTTCAGGTCCTTAAAATAGGGAAGTTGCGTGAAGGGGGTAATGTGAGTCCAGTTGTGCGTCTCACCATAAGCTTCAAAACTTTTTTTCCCTTTACCTTTTCCTCTGCCCTCGCCCTCGTCTTCGCATGTGGCTTTGCCTTTGCCTTTGCCTTTGCCCTTCCCTTCGCCAGCAGGCTTAAGAGCTTTCAGCTGAGCAAGCACATCCGCACGAGAAAACGTTGGAATCTCGTTTACTTCATGGACAACTTTGTCTTTGGTGAAGTTCTTCTTGTCTTCCCTATCAGGATGGTCTGGAGGGAGGAACTGTCGATGCAGGTCAAAGGCAACATACTTGCCACCCTTTTTCAGCCAAATGAAAATCAAGGCCTGCATGCACACTGGGCAAGGCATCTTTCCACTTGTACACCATCCGCAGAACAGGGCATAGCCGGGAAAGTCATGCATGCAATACTGTAGCCAAACTTTCATCAAGAAATTTTTCTGCAGATGTCGGTCGTATGTCAACCTCGGGAAGTACCAAGAATGGTGCAAATCATCCACCAATGGCTGCATAAACACACTCAAATTCTTCCCCGGATATTCAGGCCCCGGAATTATAAGCGCAGGAACATGGTCTTGCGTTGCATTATGGCGCCGGGAGGGAGATTGAGCGGAATAACAAATACGGGCCAGCAGTTGTATGAATTAGACGACATACCATATGGATTGAACTCATCACCTGTTATAGCAATTCTGACATTCCCAGCCTCGGCTGCTTCCTCCGGGTACTCTATATCGAATGACTTCCATGCTTCACCTTCTGATGGATGTACAATTTTGTTTGGATTGTACCTTTTCCCTTCCTTGTGCCACTTCATCATTTTGGCAGACTCCTCGGTGATGAAAAGGCGCGGCAATCTTTTTATAAAATCAAGATACCGAAGAACCTTCACAGGGATTTTTAGCTGCCGCTTCAGACCATGCTTATCGACCACCTCAATATACCGAGAGGAACCGCACTTCCTACAGTAGTTGTCATCCGCATACTCATGCCTAAACAAAAGGCAATTCTTTGGACAAGCATGTATTTTCTCATAGTCCATGGAGAGCGCCTTCATGATTTTCTTCGTAGCGTACATGGTTTTCGGCAGTTCATGACCCTCAGGTAGGCTGTTAGCCCATACTCCCAGAAATGCTTCGAAGCAACCTCGGCTACAACCGTACTCAGCGTTGACTGCCATCAGTTGCGAGATGGCATCCAGCACAGACAGCTTGGCACCCTCATAGAGAGGTTTCTTTGAAGAGGACAAGATTTCCAGGAAGGCCTTTGCGGTTTCCTCCGGCTCCTCCGGTTCATTCGCTGAATGTGACGGAGGTGTCGGCTGTGCAGCAAAGACATCATCTAGCATGTCTCTAACCCCATCGTCCTCATGACCAGCGACGCGTTGTCGTACCACCTCCATTCTACCACAGTCCCTCTGGGCAAAGTTTATCGGCATATTAAAGTTGGGCATAAATCCATTCGTGCGAAGGTGCTTAGTCATCTCACTCTGATCTCTGCAGATACGTCTCTTACATCTGGCACACGGGCATTCTGGCACCATCCTCATTGGTCTACGGAATATCTCTTTCAAAAACACATCAGTTTTCTCGACCCACTCTGTTGTTACTTCATTCCGACGGAAAAACCCACTATACATCCACTGATTATCTGCCATCTCTGCTTTATTGGAAGACACACAACATAATTAAGGATTTAATCCACCTACATCTCTAATAGGTAAAGATGGGTCCTAATCACATCAATATTTTATTTTTTAGGGTATGACGAGAAATGACATTTAATCCACCTACATCTCTAATAGGTAAAGATGGGTCCTAATCCCACCCAAGAATGTGTAAATTGAGTACGTTGTCCATGCTCTACCCCATTCCGAGACGAAATTTCGGCAGCACCTCCCCGCTGTTCTCCAAATGCACGTCTCGGCAAATTGCCGAGAGAATGTGCATCCGGAGAACAACAGGGAGGCATCGCCGAAATCCTGTCTCGGAACGGGGTAGAGCATGAACAACGTACCCAATCTACACATCCTCGGGCTGTCCGTGGAAAGCGCTGGACAATCCAAAAGAGCTCTGGTGATAAATATGCAATTGAATGCATATTTATCGATACAACCCTTTCAGACGGGAGACGCCTAGGTTACGCGACTAGATGTGAAAATGAAATCTAGTGACATGGGAAAAAAGCTGACAAGGTCATGGAATTGTTGCTCACCCTCCGATGTAGAGGATGTAGTCGATCAAAGGACGGCCGATCGTGGACCAACACCTCCAATGTCGACGATCACTCCACGAAGATGGAACACCACAAATCCTGTAAATTCCACCGACTGAAAAAAATTAGGTCATCACCTCACATTAATCATTGGCACGACATTATGAATCAACATGAAACAACATGTCAACTTGTAAAAAAAACTTCATTATCTATTTTAGAAACTAAGTGTGTCAAATTGCCTCTTATAAATGAACATGAAACTAAGTGTCTAAAACATTTGTTAACTTTACTAACATCCATTAACAAACTTAATAAAAACTATCTACTATGCATCTAAAAATCTAATAAAACTAAGAAAACAAAAAAAATAAATTTTATTCATATATCTACCATACACATCTAATATCCATTCATCTATACATCTAATTAATATCCAACAAAACTATCTAACAAAGTAAATAAATTTTATTCAACAAAACTATCTAACAAAACTATCTAATTAATATCCAACAAAACTATCTAACAAAACTATCTAATTAATATCCAACAAAACTATCTAACAAAATAAATAAATTTTATTCATATATCTACCATACACATCTAACAAAACTATCTAACAAAAAAATAAA
>LR738710.1:888891985-888904113 GCA_902687465.1 Secale cereale
GGCGGCCGGCGGCCACCCCCCACACCTCCCCGCCTTTTTCCGCGCCAAGCACCACGGATAGCGAGCCGAAACGACCGGCAATGCAGTCCGCGGGCGACGATATTTCCGCGGCGGCGTTTAGGAAGCGACGGCGCACCTCACCTTCGCCCCAAGACCACCGGGGGGATCCGCCGCTGAAGCATCCTGCCTCATTCATGCATGACAGGCGGAAGCGAACTGCAAAGATGACTACTCCATCGCATTTGTCGTGGATGCGAACTGCAGTACACAATCTGAGAAGAAGCACTAGGAAAAAGGGCGTAGATCAACACATATGCAGTTTTACATTTTAAAAAACATATTAACTTGTAATATGTTTGATAAAATGCAGTTCTCTTCTATTCGAAAAAGAAAATAAGATCTCAGAATGCGGTTCTCTTCTGTATAAGAACTCTGAGATCGGAATGTCCTTTGGAGAATGCAGTTCTCTTCGTCGTATAGAACCTGACATGACCATGAATCAATACAGAATGCAGTTAGAAGACAAAAAAATGTAGAGTCAGACTAGGATTCGCGTACGCTGCAGTGCGTGCGTCGCGTTTAAAAAGCTTGCACTGCAGTACGCTTCGAGTACACAATGCAGTGTGCTTAGTGCAAAAAAAATGTGAAAAACAAAAACTTGGCTGCAGTGCGGATGAATTTTGAAACTCGACGACAAACACGTTGAATTCGTCTTTGCAGTCCCATGTGATAAGGTGAGATGCAGTGCGGATGCATATATTTAAAAAAAACTTGGCTGCTAATCATATGAGATAACGCAGTGCGCTGCGGACATGTTACAACTCACAAGGAGGAGTTGGCTGAAAGCTCCATTATGCACATTATTTGACATTGTCACCATGTGCCACCAAAAAAAAACACACACAAAAACTAACTAGACAGATATATACAAAAGCACACAGCGTGGTGTTGTAAGCTTTGGGCATCGAGAACTACACACAGCGACCATACATTGCTGTTTACATAAAGTTCTGGAGCACACACGAACAAGACATCAACACACGTAGAAAAAATATCTGCTATCATTTATGCCTCATCCTGCTCCTTCGAAACCAGTCTTGGAGAGAAGCCAAGAGAAATGCAGAGATTTCTTAGATCCTCCGGGAACTCGGTGACAACGACCAAATTTTCTGGGTGGAACATAATCTGGAACAAAAACTCAGCCTTCCAATCCTGAATAACAGCTTCCTGCGATGAAGAAAAAAAAACAAATATACAACATCATCTACGAAAAAAAGAAACTGACGAAAAAAATATCAAGGAATGAGGAGATATTGCTGAGTTAAAAAGAAGATACTTACACTACGCTTTCCGAATTTCACAACAAAGGTTTTGCCGTCGAAATACTGAGCCATCTTCAGAACATAAAAGCCGCACTCGTTGGGGCCCTGCTCAGGGGTGCCCAAATAGCTAGCTTTTTTTGAAACACCCACCCAGTCTACCGACTCCTTTCTCTTGTACTCTTTTTCTCCATAAACCCTCTTCAACAATGCAGTCATCCTGATCATCTGGTGGAAAAAAAAAACATCACAACAAAAATTGTTGAACACGCCCACGCATGAAAAAAAACAAATAAAGGAGAAAAAGGGAAATTTTTTACCATTTCAGTGCGGTCGCTGTGGTAATCAGACTTATGCCACCGCGTCGTTTGATCAACCGGTCCGCTGTACCTCCTAGTGTCATGAATGTCAAGGGTCTCGCGGTGCCTATTCATCGTGTATAGCGAATAATGCTGGTCTTTCAACCGTGGTAACAGAATCTGATTTTGTTTCATCAAGTTTGTTATGGAATCGATCAGTGAAAATAAATACAAAAAGGCTGAACAAAAGCAAATCTGATAACTTACTAATTTGCAATCAAGAAGGTTCTCGTCTTCACGGACATAAAGTTCGAACTGCTGTGTTGCATCTTCGACGTTAAACTTGCTGTTGACAAAAGGCAACACAACATTTCCATCTGCATCTCTATCCGCGTGATCATTCATTTGAAGCACATACTGCGTGTGGGTAATTCACAAAAGAAAGTTAATGCAGTTCACCTTAAAAAGATGTTCGCTCCGACGCTTAATAAAAAAACGGATCACGCTTCTCTAAAAAAACAGTATGCAGTTCACAAATTCTCGCCATAATTTGTTTCATTTTAAGATGCATCGGTTAAGACACAAAAAAAATGTATGCAGTTCAGTACATTCTAAAAACAAATTATTATACACTATTTGCTGCAGTTCACTAGAGCAGAAAAAAAAATAAGAAAAAAAAGATAAATACCGTGATAAACAAAGGGGAAAGCAGAACGCGTTCGCCAGATCGATAAACCACATTCATACTCTCGTCATTCTTCCAGAACCTGATGATATGATCCATCAATTCCGAGTCCATAAAACCAGCTTTGGTGAAAGTTAAGAACATGTAGTCCACAGTCACGGAGTAGAATTCGATAGGATTCCTGTGCAGGAAAAGCACGGACCTGCACAAAAGAAACGGCAAAAGGTGGGGGGGGGGTTAGTAGCACAAAAGCAAAAACACAGGAAAAAAACGTTACACACATTAAAAATCAAAAAAATATAAAAAACTAACGAAAAAAGAACTGACTCGCTGTATTTCTTCCTGAATTGTGTGCTCGTGATGTGTTGCAAGACTTTCCTCATCTCCACAAGATGGCTGAATCTCGCAGGATTCAACTTCTCTACAGGAGATCGAAACTTTGATGTCTTCTGCACAGGCCTCCTGTTTGATAGAATTAGTGCCTCGCTGTCCGTCGGGGGTTCCACAGCTGCGCTCCTGGTCCTCCTAGGCACTGGTGGTGGCCTCTCAAAATCATCATCGCTATCTTCAGTGTTCGGAGGGCTCGCGGCTTTCTTCCCATGCTTGACATTGAAAGGAGATTTCTCAAGAGCTTTCTCATTCGAAGTGCCGGCGTCACTCCTCAACATCTTACCCACAGGTTCTTTCACGACCTTGACGGGAGGTTCATCCAGGACAACTTTCTGAATAGTTCGAGTATGAACCTGAGTTTCAAACAAGGAAATACCACCTTGGTGTGCGCCTTCATCAAAGCCTGCACAAAAACAAAAAAAATTGGATAATGAGCAAAAGTAGTGAAAAAGAATCATCAAGTTTCCTAAAGAAAAAGTCATTTTTAAACACACAAATGGGGTTCTGCTAAAAAAGCTTAACAAAAGTAGTCGACCTACCCTCTCTGTACCAATGAAGTTCACTTAATAAAAAAAGGTGTGTGACTCAAAAAAAATGTAATAACCTTCTTTAAAAATTAAAAGTGATGTCAGGTCCAGACAGCAATGCGACGAGGTCAGTCAACTATAGAGCATCGCCTTCCTGATGTACCCAATGTGCTCCTTCCCAAACTTGGCAATCGTTTCACCATCCCAGGTCTGCATGAACTGGAACATGTAAAATCCACAATCATGCCTGCAAAAAGAAAAAAACAACACAAAACACATTAGCAATGCAGTTCACTCAGTAATAAAAGTGCTATTGATGTTAGTAAGAAAAAACAACACAAAACACATTAACAATGCAGTTCACTCAGTAATAAAAGTGCTACTGATGTTAGTAAAACAATGCAGCTCCATACACACAAAAAAGATTACCGAGGGAGAACAACAAATAACACAGATAGTAATGCAGTTCGCTCAAAAGGGAAAAAGTGCTTCTAATTTAGTAAAAACAATGCAGCTCACTTACACAAGAAAAAAATGAAGGAGGAAAAAGAAAAAAGGAGAACAGGTACAAACCCATTTCCCTGTTGCGGGACGTTAATATGAGTCAGCGCATAGCCATCCAGGGTGGGAGGGTTCAACGGCTCGTCGCAGCTTGCACTGCCATCTTTCCAGACTTTTTTGATGTTCCTGACCATTTTCCTGAAGACAACACTTGCAGCAGCGCCGTCTCCTTCGTTCAATGAGTCGAGAAGCTCAAAACGCTTCTCTCGCAGGTTCAAAGTGACCAAGCAGTAGTGGCCTATCGCGTCCTTCACTGTTGCGGGAGGAGGGTCAAATGTTGCAAACATAATCTGAAATAAAAAAAGAAATAAAACAAAAACAGATGAGAAAAAATAGAAAAAACAGAAAACTTATTTTCAAGATGACGAAAAATGGTCAAAATGCGTTACATAGTTTTTCTTGTCCACACGTTCCTCTGCGCTTGAAGAAAACATCTTTTTCAAAGCCCTATTTGTGGCACCGCCGTTCCAAATGGAATTCTACAAAAAAGACAAAACCAGAGAGTTAATGAAAAGTGGTTATAGCACAAATAAAAATTGGACGAGGGGGGTAAAATATAAATTAATGAAAAATGCTTACGCATAGGTTGTATGGGACAATCATAGTTTGAGATCCTTTGAACCTTTCAGCTAGCATAGACACGCCAATGTTTGCGAGGCGCGTGCTCAGCGTTCCATACGACCAAAAAGAATCACCGACATGGCCGATAGTAATATCACCAAACTCTCCCTTGAACGCAACTAGATGCCTTCAGACAAGAAGAAAAAAGCACAGCAAAAATTGATAAGATGGGAGCGTCCCTGAAAAATAACATATTAATTAACCGGGCGCGTAAGACATAAAATATCATACTGCTTCTTCTTGTCCCTCCTAGCCCTCGTAACAGCGTCATACAACTCATTGTATCTCCTCATAAGAGCTGGATCAATCCTTGATGGAGTAACAACAGGTAATTCCTCATCTGCATACAGGGTGGGGGACGATATCAGATTATAAACACACACACGGTCCATTTCGACACCGAGAAAAAGAACAAAAAATAATGCAGTTCGCTTACCATCGGTTTCGGAATAAACTTCCTGCGGCTGCTCGTATACATCTTCGCTGAGCGTCAAGTGCTCCAGCCCGGTAATATCATCGTCAAGCGGCGCTTGATTACTCATGTCCTGAGAAAGTCTTGGCTGTTCCTCTTCGGAATCAATCGAAACTGTCTCGGCTGGGGCTTTGGTTGAATCGGCTGGGAAAGCCAGATTGCCGACCGATTGCTCGGAGGCGCGAGGGACCACACAAAATTTATCAGGCACCTCGTCGCCAACCAACAAAACAGTAGGCCCAACAACAACATCGATGCCGGCGGATGTCCCGGCATCGTCAAATCCGACTCTACGAGTTCCTTCTGTCTCTTCTGCAACTTCAACTGTAACACCAGGAGCTCCTTCTTTCTCTTCGTCCTTATCACAATCCACAATGTCATCCCTCCCCTCTCTCTCTTGTGCCTTATCAGCCTCGACGAGACACTCCCCTCCTTCTCTACCTTCTTCCTTATCAACCTAAGCATCAGGCTCCTGCCCTCCTCTCCCTTCCACGTTATCATCCCCAATGATCCGCTCCGCTTGGATTTCAACATTTAATGCGCAGTTCTGATGAGTTAACAAAAATAAAACATATTACACAAAAAAAGCTAGAATGCAGTTCACTAATAAAAACGAACCATGAAGCTACCACGAAAAATAAAAAATAAAACAAAAAAATGCAAAAAATTCTCTATACTCACCAGGGGAGCGTCGTCGCCTTCCATCTCTTCACACTTGTCAGCCTCCTCCTCCTTGCCAGCGTCGTCACCATCTGCCTCCTTCCCATGTATCTCCACATTTGATTCGGCAACCTAAAAAACATTAAAACATAAATAAAACTATTATCCAAATCTGCAGTTCTACAACTACAAAACAAACACCAGATCATGCAGTTCACTGCTAACAAAAAAAGATGATGCTTCTTCTCTAGGCAACAACTGCAGTGCACTACCACTTCTGGTGCGCAAAAAATACAAAAGAAAAAGTTAAAAAATGCAGTTCGCTGCCACTGCTGGTGCAAAAAAAAAATATAATTGTTTGTTTTGGACACTACATGAAAAAAATCAAACAATGAAGTTCACTGTAGCAAAAAAAAATGGTAGGAACAAATCAAACCTTGTCCATGAACACTTCGTCAATAGGATTGTCTTTGGCAGCTTCGTCAACGGGCGATAATGGCCTGTCAAACAAGTGATCAGAATCAACACCGTCGTGGTCCTGGTGCTCATCAACACGACCAGCGTTAGCCTTGGAGGATTCTCCGACACACTGGGGAAAGAACAAAAACGATAGAAAAAACAAATAGTCAATGCAACAAAAACGCACAGAAAAAATAGATAACAAAATATGGGTAAAAAAACTGTTCACATGTGGAAAAAAGACATACATCCACATCTGCGGGGTCGGGCAGAGAAGGCCGGACACCATCTTCATGCCTGCTCATTTCCTTCACGATTGCATCCGCTTCCTGCTCATACGCAGCACACCTGTCATCCTGAGACTGCTTAAGCTGAACGAATGAAGATCTGATATTCGTTACAGCCTGCTTAAGGAATTCAAGCTGCCCACGGTCAAAGTTATGAGCGGCCTCGATTTCTGCTTCAGAAGGGCCTTTGCCTTCAGGAAACAAACCGGCAATATTCCTCATCCTGGAACCGGATGTTGGGAAATCTCTAGTTATATTGATGACCCTATCGAGAAGCTCATCGACCTGCACAAATCTATTGCGATCACCAGAAGCATGTCCGGAAAAACCTCCAGCAGCAGCCCTAGCAAAACCACGACCCCATCGAATTGGAGCAGCCCTAGCAAGAGGCTCACAAAACACTTCAGGGGCTTCCACAACTGCAGTCCGCTTATACACAATGTCCGCTTCCGCCTTCCACTGAAAAAATTAACAAAAAAAAAGAGATGCAGTTCACAAAGAAAAGTACATAAGAGGTTGACATTTTAGCATGCGTGAAAAAAAAGGAATAAAGACAAAAACAAAGGATGGCTATGCACTCACCGGCAGCTTGCCAAACTTGTAAGAGTCCAGGTGAATCTTTCCCCTGAAAACGATGTCGGCGTTGTGAATCTTCTTCAACAGCACATGGGACAGTATTGCGGCGCGGAGTGCGTTTATCCATCACCGATACTTTTCGAAGGTTCAAGGAATCCAGGTACATGAACAGGGGGACGATGGTGCAACCCTCAGCGCAGTTCTGCTTGCTCCCTATAGAATTCCACTTGTACACAGCGGCCTACAGCTCGTCGACAACAAGCTGACAAAAATCCATGCTAGCCATAGATGCAATATCCAAGTTTTCAACCATAGCAGCTACCCTGGACAACCGAGTTGCGGGGCTAGGACAAAGCAAACATTGGAAGACAATGAGAAAAAAAACTTTCACCGTCTTATCAACCTTCCCTGGGTCCGCAGCCAGCGTGCGAAGTAAGGTAAGTAGGTCCTTCGCATCTATGCTCCTAGAACGGTTGAACCCGAGTTCATCCTTCAGGTTAGTCAGCGAATCATCGTGGCCGCTGGCAGCGGGCCTGGGAGCAGTGTGAGAACCCATAGGGAAGTCGAAAATGTGATGGACAGCCTCGCGATTGATTTCCAGAACCTTGTTTGGCCCACAGTCCAGTCTCATCGTGTCGGGGTCAATCTTTCCCATCAGCTTGCACATCAAAACACGAGAAACATTCTTCTCTAATTTCAGGTCAAAGACAATGCCAAAACCTGCTTGCCGCACCAAAGTTCTGTGCACCTCACCCAGCAAAGCGACAGCTTTGATTACGTTTGGAATGGACAGACGAACAGTCTTGTTGAAACGCCATTCGTGCGCAGCATCGTCTTCAGACCTCTTCCTCTTCGTACTCTTAGCAGCCTACAAAAAAACATAAAAAGAAAAAAAAATGCAGTTCACATCAGCAAAAACTCATGCAAAAACAACTTAAAAAAACAAGAGAAAAAGTAAATAAACAGCGTATACCTTACTAATATCAACATCCCCCTCATCAGAATCACTGTCCAGAGCTTCTTCAGCTGCAGTTTCCCGCGCAAGCTTAGATCGACGCTCACAATCAACACCAGAGTGATCGTCCGCGCGTCTCCGCTTTCCATGAATCCCACCCACATCAACCTCGGCGTAATTAGGTCTCTTTGAGTAATCAACACGCGGGCTCCGGCGTGGAGAACTTAAACCTTGCTCTGCGACAGTGTTGAGTTTCCTCTTCACAGGATTCTTTGCGGTGACAAATTTAGCAGACTTCTTTGAATCAGCAATCCTCCTTCCTATCTCCTTACCCTCCCCTAACTTTTCTTCCTTCGCCCTATGAGCCTTCACGAAAGTATTACCAAGCGCAATAGCTTTCTGCCTTCTCCTCTCAACGTCGGCTGCAATCTGATTAGGGACCATCCAGTCATGTGTAACTGGCTCTGTGCCATCAATAGATTGCGACTGGGTTTCAATCAACTCAGGTGGAATGTTGACCTGATCGGACGTACCGCCACCGACAACATCGGCTGTGAAATAATGTGTAATTAGATAGTTAACGCCACCACCCCCTGACCCACCAGGAGATAAAACTGTGGGTGAGAAAAAAACATAAGAAAAGATGTGTCTGTGAGATGATGAGCTAAACTTAATGCAGCTCATATCACCTTGGAAAAAACAAAAAAAAATGCAGAAATGCAGTGCACTTTTCCAGCAGTTTTATGTTTAACAATCAAAAACATAAAACAGTAAACCTAAAAAAATGTAGTTCATGTCACTTGAATATCATATTCGCGCGTGTCTGAAAAAGTGCACATTGGCCCAGGGTTTTATGATGCAGTGCACTAATTCGTTCAAGTGACCAATTGACCGCATATAAAAAAAAGAAGTGCGCTTAGATATGCCAAACAAAACAAAAACATGCAGTTCTGTGAGAGGCAAAAACTAAAACTTAATGCAGCTCGTATGGATTTCGCAAAAACCGCATAGTGGATAGGGAAAAAAATACAAAGCACTGTCCAAAATGCAGTGCTCTTTTAGCAGTTTATGTTTAACATAAAAAACACAACAACTAACTTAATGTCCTTCCAAAAAAAGTAAAAAACAATTAACTTGACGCAGTTCATATCAGTTTGCCACGCGTGTCTTAAAAAAGGCCTTACTAAAAAGGGATCTAAGATGCAGTACACTATTTTGTTCGACAAAAAACAAGTAAATTGACCCTGAATGAAAACTGCAGTTCAGTTTAATGTAGTTACCAGATGGAGAAGCCGTTCTAACCGGTGACGCATCAATTGGTGAGGAAGAAGCCATACTGTGCCTCCGATCAGCAGGGGATGATAATTAAAACCTAAACCTAGACAGCAAACACCAAATTCAGGCAGGGGAAAACTTTCAGTCCATAGGGGGTTGCAATTTCAAGCATACAAAAACAACCTTAAGAAGAGAATGCTGGCACGAAAAATAACCCTAGCACAAGATCTGGACCGGATTAGGGGCGATTTGGGGCTCACCGTGGGACGAAGTGACTGCGGGACGAGGCGGGTTCGGACGGCAACGGCGGAGTAAGCGCCCTACGGACGGCGGCGGCTGCGGGCGTCGTCGCCCTCCACCACGAGTGAGCCCCTTCGGTCGCCGGTGGCTGCGGGCGTCGTCGCTCTACACCACGGGAGCACGAGGGCGGGGGGGATTTCTATGCGAGCACGGGGGAGAGGGAAGTGGAGGCGGGCAAGGGGGCTGAAAAGAGAGACTTAATGAATAAAAGACCGTCCGACAGGCCCACAGGTCATAGACAATAAATAAAAAAAACGTCTCGGTGTTGTAACACGATGCAGTTCGCTGACCGTAAACCGCCTCGCCTTCTGAAGCGTTGCAGTTCGCTTACGGCGGACGATTCCGCTTCTGAAGCGATGCAGTTCGCTTACGGCTGACGATTCGGTTCGCCTGGCCTAAAATAAATGCGCCCACTATCGGCCGAAGCGCCCGCGCCCCCCACCCATCCTCTATCCCGGCGGTTGCACGCCGCACGAACTGCAACGATCATCACGAACCCACGATCGCCACCACGGTTGGGAGACGAGATCGTGGCCTCGGCAGAAGTTCCTGCCGCTCCCATTTAAATCCCGCGGTCCATCGAACAGACCGTCCGCACAAACACACACGACGCTGCCCCTTCCTCCTCCTCTTCGTCCTCTTTGCAGCAATGGGGTTCAGCAGGACCTACGACGCCGTGCATGCGCACGGGAACACGAAGCTGAAGGTGGTCTACACCACCGACGTCGCCGCCATGGCGACGTACGTCGAAGAGTTCAAGACACTTCTCCAGCGGCGCCGCCAGAAGATCGTCGGCATCGACGTGGAGTACACACCCGACCACCGCAGGGCGGCCGTGGTTCAACTATCCATCGGCAAGTACCAGCCAATGCTTGTTTTCCAGGTATGTGGTACATTGGGCGAGAGATGCGTCCCCTTCGACAGGTTCCTCGACGACCCAAGGTAAGCAATTCTCTATGCCGAGTACGCGTTGCAGTTCTATATGCCCGTGTATGCAGTTCCGAAAGGTATAACTTGCGGTTCACTTTCCCTAGGTTCGAGTTCGCTGGCTTCGCCATCGAGCAGGACAAGCAGAAGCTCGCAGCCTGCAACCTCCACGTCGCCAACTTCGTCGACATCCAGACGAACTGGAGGGTGCCTGATGGAACAAAGCCACTGGACTCGCTGGGCGATGTAGCTGCTGCGATCATCGACGACGAGTACGCCGACATGAAGACGAAGATGACAGACCACGACCACAGCCTGTGGACTTCCATTCTCAGCACCAAACACGTCGAGTATGCTGCCAAGGACGCCTACGCTGCGTTCGAGATATGGAACAGAATCAGCACCATGAAGAAAGGCCTCGCGCGCGCTGAAACAGAGAAGACCAGGAAGCGCCCGAGGTCTTCCTGGAAGCCGTGGGGCAAGGGAGCATCAACTTCCACCTCCAACTCCAACGGGTGGAACTGGTGAAGCAGAACAGATGCTGAAAACCAACGATTCATGTCGCAAGTGCTCGATTTAGTTTCCTTCTGCGTATGTAGATTAGTTTGCTTTCGTTCTAGTTTGCTTTCGGACAATGTTTGCTTATGTTGCGTTAGTTTGCTTCATGATGTAGTATGTTAATCATGACCCCAGAACCGTAGTTTCTATCTATCAAATATATGCAGTTCTCAGCACTCTGTTTTCATTATGTACATTGCTTCAAAACCGCTGATGTAGCTAGGATACACATAAAAAAACAAAACTATCAGAGCAGTTCACATAGAGAATTCTTTCACAAAAACTGCTCCTGTTAAAGAAGTTTGATGCAGTGCTCTTTATATTAAAAAAACTATAGTTCCGTATGTGGGTTAAAAAAGAGGAAAAGCTCGGTGGGGGTTTCCATAATGCATGTTCTTCAATTGCTGCTGCACATGGAAAACTATATATAAAAAAGAGCACTTCACTTATGCTCATAATTCTCATAAAATAAAATACACCAGCAGCAACACAAAAAAACCAGTCCGCCTCGCTTGACCAATCGAAAAAACTTATAAAACTAGTACCCCCACGCAACCGTGGCTGTGATGCAGTTCATACAGGCTCGCATTGCATATTAATGCAGTTCGCCGCACTACAAAAAATTCAACATGCTTTTGCATATTACTGCAGTCCACCGCTCTTGACCGCGATTCACAGACGAAACACACAGCATGCGATGCAGTTCTAACAACTATACAATGCAAAAAAACTCAAAAGAACATCTTTTGATAAACGACCAGAGCCAGTCGCGCCGCCAAAAACCGTGGACAGAAAACTTAAAATTCTTCCAAAATAACAACTTAATCCGCTCCAATTCATACGGATAGATCAAAAGCAGCCCGTAAATACCGAAAACAACAGAACATTACATACAAAACGCAGCAATTTCGATCCGCACTGGGGAGAACACAGAAACAGAGAAAGCCGGACGAACGGACGCAGATCCGCCAAAATCCAATGATTTCCGTCGTTTTCTCGCAGAATTCAGTGCTTAACCGCAAATTAAATCAGCGCAAGCGCGAATAAACCAGCACAAATCAGTGAAAATAGCCAGAAACGATGCTAGATGAACGTTTCCTGCTGCACCTCTATGTGGTACACAGCAGAAGACGGAAGCAGTGCGCATAGTTCTCCAATGCATTTTTTCAATGCAGTTCGGAAGTGTTATGAGAATATTATTCTCATAATGTTATGAGAATAGACCGGCTGTATATATATATATATATATATATATAT
>LR738710.1:888904372-888978183 GCA_902687465.1 Secale cereale
ATTCATGTAATCTATGAAAAAATTACAAACTACATATATATTAATGTAATAATACATAAAAAGCATATGCTACATGTTAGTTAATATAATAGTACATAAAAAAATAAAAAAAATCTATGCCGACGGCAATCGACGGCATTGCCGTCGGCATAGATATAATAAAAACTATGCGCCATGTCAGTTAATATAGCAGTTTATAAAAATATATATATACCGACAGCATTGCCGCCGGCTTAGATATAATAGTATGTAATATAGCAGTACATTTAAAAAAACAAAAACTATGCCGACGGCAAGGCCGTCGGCATAGATGCGGCAAGGTTTACGTGCGGGCGACATGCCGCGGATCGGTGACGTGGCGTCTACGCCGACAGCCGCCGTCGGCATATCTTTTGCCGCGGATCGGTGACGTGGCTTGCGGAGATATGCCGACGGCCGCCCGTCCAGACCATCGGCATAGATTTGACGGCGTTAACCGCTGCTCACGGGAGGGGTCACCGGGCACACTAGTATGCCGACGGCTTGTATATGCCGACGGCGGCTGTCGACGTGTACGCAGCTACGCCGACGGCTGATATATGCCGACGGCAGCTGTCGGCGTAGCGTCATGTAGCCCGACGGCCAGTCTAAGCCGATGGCTGTGGCGTGGCTATCGGCATAGCTCAAAGTAGGCCGACGGCCGCCGTCGGCATTGTTTTGGCCGTCGGCGTAGGACCGTTTTCCATTAGTGGGTGGGTCGCTGACATAGATGTCCTCCGGATCGATCGACTACTAGTGTAGATAGATAGCATTGGTAAACCATCTTCATCCCAGTCAGTCAAATCAAATTACAAGATCAACAATCTCGCACCGGAACAAGCCCATCAAACACCATGGGAACCCTTCCCTCCCAGCTTGCGGAATAAGTCAGCGTAAATCCTGAGCTTCTCCTCAGCGTCGTCGTCGGAGTCCTCCTCCACCTCCTCCGGGTCGCGGTGCAGGTAGGCATATTCCTCAGTGGAATAGTCTGTGTACGTAAACCATGGATTGTCAGCTCTGATATTCTCAGACTGGGCGTTGTAGTCTGCAATTATCTTGGCCATGAACTCATCGTGGTCCAAGCCTGCCTCTTCGTCCGAGTCGGAGTCATCGCCCGAGTCCTCCACCTCCTCCTCCGCCTTGGCGTGGACGGTGAACGCCGCCTCCTCCTCCGCCTTGGCCTTGACAGTGAACGCCGCCTCCTCCTCCGCCTTGGCCTTGATGGTGAACGCCGCCTCCTCCTCACGGTCTTCCTTCGCCGTCCTCTTTGAGCCACACCCCGCCCGCGCCTTGATGACGAACGACGCCTCCTCCGCCTTGGCCTCCTCCACTCCGCCCTGGCCTTCACGGTGAAGGCCTCCGCCTCCTCTAGCTCCGCCCTGGCCTTCACGGTGAAGGCCTCCGCCTCCTGCTATTCCGCCTGGGTCGCCACGAAGGCTTGATGTCTACACACGCTTCTACTCTTGTAGACTATGTTGGGCCTCCAAGCGCAGAGGTTTGTAGGACAGCAGCAATCTCCCTCAAGTGGATGACCTAATGTTTATCGAACTCAGGGACGTAGAGGTTGAAGATGGTCTCTCTCAAGCAACCCTGCAACTAAAATACAAGAAGTCTCTTGTGTCCCCAACACACCTAATACACTTGTCAGATGTATAGGTGCACTAGTTCGGCGAAGAGATGTTAAATGGCAAGTGATATGGATGGCAAAACAAAGTAATATAAATCTGTAATAAAAAGTACAGCAAGCAAACAAGTGGTAAACGTGAGCACAAATGGTATTGCAATGGTGGAAACAAGGCCTAGGCTTCATACTTTCACTAGTGGCAACTCCCAACAACATTAACATAATAGAATCACATGATATTTCCCATAAAACATGCAAAGGGGACACACTCGGAGGTCATTCCTTCGTGGTCAAGAGAGGACGAGAATTATGTAGGGCTACAAAAGCACACCTCAAAGTTCGTAGTTCCCAATCTAAGGATTTCCCAATGTCACCGCGATCATCCAAAGAGAGTCCCACAATCACCACAACATATCTAAAGGATAGTCAAAGACAAGCACCAAGAGACTCTCAATCTTCAATCAACACACAAGAGAGGAAATCACTCATGAAAATATTGTTCTAATCCATGTCCAACAGACCGCTGTCACCTTGGTCTCGGGGATTATACTAGATAAAGACAAGTGAGTACATCAATCCAATACATAGAGGAAGGGGAAATATCATGGGATCACCCTAGATTAACATAGCCTATGATCACAACGAAGATCACATCATGGGAGAGAGAATTGACCACATAGCTACTAGTAAGAACCTCAGCCCCGAGGAGGAACTACTCCCGCATCATGGAGGGAGGAAGCAACGTCGATGGAGATGAATCCGGGGGCACTTCCCCATCCCGGCAGGGTGCCGGCACAGGAATTCTGGTCCCCCGAAGCTTGATGGCGATGGCGGCGGAGATCGGAATCGCGTCTGGAGAAAAGGGGTCCGGAATCGGGGTTTCCTCAACGGACCTTAAATATATGCCAAAAGGGGTCGCCAGAAGAGGTCAGGGGGGCCCAGGCGCCCCCCCCCCCGCGGCGCGGCCTAGGGGTGGGCCGCCTGGAGCCCCTGTGGGTCCCCTCTTGCCCTACTTTGGCTGCATGGAAGCTTCCGGAACGCTGATTTTGTATATATTTTTTCTGGCAGTTCTCGTAATGGGAAAACCTGAAATACAAAAACAGCAGAAAACAGAAACTGGCACTGGGGTGCACTGAGTTAATAGGTTAGTCCAAATATGATCAAAAGTGTATGGAAGTGCATAAATATCATAGCAATATCACACAAAAGAGGCATGGAGCAAGCAGAAATTATAGATACGTTTTGGACGTATCAACATCCCCAAGCTTAATTCCTGCTCGTCCTCGAGTAGGTAAATGATAACAAGAATAATTTCTGTGGTGACATGCTATTAACCATATAGGACTTTTTCATAGTCACATGACAAAAGCTTACTGAGACAATGAATCTATAGTAATTAAGTTGCCTCATGAGAAAATCACAAAGAACTGAAAGTTTTACAATATGATACTGAAACATCAAATAGATTTGTAATGAGCATGGTGTGCAAATATGATAAAGTGATATCTCGCTTGCCCCCTTTAGTGAAGCAAAACATAAATGCAGGGGCACCTCCAAGGTTTAAGTGATGACTAGATACAATGATTTCAAAATAAACGATATCACAATCATGCAAAAGACAATGCTACTTTGGGACAATGCACATTACACTCAGAATGACAATCATGCTCTCAGTAGTTGGTGCTTTTAAAAGAAGGTGGAGACTCTCGAACCGTGGCTTTTGTTGGCAAGGTTGAAAACCCGTAGTCGGAAACAAAGACAAAACATGTACCAGAGCTCTTGGTTTTAAAAACAGAGGTAATAATTATTTTTTGGATATGCATGTTTCGTCAACGAATGCTAGCAGACAACTCAATTACTTCTTGAGATGGACAAGTTTCGAGGAACGGCTCCCGAATGAGGACGATCACATCCTCTTAATCTCCTTTGTTTATCACTGCCAAAGTTTTCTGATTTCTCATGAACAAAGCGTGAAGGAGGGTTTGTTTGTTATATTAATTTTGAGTCGGGCGCACTCAATGCCAGTTCCTTCTCGTATTATGGGTTTGCACATTATACATGCAATCCCGGGGTGAAGCTTGTCCAACTTAAAAATATCATGAATTAACTACTACTTCCTCATGAGCTAAAACAGAGGCATAAAATAGGAATGCTTTTCTTTGAATAATTTCGAGATGGTACATGCAAGTCTCCATTAGGAATGGCAGGTAAATACCATGTAAGAAGGTATGGTGGACTCATATGGCATAACTGGTTTAAAAGAATGTGGATGCACAAGCAGTCAGTCCGCTTAGTACAGGCGAAGGTTAGCAAAAGACTGGGAGCGACCAACTAAGAGAGCAATGACGGTCATAATCATGCAGAGCGACAAAGCAACATTGAATCAGGCATGGAAGTTATATCGCTACTCAGAAACAAAAGATCATCAAGGCTTCACAGACTTTCTTTACAGTCTTAAATATGCGTGAGCATACGCCAAGTCAATCAAAATAAATTCTTTGAAGGAAGATATTACTAAACCATACCACATCATAGGCAAACAAATCATGTTGGTACTCCAATAACACATTGGGAACCCCCCAGCTATTTGAGACTAACCATAAGAAAACATGAACTACTAAGCGCCATTATGCACGTAGCATCTTTATCATAGACATATCAACCAATGCAACGGAAGCAAACTCTCTTAATAAGATAAACATGATAACTAAAGAGAGTTCAAGCAACCAACTAAACAAAAGCTCTTTAAAAAGATAAGCATGAAAGTTAAGAGCTAAGCATGATAGTAGCTATTGCAAGACAAAGAACACACACAGCAAAGATAGACATGAAAATTCTATGTTATGTTCTAGGTAGAAGTGGAGCGTGTTTCTCTCCCACATAAAGAAAGCTGAGTTCCGACTCGTTATGAAAAGCTAAAGAAAACTAAAAAGGAAAACTAAAAGCAAGACGCTCCAAGCATAGCACATAGCGCATGAAGTGATTAAAATATAGTGGAACGAAAGACGAACTGATAATGTTGATGGAGAAGGGGATGCACGGGGGCATCCCCAAGCTTAGACGCTTGAGTCTCCTTGAATATTTCTTGGGGGTGCATGGGGGCATCCCCAAGCTTCAGCGTTTGACACTCCTGAATCTTTTTATCATCTTCCCTCGCACACTTGAAAACTCCCTTCATACATAACTCATCATAATCTGATTAGCGAGGTTAGTACCCTTAATAAAATAATTGTTCCTTGCTGGAAATAAGGATATTCTTGAAGATCTACTGTTTCTCAAGATTGCCAAAAGGTTTTTGCAAAGAAAAAGCAAGCTCAAGGTTTGCAAAATGAAGGAAAGGCAAAACAGGACAGAATCTGTGAAAAACAGAACAGCAGGTAGTAAATGATTTGTTCGGGGCACTTCTGCAACTCTAATAAAAAAACTCAGAACAGACGCACGAAAGACAATTATATAGAGCACGCTGTCGAAAAAATTCAGACGAAAAAGATGATCTGGTGATTTTATACGAATTTTTCTATCCAAGGACCGAATCTGTTTCCTGGACAGCACGTCACAACTTTTGAACTTTCTTGCAATCAGAGGCTACACTTGGCACAAAATTGAAAAGCAAAGATACAATGATGATGCTACTGTAGTAACAACATCAAGACACAACAAAAGCAAAATAAAATTTATTCATGTGGGCTGCCTCCCAAAAGCGCTTTCTTTTATGCCTTTAAGCTAGGCATAAGACTTTAATGATGCTCTCGTAGGAATAAGAGTTGAAGAACAAAAGAGAGCATCAAGAAGCAAATACCAAACACATTTAAGCCTAACATGCTTCCTATGCATAGGAATATTGCAATAGAATAATTCATTGAAGCACAAAGCAACTAGCATAGGAAGGCAAAACAAGCATAACTTCAAAACCTTCAACATAAAGAGAGGGAACTTAATATTATTGAAATATCTATAAGCATATGTTCCCTTCTCATAATAATTTTCAGTGGGATCACGAACAAACTCAACAATATAAGCATCACATAAAGCATTGTTACCATGATCCACATGCAAAAAGGTACTCTTACTCTCCACATAAGCATCATGAAGAGGATAAAACTTAGTATAAAAGAGAGACATAAGCTCTTGCCAATCAAGCAAGTGCGAGTTATCGAGAAGCTTATACCAATCTGAAGCTTTATCTATAAGTGATACGGCGAACAATTTCCTCATGACAAACTCCATTGATTCACCTGCAAGTTTAAATAATGAACATAGTTGTGACAGATATAGCAAGTGTTCACCGGGATGTCTGTCTCCTGCATAACGATTAGCCAAAATATAATCGATAATACCAGCTGGTATTTTATAGGGCACAATTTCAGTAGGGGGAGGAGCAACCACCACAGGTGTGGGGCGTCTTCCCGCAAGCAACGATCCAATAGCAAGGTTGTCCATAAGCATAACTAGTGAAATAAAAACAAGAAACGAAAAGATTTAATTGCAAGATCTAAAGATATACCTTCAAGCACTCACTTCCCCGGCAACGGCGCCAGAAATAGCTTGATGTCTACACACGCTTCTACTCTTGTAGACTGTGTTGGGCCTCCAAGCGCAGAGGTTTGTAGGACAGCAACAATCTCCCTCAAGTGGATGACCTAAGGTTTATCGAACTCAGGGAAGTAGAGGTTGAAGATGGTCTCTCTCAAGCAACCCTGCAACTAAAATACAAGAAGTCTCTTGTGTCCCCAACACACCTAATACACTTGTCAGATGTATAGGTGCACTAGTTCGGCGAAGAGATGTTAAATGGCAAGTGATATGGATGGCAAAACAAAGTAATATAAATCTGTAATAAAAAGTGCAGCAAGCAAACAAGTGGTAAATGTGAGCACAAATGGTATTGCAATGGTGGAAACAAGGCCTAGGCTTCATACTTTCACTAGTGGCAACTCCCAACAACATTAACATAATCGAATCACATGATATTTCCCATAAAACATGCAAAGGGGACACACTCGGAGGTCATTCCTTCGTGGTCAAGAGAGGACGAGAATTATGTAGGGCTACAAAAGCACACCTCAAAGTTCGTAGTTCCCAATCTAAGGATTTCCCAATGTCACCGCGATCATCCAAAGAGAGTCCCACAATCACCACAACATATCTAAAGGATAGTCAAAGACAAGCACCATGAAAATATTGTTCAATCAACACACAAGAACCATCCAAAGAGAGTCCCACAATCACCACAACATATCCAAAGAGACTCTCAATCTTCAATCAACACACAAGAGAGGAAATCACTCATGAAAATATTGTTCTAATCCATGTCCAATAGACCGCTGTCACCTTGGTCTCGGGGATTATACTAGATAAAGACAAGTGAGTACATCAATCCAGTACATAAAGGAAGGGGAAATATCATGGGATCACCCTAGATTAACATAGCCTATGATCACAACGAAGATCACATCATGGGAGAGAGAATTGACCACATAGCTACTGGTAAGAACCTCAGCCCCGAGGAGGAACTACTCCCGCATCATGGAGGGAGGAAGCAACGTCGATGGAGATGAATCCGGGGGCACTTCCCCGTCTCGGCAAGGTGCCGGCACAGGAATTCTGGTCCCCCGAAGCTTGATGGCGATGGCGGCGGAGATCGGAATCGCGTCTGGAGAAAAGGGGTCCGGAATCAGGGTTTCCTCGACGGACCTTAAATATATGCCAAAGGGGGTCGCCAGAAGAGGTCAGGGGGACCCAGGCGCCCCCCCGGCGCGGCCTAGGGGTGGGCCGCCTGGAGCCCCTGTGGGTCCCCTCCTGCCCTACTTTGGCCGCATGGAAGCTTCCGGAACGCTGATTTTTTATATATTTTTTCTGGCAGTTCTCGTAATGGGAAAACCTGAAATACAAAAACAGCAGAAAACAGAAACTGGCACTGGGGTGCACTGAGTTAATAGGTTAGTCCAAATATGATCAAAAGTGTATGGAAGTGCATAAATATCATAGCAATATCACACAAAAGAGGCATGGAGCAAGCAGAAATTATAGATACGTTTTGGACGTATCAAGGCTAAACCCTCGTAGACGATGGCCATCGGCATGGAGAACTGTATCTTTTCCACGAAGATCGCTGGGTTTGATGTTCGCTACTCGTCGGGATTGGTGGATTGGGTTCTCTCTCGGAGGCCGCGTCTTCGGACCGGCCTCTGCCAGACTCGTTCATTGGGCTCGGGCTAGCTGGGCCCTCACTTCTTTCTTTCCGCTAGCTAGCTTATCGGGAACCTTCAAAAAAAGCTAGCTTGTCGGGAAAGAAAATAAAATCTACATGCCTTTTGCCAGTGGTTTTTTTCTTTTAGCACCGTTGGGCATCAGATTACTGATAGTTTGCTTCCTATCAGACCCGTCGGTAGCCGTACGATTAGAAGCAATCCAGACGTCCGATCTATTACCTAATCACTGCGCGTGGTATAGGCTAGTTTCCTTGCTAAATGAGTGCTTTATTGGTAACGGCTCCCATGAATTTGCTGCTTCATAATCAGAGCTTGTTTGGGACTGCTCCGCTTCACCAAAACCAGTTTCACTTCACCAAATCCACTTTGGAGCAGTTTCATAGAGAAGTTGTACCATTATCAAAGAAAATATTTGGTTTCCATGTAGCTCCAGCTTCAAAAATGAGAAATTTGGTGAAAATGATCTATTTGATTGGATGAGGGGGGAGAAACGAAGGGTATCCACTTACTGGTGGTAGTGGTGGGTAATTTTCTCCCAACTCCAGTTTCTAGAGTTTTTTGGAGCACCCCCTCATGAGCTTCATAAAAAACTAGGAGTTGTAGCCCAGATTCTATTTCTTTGTGGAGCGGCATATTGTGGAGTTACCCCGTTTGGCTTGTGTTTTCTGGAGCGGAGCTGGATTTTAAGGAGTAGAGCAGTCCCAAACAGGCTCTCAATGTCCTCACAATAGGCGATCTGCTTCCTAGAATGATTTCAAATCCTATTGTTGCTGATGTAATTTCCGAAAAATATGGTTACTACTCATGAGTAAATCTAGTAATTGTTGGAAATATGCCCTAGAGGCAATAATAAAATGGGTATTATTATATTTCCTTGTTCATGATAATTATCTGTTATTGATAACCCTCAACCGTAAGGGATCGAGATAATCTTCGCGGGTAAGAATAACCCAATTTATAGATTCGACACACGGGGAGCCAAAGAATATTTATAAGCTTTGACAGTTGAGTTGTCAATTCAACCGCACCTGAAATATACTTACTTGCAACAAAAGATAAGTGGTAACGGTGATATGATAGTGATGGTGGTGATAGTAAAAGTAAACAGCAAAAGTAAATAGCAAAAGTAGCAACTAGTAACCAGCAGGATTTAAAACACTGTAGGCTAGGGAGATGGATGGTTGGGCGCTGCATGGATGATATATATCATGAATCTAACTTGGGGCAAGGCACACGGAAAAGTAATGATCATCTAGGCAATTATCAAACACTAGGCATGTATCCCACGAGTAGTTGTACGTGCTTGCAATAAGAACTTGCACAACATCTTTTGTCCTACCATCCCGCTACGAACGGGGCCAAAAGGAACTTATGGAGATTAAGGTGCTCCTGTCAAAGAACACCGGAACAAAGCAATAAACTCAATGGATACATGTAATCCTCAAACTATGGACCATCCCCTTTGGTGTCCCAAGCTGTCACTTTTGGGATCGCCGGTTCCGGACCGTAATAGGTGCAAACAACTCATAGATAGGATCAAGAACACAAATATATTCATGCAAACACATATGGTTCAGATCTGAAATCATGGCACTCGGGCCCTAAGTGACAAGCATTAAGAGTAACAAGTTGAAGCAAAGATGATAAACACCATAGTAGATGATAGGCAACATGCCCCAAATGATCTGATAAACTGTTACATGATCTAACTCATCCAATCCCTACCATCCCCTTTGCCTACAGCAGGGGATTACTCACACATGGAAGGAGAAGTCATGGAGGGAGGATGGAGTGGTGATGATGATGACGATGGCAACGATCTCCCCTCTCCAGAGGCCAAATCAGCCTCCAGATTAGCCCTCCCGAAGAAGAACAGAGGGTGGCGGCGGCTCCGCGATGAAAATTGGGAAAACAACTCCTGATCTGGGGTTTTCTCGTCACGGGCTAAATACGGGTCAAAGTAGGGCACCAGGGGAGGTGGGGCCCACCCAGGCGGCCTGGCGCGGCGGCCAGGGGTGGGGCCGCCTTGGCAGGGCGCCTGGAGCCCCCCTGGCTGCCCTCTGGCCCATCTTCTGGCACAAGGTTCCTTCGGGTGCGTGGATTTTCTGTGATTTTTCGTGGAATTTTCTGAGACACCTAAAAATCCGTTTTCCTGCACACAATAAAACCATACAGGCAGCTCTGCTGAAAACAGCGTCAGTCCAGGTTAGTTTAGTTCAAATCATGCAAGAATGAGGTGAAAACAATAGCAAAAGTGTTTGGAAAATTAGATACGTTTGAGACGTATCAACTCCCCCAAGCTTAGCATATTGCTTGTCCTCAAGCAATTCAGTTCAACGAACTGGACGCGACAAAGAAAACTTTGACAAACTCTTTCGCTTCATTAGATGTATATAAGCATGTACTACGAAAAGAGTCTAGCAAGTATTGAAACAATGATATGAGGACAATGCACGGAGCAATCCTTCTTTCAAGTGACCAATCACAAATACCTAAAAGTAAATAATATACTACTGAAAATCAAGACAAGATTACATTACACATAGCTTGAGCATATTAGAGTGGTATCTCGCTAGCCTCCATGAGTGAAGCAAAACATAAATGCAGAAACTCCTCCAGAGTTTTAAAGGAGACTAGAACTAACAATTTCAGAATAAATAATATCACAAGCATGCAGAAGACAATGTAATACTTTGGGACAATGCACATTACACTCAGAATGACAATTATGCTCTCCTAGTTGGTGCTTTGAAGAAAGAAGGTGGAGACTCTCGAACCGTGGAATTTGATGGCGAGGTTGAAAACCCATGGTTGGAAACAAAGACTAAACATGTACCAGAGCTCTTGGTTTTTAAAAACAGAGGTAAAAATTATTTTTGGGATATGCATATTTCGTCAACGAATGCTAGTAGATAACTCAATTACTTCTCGAGCTGGACAAGTTTCGAGGAACGGCTCCCGCACGAGGACGGTCACATCCCCTTAATCTCCTTTGTTTATCACTTCCAAAGTTTTCTGATTTCTCATGAACAAAGCGTGAAGGAGGGTTTGTATGTTGTATTATCTTTTATGAGCCGGGCGCACTCTATGCCAGTTCCTTCTTGTATTAGGGGTTTGCAGATTAAACATGCAATCCCGGGGTGAAACTTGTCCAACTTAAAAAGATCATGAATTAACTACTACTTCCTCATGAGCTAAAACAGAGGCACAAAAGAGAAATGCTTTTTTTGAATAATTTCGAGATGGTACAAGATAGTCTTCGTTAGGAATGGCAGGTAAATACCATGTATAGGAAGGTATGGTGGACTCATATGACATAACTGGTTTAAAGGATTTTGGATGCACAAGCAGTCAGTCCGCTTAGTACAGGTGAAGGTTAGCAAAAGACTGGGAGCGACCAACTAGAGAGCAATAACGGCCATAATCATGCAGAGCGACAAAGCAACATTGAATCGGGCATGAAAGTGATATAACTATTCTGAAACTCAAAGATCATCAAGGCAGAGCAGACTTTTTAGTCTTAAACATGTGTAAACATGTGCCAAGTCAATCCAAGAATTCTCCAAAGGGAAATACCACCTTAGTATACCAAACTATGAACAGTGCAATGCATGTAAATCATTTCAATAACACATTATATACTCTAGCTATTCGAGACTAGCCACAAGGAAAGTATGAACCACTGGGAGAGCATTGTAAACATAGCACTATGTCGCTACAAGCTGGTCTCTAGATCATAAGTACAGGCATATGTACAAAAGTAGAAACAAGAAGAGTTCATACCGGTTTACCCTTGTTGCTTCCCTTCAGTCAATCTTCGTCATTACTGCCTCGTCACTTGCACGATCGAACGTAGGAAATATAATTAAATGCCATCACGGACTCGAGCTGAACTCTGAAGACAAAGCAAACTAAAGAGAGAAAGGAAATCTTTTTGGATTATTTCAAAGGTTGAACGAAAGCAAAAGAAAGAGAAAATCTTTTTGTCGTTTTTGCAAAGAAAGAAATAAAGAAGAACGGGCAAAAACTTCGAAAAGATCAAAGCGAATAAAATGGATAATACAATGGAAAAGTGAGAGGGGCACGTACTCCCCCAAGCTTAGGCTTTTGGCCTAAGTTGGTAGTAGCTACTGCCCCCAGGAGCCTCCTGCTCCGGGGGAATGCTGGTGAGTCCAAGGGTCGTAGAAGGATTCCGGCGCGTACACCGAACTCCTCGGATCCTCCCACAAGGAAGGGTCCGTATTCCAAGTAGAGGAAGACCCTTCACCAAACTGGGTGACGGTCTCCCCCTGAAAAGGTGGTAACTCACCGTGCTCCTCCTCGTCGGGCACAACCCCCTCCATGGGGTTATGAAACTGATGCTGGGCCATGAACTCATCGAACTGGATAACATCAAAGGACCATCCGTTCATGCGAGAAAAATCAAACAAAAGAGGTGCAGGTAGACGGATCTCGCGTTCCGTGGTAGTTCCGAAACGCAAGATATAAACAAGATTATCAAGCTCAGAAGTCATGGTAACAAACTTATGCCTTTTCATAGCAGCAAGATCAAAACTTAAATAAGTAAAAGGCTTATCATCAGGGTGTGGGGTGCCTTTAAGATGTTCTAAGATAAGTGTGGCATAAACGCCACCAAATAAATCTCCCCTTTTACCGTTCATAGCAAGGCGTCGAGCAATTAAGGCACCCAGATTATAATCAAACCTCCCTGAGAGGGCGGCTGCCAGGATAGCAATATCCGGCGCAGAAATGTTGCTCGTGTTGTCACGAGCTAACACCCCTCTAGCAACATAATATGCAAAATACCTGAGGTGAGGGAATAAGATGTTGGAGATTTTTGACCGATGAATATCCCTCGTACCCATGCTGCAGAGAGAGTTGAAGACGGTTTTCAGCTCGGAGGGCTGAGAGGTCATCCTAGTCGTCCGCCCAACGTTTGGCACACCTATTATTTCACAAAACTTTCCCAGGGGCATGGTGATAAGATCATTGTAAATTTTAAACTCAATAGCACCAGTATCAGGGTTATATCTAAAACTGTTAATAAAACCGGAGGTGAGTTTTTGATACTGAGTAACACGGCACGTGACGAGCCGTGTCAGACCTGCATTAGCACAAAGATTATAAAACTCATCCTTGATTCCCGCAGCTTCAAGGAATTCATCACATGGAAACATCATAGCACGTGCTGGACTTGTGTCTTCCAACAACTCTAGGGGCACATGATCTTCATTGTAGCTCACCCTAGCAGTCGAGGGTGAAGCTGCGGCTCTAGTAACTCGATCGGAGTGCGTGGGCCTCCTCTTCTCAAGCCACCCCTTTGCCCTTCCTAACAAACTCATTTCTGAAATTTTTGGCAAATTACAAAAACAAGGATTTAAACAAAGTGGGTTAAGGCAAACTACTCAACTCACTTACCTAAGGTATAAACTTGCATCAAAACTTGGAAAATAAATTTCTACACATGCATGCAAGCTCATCTATACAGCACCAAGAACTACTAAATACTCACAAATGAAGCCACCAATCAGAAATCTAATTGGAGGGGTGGAGGAGTTACATACCAGGGAGTATTTGTTCAAAATCTCAGCTCAAATGATAGGCTGTAGAGAGAGATCGAAGAATCGCCTCCAAGAGCAGCAAGAACGCAAGAACAAGTGCATAACTCGTGTTTTTGGAGAGAAAGAGAGAGAGAGGAAGAAGACTTACCTGGAGGGGGGCCTTGTGGGCCCCAGGCGCCCTGTGGGTGCGGCCAGGGGGCAGGCCGCGCCAGCTGGCCGCCTGGGCCACTGGTGGCTCCCCCTGGTCGGCCCCAGGTGCCGCTGGGTCACTCCCGGCATGGAAATTTTTATTTTTATTTTTCTAGAATTTTTCTGAAAACTTCACTGTTGAAATTTTTTCGAAGTTCAAAAAGGCTACAAGACTTTCTGAAAACTTAAAGCAGTGATTTGTATTGTGAAGCTTCAAAACATAAACACTTGGTACAACAAGGAGAACAAAAACTAAAACAAATGAAAACATAACAAACTCAACTTTTTATCTATATAAAACATATGTTCACTAGTAAGGTTGATCAAGTCTTACCAACAAACAGGCGATATATAGAGCAAAAAGTATCACCTCTTACGAAGTGATCATTGAACCTTTACTTTAATGGACATTGTCCCCACCATAATAGTTTTGTATTTGTGGTGCACATGTAGTGGACAGTCCCATTCTCCAATCTTCATGGTCTCGATATTTTCTATAGAGTTGAGGCCATGCCTCCTGTCGGTCTTCTTTGGAAAATACACCGTGTGTTCTTTATCATTCACATTGAAGGTAACCTTCCCTTTATTGCAATCAATAATAGCACCTGCGGTGTTAAGAAAAGGTCTACCAAGAATAATGGACATGCTCCCATCCTCGGGCATGTCAAGCACAACAAAATCAGTAAGGATCAAGCAATTAGCAACTTCTACGGGAACATCCTCACAAATACCTATCGGAACGGCGGTTGACTTGTCAGCCATCTGAAGAGAGATATCTGTAGGAATTAGTTTCTCTAAACAAAGCCTCTTGTAAAGAGAGAAAGGCATAACACTCACTCCTGCTTCAAGATCACATAGAGCAGTTTTGACATAATTATTCTTTATGGAGCAAGGAATGGTGGGTATACCTGGATCACCAAGCTTCTCAGGAATCTTGCCACTGAAAGAGTAGTTAGCAAGCATAGTAGATATTGCTTCATTAGGAACTTTTCTTTTATTAGTGACAATATCTTTCATATATTTTGAATAGGGAGGTAACTTAATAGCATCAGTCAAAGGGATTTGAAGAAAAAGAGGTTTAATCCACTCACAAAACTTATTGTAATGCTCTTCTTCTTTAGATTTGATAGACTTACCTGGAAAGGGCATGGGTTTCTGTATCCATGGTTCTCTTTCCTTCCCATGTATTCTTGCGACGAAGTCTTCTCTAGTGTACCTCTTACGTTTGTCAGGTGCTTCTTCTTCTAGAACTTCAGGCGGATCATTCTTCTCATTATCCTTACCTTCAGGTTCGGCACCGTCTTCAGTCTCAGCATCGGAGATAGATACACTGTTGGGATCAACAGCTGGCTCTTTATCTGTAATAGGATCATTGGAATTGTCAGCCTCCTTGTGTTTCTTCTTCTTCTTCTTTGGAGAGCCAACAGTTTCTTCTTCCTGCATTTGAGAATCTTGCTCGATTCTCCTCGGATGCCCTTCTGGATAGAGAGGATCTTGAGTGCTAGTTCCTCCTCGGGTCTTAATCCCGAAGGCCTGCAAATCATCTTGTTTGGCATTGTTAGCAAGCAAATCTTTTTGCACATTAGAAATTTGGTCAAGCTGAGTTTGAACCATATGAAAATGCTTCACAAGACATTTAACATCATTAACTGTTATACCTAGAACATCAAGCAAACTTTTGATAGCAAGGGAATTATCATGCAATTGACTTTTTATCCTCTCATTAAAATGATTTTGTTTCATAATAAAATTATCAAACTCATCTAAACATTCATCAGGAGGCTTACCATGAGGGATGTCACTTGCGTTGAAATCTAAAAGAGAGTGTACCTCTACCATAGGAGGGTGAGTGGTAGGCTCACACAACTTCTCAATAGGGGGTAGATTCTTCACGTCTTCAGTTTTAATACCCTTCTCTTTAATAGACTTATTTGCTTCTCGCATATCTTCGGGGCTTAGAACAAACATGCCCCTCTTCTTTGGTGGTGGAGGTGGTTCAGGGACGGACCAATCTTCATGGTTTTTCGCAATCCTGCCCATCAAATCCTCTGCATCGTCCGGTGTTCTTTTCCTGAAAACACAACCAGCACAACTGTCCAAATAGGACCTGGATTCATCAGTTAGACCAGCATAAAATATATCGATTAATTCATTCTTAGGGACTCCATATCTTGGTCTAGCCCGAATCATACCACAGTACCTCCCCCAAGCTTTAGGGAGGTGCTCATCCTGCAACTGTTTAAAGTTATAAATTCTTTGTAAAGCAGCATGTTGCATATGAGCAGGAAAGTACTTATCAACAAAAGAGTGAGCTAAGTCTTGACGACTCTTAATGGAACCACATGGGAGTGAATCATACCATGTTTTAGCACCTTCCTTCAAAGAGAAAGGAAGAAGCTTAGTCACATAAAAGTTTCGTATCTTCTCATCCGTGGTAAACAAGCCACCCAACTCAGTGAGTTTGGTCAGGTGTGCAATAGCATCATCATTTTCTCTGCTATAAAAGGGGTCAGCTTCAACCATAGGTATAAGTTAAAGATCAACAGAGAAATCATAATCAGGATCATTGATGCATATAGGAGATGTAGCAAATTCAGGATCAGGAACAGTCTTGTTCTTCAAGGAGTGTTTTTCAAGCAGCTTCTTAATAGCTTCAGGGTCAGAGCCGGCAAACTCTGTCAGTTCCCTACATAAATCATCATCAAGCATAATGTAATCATCATCAAGGAGTCTCTCCTTGAGTTCACTCAAGTCAGGATAATCATAAGTTCCACCAATAGGGTAGCGAGCAACAGGAATTTCAATTCCAGATTTTTTTGCAGCAGCAGCGATCTGTTTCTCAAGAGCATAACCAAGTGAACTAATATCATCAAGAGTAGTAGAAGCATCATCAAAAGTATCGGACATAGTAGCAGATTCAGTAGAAGCATCATGTGGTGGCAGTGAGGCAAACTTACTCATAACAGAAGGTGAATCAAGTGTAGCACTAGTGTTCAGAACAGTACCTCTTCTTGTAGTGGATAGTAAGATCGGAACCTTGGGGTCTCCTTTCTTACCCATAGCGGATGAAGTGCAGCAGGTAGGATACTTCAAGTAGACTTGTAAATATTGCTATGCTCCCCGGCAACGGCGCCAGAAAACGGTACTTGATAACCCTCAACCGTAAGGGATCGAGATAGTCTTCGCGGGTAAGAATAACCCAATTTATAGATTCGACACACGGGGAGCCAAAGAGTATTTATAAGCTTTGACAGTTGAGTTGTCAATTCAACCGCACCTGAAATATACTTACTTGCAACAAAAGATAAGTGGTAACGGTGATATGATAGTGATGGTGGTGATAGTAAAAGTAAACAGCAAAAGTAAATAGCAAAAGTAGCAACTAGTAACCAGCAGGATTTAAAACACTGTAGGCTAGGGAGATGGATGGTTGGGCGCTGCATGGATGAGATATATCATGAATCTAACTTGGGGCAAGGCACACGGAAAAGTAATGATCATCTAGGCAATTATCAAATACTAGGCATGTATCCCACGGGTAGTTGTACGTGCTTGCAATAAGAACTTGCACAACATCTTTTGTCCTACCATCCCGCTACGAACGGGGCCAAAAGGAACTTATGGAGATTAAGGTGCTCCTGTCAAAGAGCACCGGAACAAAGCAATAAACTCAATGGATACATGTAATCCTCAAACTATGGACCATCCCCTTTGGTGTCCCAAGCTGTCACTTTTGGGATCGCCGGTTCCGGACCGTAATAGGTGCAAACAACTCATAGATAGGATCAAGAACACAAATATATTCATGCAAACACATATGGTTCAGATCTGAAATCATGGCACTCGGGCCCTAAGTGACAAGCATTAAGAGTAACAAGTTGAAGCAAAGATGATAAACACCATAGTAGGTGATAGGCAACATGCCCCCAACGATCTGATAAACTATTACATGATCTAACTCATCCAATCCCTACCATCCCCTTTGTCTACAGCAGGGGATTACTCACACATGGAAGGAGAAGTCATGGAGGGAGGATGGAGTGGTGATGATGATGACGATGGCGACGATCTCCCCTCTCCAGAGGCCAAATCAGCCTCCAGATTAGCCCTCCCGAAGAAGAACAGAGGGTGGCGGCGGCTCCGCGACGAAAACTGGGAAAACAACTCCTGATCTAGGGTTTTCTCGTCACGGGCTAAATACGGGTCAAAGTAGGGCACCAGGGGAGGTGGGGCCCACCCAGGCGGCCTGGCGTGGCGGCCAGGGGTGGGGCCGCCTGGGCAGGGCGCCTGGAGCCCCCCTGGCTGCCCTCTGGCCCATCTTCTGGCACAAGGTTCCTTCGGGTGCGTGGATTTTCTGTTATTTTTCGTGGAATTTTCTGAGACACCTAAAAATCTGTTTTCCTGCACACAATAAAACCATACAGGCAGATCTGCTGAAAACAGCGTCAGTCCGGGTTAGTTTAGTTCAAATCATGGAAGAATGAGGTCAAAACAATAGCAAAAGTGTTTGGAAAAGTAGATACGTTTGAGACGTATCAGTTATTCATGCTTGAATTGTATTATCCGGAAACAGTGATACATGTGTGAATACAGAGACCACAACATGTCCCTAGTAAACCTCTAGTTACTAGCTCATTGATCAACAGATGGTTATGGTTTCCTGACCATGGACATTGGATGTCATTGATAACGGGATCACATCATTAGGAAAATGATGTGATGGACAAGACCCAATCCTAAGCCTAGCACAAGATCGTGTAGTTCGTATGCTAAAGCTTTTCCAATGTCAAGTATCCTTTCCTTAGACCATGAGGTTGTGCAACTCCCGAATACCGTAGGAATACTTTGGGTGTGCCAAACGTCACAATGTAGTTGGGTGGCTATAAAGGTACACTACGGGTATCTCCGAAAGCATCTGTTGGGTTGGCACGAACCGAGACTGGGATTTGTCACTCCGTATGACGGAGAGGTATCTCTGGGCCCACTCGGTAAGACATCATCATAATGAGCTCAATGTGACTAAGGGGTAGGTCACGGGATGATGTATTACGGAACGAGTAAAGAGACTTGCCATGACGAGATTGAACAAGGTATCGGTATACCGACGATCGAATCTCGGGCAAGTACTATATCGATGGACAAAGGGAATCGTATACGGGATTGATTAAATCCTTGACATCGTAGTTCATGTGATGAGATCATTGAAGAGCATGTGGGAGCCAACATGGGTATCCAGATCCCGCTGTTGGTTATTGACCGGAGAGTCGTCTCGGTCATGTCTACGTGTCTCCCAAACCCGTAGGGTCTACACACTTAAGGTTTGGTGACGCTAGGGTTGTAGAGATATAAGTATGTGGAGACCCGAAAGTTGTTCGGAGTCCCGGATGAGATCCCGGACGTCACGAGGAGTTCTGCAATGGTCCGGAGGTAAAGATTTATATATAGGAAGTCCAGTTTCGGCCACCGGGAAAGTTTGTACCGGGACCACCGGAAGGGTCCCGGGGGTCCACCGGGTGGGGCCACCTATCCCGGAGGGCCCCATGGGCTGAAGTGGGAGGGGAACCAGCCCCTTGTGGGCTGGTGCTCCCCCCTTGGGCCTCCCACTGCGCCTAGGGTTGGGGGCGCCTCCACCTGGCTTGGGGGGCAAGTTCCCCCTGGCCGCCGCCCCCCTTGGAGATGGGATCTCCTAGGGCCGGCGCCTCCCAGGGCCCCTATATATAGTGGGGGGGAGGGAGGGCCGCCTGTTGGGGAACGTTGCATGGAAAACAAAAAATTTCTCTACGTTCACCAAGATCAATCTAGTAGATGCAACTACGAGGGGAGAGTAGGATCCACATACCCTTGTAGATCGCTAAGCGGAAGCGTTATGAACGCGGATGATGGAGTCGTACTCGCCGCGATTCAGATCGCCGAAGATCCTAGCACCGAAGCAACGGTGCCTCCGCGTTCTTCACACGTACGGCTCGGGGACGTCTCCTCCTTCTTGATCCAGCAAGGGGTGGAGGAGAGGTTGATGGAGAACCGGCAGCACGACGGCGTGGTGGTGATGGTGGAGGAGAATTCCAGCAGGGCTTCGCCTAAGCACCGCGGGAGAAGAAGATGTTGTGGGAGAGGGAGGGCAGCACCGAGGCACGAACTTGTGTTTGCTGCCCTCCCTTTGCCTCACTATATATAGGGGGGTGGAGAGGTGAGGGCGCCCTAGGGTTTCCCCCTAGGGGCCGGCGGCCAGGGCAAGGGGGGGCGGCGGCCAAGGCAAGGGGGGGCGGCGGCCAGGGCCAGGCCCTAGGGTTTCCCCCCCTAGGTGCCTTGCCCCCCACTCCATAGGGGTGCGGCTGCCCTAGGGGGTCCCACCCCCTTAGCCGCATGAGGAGAGGGCCCAGGGGGGGGCGCACAGCCCCCTGAGGGCTGTGGTGTCCCCCCTTGTGGCCCATTAGGCCCAGAACTCCTTCCGGACCCCCCGAAAACCCTTTCCGGTACTCCGCCGATTTCCCGATGCTCCCCGGAACACTTCCGGACTCCGAAACCTTTCATCCTATATATCAATCTTCGTCTCCGGAACATTCCGGAGACCCTCGTCATGTCCGGGATCTCATCCGGGACTCCGAACAACCTTCGGTAACCATACACTTTTCTCACTAACAACCCTAGCGTCACCGAACGTTAAGTGTGTAGACCCTGCGGGTTCGGAAACCATGTAGACATGACCGAGACACTCCCAGGTCAATAACCAATAGCGGGATCTGGATACCCATATTGGTTCCCACATGTTTCTCGATGATCTCATCGGATGAACCACGATGTCAAGGATTCAGGCAATCCCGTATACAGTTCCCTTTGTCTCGTCGGTATGTTACTTGCCCGAGATTCGATCGTCGGTATCTCTATACCTAGTTCAATCTCGTTACCGGCAAGTCTCTTTACTCGTTACCGTAATACATAATCCCGTGACAAACTACTTAGTCACTTTGAGCTCATTGAGATGACGTATTACCGAGTGGGCCCGGAGATACCTCTCCGTCACACGGAGTGACAAATCCCAGTCTCGATCCATGTCAACTCAACAGACACCCTCGGAGATACCTGTAGAGTACCTTTATAGTCACCCAGTTACGTTGTGACGTTTGGTACACACAAAGCACTCCTACGGTGTCAGTGAGTTACATGATCTCATGGTCATAGGAACTTATACTTGACATGCAGAAAACTATAGCGATAACTGACACGATCAAAAGCTATGTTTAACGTTTGGGTCTCGTCCATCACATCATTCTCCTAATGATGTGATCCCGTTATCAAATGACAACTCATGTCTATGACCTGGAAACCGCGGTCATCTTTGATCAACGAGCTAGTCCTGTAGAGGCTCACTAGGGACACAAAGTCTGTCTATTTATCCACACATGTATTTGAGTTTCCAATCAATACAATTATAGCATGGATAATAAACGATTATCATGAACAAGGAAATATAATAATAACTCTTTTATTATTGCCTCTAGGGCATATTTCCAACAGTCTCCCACTTGCACTAGAGTCAATAATCTAGCATTACAAGGTAATGAATCTAACACCCATAGAGTCTTGGTGTTGATCGTGCTTAGCCCGTGGAAGAGGCTTAGTCTACGGATCTGCAACATTCAAATCCGTGTGTACTTTGCAAATGTTTATGTCCTCCTCCTTGACCGAATCACGGATGGAATTGAAGCGTCGCTTTATGTGTCTGGTCCTCTTGTGAAACCTTGGTTCCTTGGCTAGAGCAATGGCACCAGTGTTGTCACAGAACAGAGTCATTGGGTTCAGTGCACTAGGCACAACTCCAAGATCTGTCATGAACTCCTTCATCCAGACACCTTCCTTCGCCGCCTCCGAGGCAGCTATATACTCCGCTTCACATGTAGAATCAGCTACCACGCTCTGCTTGGAACTGCACCAGCTTACCGCTCCCCCGTTGAGAATATATACGTATCCGGTTTGAGACTTAGAGTCATCCGGATCAGTGTCAAAGCTTGCATCGACGTAACCCTTTACGACGAGCTCTTGATCACCTCCATACACGAGAAACATATCCTTAGTCCTTTTCAGGTACTTCAGGATATTCTTGACCGCTGTCCAGTGATCCATACCAGGATTACTTTGAAACCTTCCGGCCATACTTATGGCAAGGCTGACATCTGGTCTCGTGCACAGCATCGCATACATGATAGAGCCTATGGCTGAAGCATAGGGGACGACACTCATCTTTTCTCTATCTTCCGCAGTCACTGGGCACTGAGTCTTACTCAACTTTGTACCTTGCAATACCGGCAAGAACCCCTTCTTGGATTGATCCATTTTGAACTTCTTCAAAACTTTATCAAGGTATGTGCTTTGTGAAAGTCCTATCAAGCGTCTTGATCTATCTCTATAGATCTTGATGCCCAATATGAAAGCAGCTTCACCGAGATCTTTCATCGAAAAACTCTTGTTCAAATACCCCTTCACGCTATCCAAAAATTCTATATTGTTTCCAATCAGCAATATGTCATCCACATATAATATTAGAAACGCTATAGAGCTCCCACTCACTTTCTTGTAAATACAAGCTTCATTGTAAACTTGTATAAACCCAAATGCTTTGATCACCTCATCAAAGCGAAGATTCCAACTCCGAGATGCTTGCACCAGCCCATAAATGGAACGCTGGAGCTTGCATACTTTGTCAGCATTCTCTGGATCGACAAAACCCTCCGGTTGCATCATATACAACTCTTCCTTAAGAAAACCGTTAAGGAACGCTGTTTTGACATCCATCTGCCAAATTTCATAATCGAAATATGCAGCTATTGCTAACATGATTCGGACGGATTTAAGCATCGCTACGGGTGAGAAAGTCTCATCGTAGTCAATCCCTTGAACTTGTGAAAAACCCTTTGCCACAAGTCGAGCTTTATACACGGTGACATTACCGTCAGCGTCCGTCTTCCTCTTAAAAATCCATTTATTCTGAATGGCCTTCCGCCCTTCAGGTAATACTTCCAAAGTCCATACTTTGTTTTCATACATGGATCCCGTCTCGGATTTCATGGCCTCTAACCATTTGTCGGAATCTGGGCCCACCATCGCTTCTCCATAGCTCGTAGGTTCACCGTTGTCTAACAACATGACCTCCAAGACAGGGTTACCATACCACTCAGGTGCAGTGCGTACCCTTGTCGACCTACGAGGTTCGGCAGTAACTTGATCAGAAGTTTCTTGATCATCATCATTGGCTTCCTCTTCAACCTCTGTAGGCTCCACAAAAACATCTTTCTGTGCTGCGCTACTTTCTGGTTGAAGCAGAGGTTCAATAACCTCATCAAGTTCTACCTTCCTCCCACTCAATTCTTTCGAGAGAAACTCTTTCTCGAGAAAGGACCCGTTCTTAGCGACAAACACTTTGCCCTCGGATCTGAGATAGAAGGTGTACCCAACTGTTTCTTTTGGGTATCCTATGAAGACACATTTGTCCGCTTTGGGTTCGAGCTTTTCTGGCTGAAGCCTTTTGACATAAGCATCGCAACCCCAAACTTTGAGAAAAGACAACTTCGGTTTCTTACCAAACCACAGTTCATACGGTGTTGTCTCAACGGACTTAGATGGAGCCCTATTTAAAGTGAATGCAGCTGTCTCTAACGCATATCCCCAAAACGATAGTGGCAAATCGGCAAGAGACATCATAGAACGTACCATATCTAATAGGGTTCGATTACGACGTTCGGACACACCATTACGCTGTGGTGTTCCAGGTGGTGTCAACTGTGAAACAATTCCACATTTCCTTAAGTGATCACCAAACTCATAACTCAGATATTCTCCCCCTCGATCAGATCGTAGGAACTTGATCTTCTTGTTACGATGATTTTCAACTTCACTCTGAAATTGCTTGAACTTTTCAAAAGTTTCAGACTTATGCTTCATCAAGTAAATATACCCATATCTACTTAAGTCGTCAGTGAAGGTGAGAAAATAACGATATCCACCGCGCGCCGTTACACTCATCGGACCGCACACATCAGTATGTATGATTTCCAATAAGTCACTTGCCCGTTCCATTGTCCCTGAAAACGGGGTCCTTGTCATCTTGCCCATGAGGCACGGCTCGCACGTGTCAAGTGATTCAAAATCAAGAGACTCCAAAGGTCCATCAGCATGGAGCTTCCTCATGCGTTTCACGCCGATATGACCGAGACGGCAGTGCCACAAGAAAGTGGTATTATCATTATCTACTCTACATCTTTTGGCATCAATGTTATGAACATGTGTATCATCACTATCGAGATTCAATAAGAATAAACCCCTAACTTCGGGTGCATGACCATAAAAGATATTACTCATATAAATAGAACAACCATTATTCTCTGACTTAAATGAGTAACCGTCTCGCAATAAACAAGATCCAGATATAATGTTCATGCTTAACGTAGGCACTAAATAACAATTATTCAGGTTCATAACTAATCCCGATGGTAATCGAAGAGCGAGCGTGCCGACGGCGATCACATCCACCTTGGAACCGTTTCCCACGCGCATCGTCACTTCGTCCTTCGCCAGCCTCCGTTTATTCCGCAGTTCCTGTTTAGAGTTGCAAATGTGAGCAACCGAACCGGTATCAAATACCCAGGCACTACAACGAGAGTTGGTAAGGTACACATCAATAACATGTATATCACATATACCTTTGTTGTTGTTGGCCCCCTTCTTGTCCGCCAGATACTTGGGGCAGTTCCGCTTCCAGTGGCCGTTCCCCTTGCAATAGAAACACTCAGTCTCTGGCTTGGGCCCAGCCTTGGGTTTCTTCACTGGATTAGCAACTGCTTTGCCACCCTTCTTAGAGTTACCCTTCTTGCCCTTGCCATTCTTCTTGAAACTGGTGGTCTTATTGACCATCAACACTTGATACTCCTTCTGGATGTCTGCCTCAGCGACTTTCAGTATCTAAAACAGCTCGGCGATGGTCTTGTTCATCCCTTGCATGTTATACTGCTGCACGAAGCTCTTGTAGCTTGGAGGGAGTGACTGGAGAATTCTGTCAATGATAGCCTCATCCGGGAACACAAGTCCCAGATCAGCTATGCGGGTATAGTACCCAGACATCTTCAGTAAGTGCTCACTGACAGACGAATTCTCCTCCATCTTGCAAGCGAAGAATTTATCGGTGGTCTCATACCTCTCGATCTTAGCATTCTTCTCAAAGATGAACTTCAACTCCGTGTACATCTCATATGCACCATGACGTTCAAAACGTCTTTGAAGTCCTCCTTCCAAGCCGTACAACATGGCACACTGCACTATCGAATAGTCATCCGAACGCGTCTGCCAGACGTTCATAACGTCCGCAGAGGCTCCAGGAGCGGGGGGGGTCACCTAGCGGTGCATTTAGGACATAAACCTTTTGGGCAGCTGTGAGGATGATCCTCAGATTGCGGAGCCAGTCCACAAAGTTGCTCCCGTCATCTTTCAGTTTAGCTTTCTCTAGGAACGCATTAAAATTCAGGGGAGCTACTGCGCGAGCCATCTACAATCAAAATTTGCAAAGACATTTTAGACTATTGTTCATGATAAGTGAGTTATTACCTAATCAAATTAATTATAACTCCCACTCAAATTGACATCCCTCCGGTCATTCGAGCGTGACATGATCCAAATTCACCAACCCAAGTCCGATCATCACGTGAGATGAGGTGGTGTCAATGGTGAACATCAACATGTTGATCATATCTACTATATGACTCATGTTCAACCTTTCGGTCCTCCGTGTTCCGAGGCCATGTCTGTACATGCTAGGCTCGTCAAGTCTAACCCGAGTGTTCTGCACGTGCAAAACTGGCTTGCACCCGTTGTATGCGAACGTAGAGTCTATCACACCCGATCATCACGTGGTGCTTCGAAACGACGAACCTTCGCAACGGCGCACACTCGGGGGGAACACAATTTTTATCTTGAAATTTTAGTGAAGGATCATCTTATAATGCTACCGTCGTCCTAAGCAAAATAAGATGCATAAAAGGATTAACATCACATGCAAATCATAAGTGACATGATATGGCCATCAACTCGTGCTTTTGATCTCCATCTCCAAAGCACCGGCATGATCTCCATCGTCACCGGCGCCACACCATGATCTCCATCATCATGATCTCCATCATCGTGTCGCCATCGGGGTTGTCGGCGCCCACCATGCTCTTACTACTATTGCTACCGTTTAGCGATAAAGTAAAGCATTACAAAGTGCTTAATGATTGACACGCAGGTCATACAAAAATTAAAGACAACCCTATGGCTCCTGCCGGTTGCCGTATGCATCGACATGCAAGTCGATATTAACTATTACAACATGATCATCTCATACATCAAATATAATTCATCGTGTCATTGGCCATATCATATCACATGCATACCCTGCAAAAACAAGTTAGACGTCCTCTAATTTGTTGTTGCATGTTTTACGTGGCTGCTATGGGTATCTAGCAAGAACGCTTCTTACCTACGCAAAACCACAACGGTGATATTCAAGTTGCTATTTAACCTTCTACAAGGACCGCCTTGTTCTATTCCGATTCAAGTAAGATAGGAGAGACAGACACCCGCCAGCCATCTTATGCAACAAAAGTCACATGTCTGTCGATGGAACCAGTCTCATGTACGTGGACATGTAAAGTTGGTCCGGGCCGCTTCATCCTATAATACCGCTGAATCAAGAAAGACTAAGGAGGGCAGCAATTTAAACATCAACGCCACAAACCCTTTTGTGTTCTACTCGAGAAAGCATCTACGCAAGATCCTAGCTCATGATGCCACTGTTGGGGAACGTTGCATGGAAAACAAAAATTTTCTCTACGTTCACCAAGATCAATCTAGTAGATGCAACTACGAGGGGAGAGTAGGATCCACATACCCTTGTAGATCGCTAAGCGGAAGCGTTATGAACGCGGATGATGGAGTCGTACTCGCCGCGATTCAGATCGCCGAAGATCCTAGCACCGAAGCAACGGTGCCTCCGCGTTCTTCACACGTACGGCTCGGGGACGTCTCCTCCTTCTTGATCCAGCAAGGGGTGGAGGAGAGGTTGATGGAGAACCGGCAGCACGACGGCGTGGTGGTGATGGTGGAGGAGAATTCCAGCAGGGCTTCGCCTAAGCACCGCGGGAGAAGAAGATGTTGTGGGAGAGGGAGGGCAGCACCGAGGCACGAACATGTGTTTGCTGCCCTCCCTTTGCCTCACTATATATAGGGGGGGTGGAGAGGTGAGGGCGCCCTAGGGTTTCCCCCCTAGGGGGCCGGTGGCCAGGGCAAGGGGGGGCGGCGGCCAAGGAAGGGGGGGGCGGCGGCCAGGGCCAGGCCCTAGGGTTTCCCCCCCTAGGTGCCTTGCCCCCCAAGGCTAGGGGGTGCGGCCACCCTAGAGGGGTCCACCCCCCTTGGCGCACAAGGAGAGGGCCCAGGGGGGGCGCACAGCCCCCTGAGGGCTGTGGTGTTCCCCCTTGTGGCCCATTAGGCCCAGAACTGCTTCCGGACCCCCCGAAACCCCTTTCCGGTACTCCGCCGATTTCCCGATGCTCCCCGGAACACTTCCGGACTCCGAAACCTTTCATCCTATATATCAATCTTCGTCTCCGGACCATTCCGGAGACCCTCGTCACGTCCAGGATCTCATCCGGGACTCCGAACAACCTTCGGTAACCATACACTTTTCTCACTAACAACCCTAGCGTCACCGAACGTTAAGTGTGTAGACCCTGCGGGTTCGGAAACCATGTAGACATGACCGAGACACTCCCAGGTCAATAACCAATAGCGGGATCTGGATACCCATATTGGTTCCCACATGTTTCTCGATGATCTCATCGGATGAACCACGATGTAAAGGATTCAGGCAATCCCGTATACAGTTCCTTTTGTCTCGTCGGTATGTTACTTGCCCGAGATTCGATCGTCGGTATCTCTATACCTAGTTCAATCTCGTTACCGGCAAGTCTCTTTACTCGTTACCGTAATACATAATCCCGTGACCAACTGCTTAGTCACTTTGAGCTCATTGAGATGACGTATTACCGAGTGGGCCCGGAGATACCTCTCCGTCACACGGAGTGACAAATCCCAGTCTCGATCCATGTCAACTCAACAGACACCCTCGGAAATACCTGTAGAGTACCTTTATAGTCACCCAGTTACGTTGTGACGTTTGGCACACACAAAGCACTCCTACGGTGTTAGTGAGTTACATGATCTCATGGTCATAGGAACTTATACTTGACATGCAGAAAACTATAGCGATAACTGACACGATCAAAAGCTATGTTTAACGTTTGGGTCTCGTCCATCACATCATTCTCCTAATGATGTGATCCCGTTATCAAATGACAACTCATGTCTATGACCTGGAAACCGCGGTCATCTTTGATCAACGAGCTAGTCCTGTAGAGGCTCACTAGGGACACAAAGTCTGTCTATTTATCCACACATGTATTTGAGTTTCCAATCAATACAATTATAGCATGGATAATAAACGATTATCATGAACAAGGAAATATAATAATAACTCTTTTATTATTGCCTCTAGGGCATATTTCCAACACCGCCGCCCCCTAAGCCCTGGCGCCTCCCTCTCCCTCCCGTGACACCCGTTCCTCCTCCCATAGCGCTTGGCGAAGCCCTGCTGGAATCCCGCTGCTTCGACCACCACGCCGTCGTGCTGTTGGATCTCCATCAACCTCTCCTCCCCCCTTGCTGGATCAAGAAGGAGGAGATGTCCCCGCTCCGTATGTGCGTTGAACGTGGAGGTGCCGTCCGTTCGGCGCTAGGATCATCGGTGATTTGGATCATGACGAGCACGACTCCATCATCCCCGTTCTCTTGAACGCTTCCGCTCGCGATCTACAAGGGTATGTAGATGTACTCCTCTCTCCCTCGTTGCTAGATGACTCCATAGATTGATCTTGGTGAAGCGTAGAATTTCTTTGATTTCTGCTACGTTCCCCAACAGTGGCATCATGAGCTAGGTCTATGCGTAGCATCTTGCACGAGTAGAACACAAAGTAGTTGTGGGCGTAGATTTGTTCAATTCTCTTGTCGTTACTAGTCTTATCTTGATTCGGCGGCATCGTGGGATGAAGCGGCCCGGACCGACCTTACATGTACGCTTACGTGAGACAGGTTCCACCGACTGACATGAACTAGTTGCATAAGGTGGCTAGCAGGTGACAGTCTCTCCCACTTTAGTCGGATCGGATTCGATGAAAAGGGTCCTTATGAAGGGTAAATAGAAACTGGCATATCACGTTGTGGTCTTGGCGTAGGTAAGAAACGTTCTTGTTAGAAACCTATAGCAGCCACGTAAAAACTTGCAACAACAATTAGAGGACGTCGAACTTGTTCTTGCAACATGTGACGTGTGATGTGATATGGCCAAAAGGATGTGATGAATGATATATATGTGATGTATGAGATTGATCATGTTCTTGTAATAGGAATCACGACTTGCATGTCGATGAGTATGACAACCGGCAGGAGCCATAGGAGTTGTCTTATTTTATTGTATGACCTGCGTGTCAATGAAAATGCCATGTAATTACTTTACTTTATCGCTAACTGTTAGCCATAGTAGTAGAAGTAATGTTTGGCGAGACAACTTCATGAAGACACGATGATGGAGATGATGATGATGGAGATCATGGTGTCATGCCGGTGACAATGATGATCATGGAGCCCCAAAGATGAAGATCAAAAGGAGCAAAATGATATTGGCCATATCATGTCACTATTTGATTGCATCTGATGTTTATCATGTTTATACATCTTATTTGCTTAGAACGACGGTAGTAAATAAGATGGTCTCTCGCTAAAAATTTCAAGAATTGTGTTCCCCCTAAGTGTGCACCGTTGCTAAGGTTCGTTGTTTCGAATCACCACGTGATGATCGGGTGTGATAGGCTCTAACGTTCGCATATAACGGGTGTAAGCCAGATTTACACACGCTATACACTTAGGGTTCACTTGACAAGCCTAACATGTACAGACATGGCCTCGGAACACGGAAGACCGAAAGGTTGAACATGAGTCGTATAGAAGATGCGATCAACATAAAGATGTTCACCGTTGATGACTAGTCTGTCTCACGTGATGATTGGACACGGCCTAGTCGATTCGGATCATGTATCACTTAGAGGACTAGAGAGATGTCTATCTGAGTGGGAGTTCATTAAATTTGTTTAGATGAACTTAATTGTGATGAACATAGTCTAAAATCTTTACAATATGTGTTGTAGATCCAATGGCCCACGCTAATGTTGTCCTCAACTTCAACGCGTTCCTAGAGAAAACCAAGCTGAAAGACGATGGCAGCAACTATACGGATTGGGTCCGTAGCTGCCAAGAAAACATATGTCCTTGAAGCACCGCTTGGTGACGCTCCCGCCCCAGCGAACCAAGATGTTATGAACGCTTGGCAGTCGTGTTGTGATGATTACTCCCTGGTTCAGTGCGGCATGCTTTACAGCTTAGAAACGGGGCTCCAAAAATGGTTTGAGCACCACAGAGCATATGAGATGTTCCAAGAGCTGAAAATGGTTTTCCAAGCTCATGCCCGAGTCGAGAGATATGACGTCTCCGATGCATTCTACAGTTGTAAGATGGAGGAGAATAGTTCTGTCAGCGAGCATATACTCAAATTGTCTGGGTTGCACAATCGCTTGTCTCAGTTGGGAATTAATCTCCCAGATGAAGCAGTCGTTGACATAATCCTTCAGTCGCTCCCACCTAGCTACAAGAGCTTCGTGATGAACTTCAATATGCAAGGGATGGAGAAGTCCATTCCCGAGGTGTATTCAATGCTGAAATCAGCGGAGGTGGAGATCAAGAAAGAACATCAAGTGTTGATGGTGAATAAAACCACTGAGTTCAAGAAAGGCAAGGGTAAGAAGAACTTCAAGAAGGACGGCAAAGGAGTTGCCGCGCCCAGTAAGCCAGTTGCTGGGAAGAAGCCGAAGAATGGACCCAAGCCTGAGACTGAGTGCTTTTATTGCAAGGGAACGGGTCACTAGAAGCGGAACTGCCCCAAATACTTAGCAGATAAGAAGGCCGGCAACGTCAAAGGTATATGTGACATACATGTTATTGATGTGTACCTTACCAGCGCTCGTAGTAGCTCCTAGGTATTTGATACCGGTGCAGTTGATCACATTTGTAACTCAAAGCAGGAGCTGCGGAATAAGCGGAGACTAGCGAGGGACGAGGTGACGATGCGCGTCGGGAATGGTTCCAAGGTCGATGTGATCGCCGTCGGCACGCTACCTCTACATCTACCTTCGGGATTAGTTTTAAACCTCAATAATTGTTATTGAGTACCAGCTATGAGCATGAACATTGTATCTAGATCTCGTTTAATGCGAGATGGCTACTCATTTAAATCTGAGAATAATGGTTGTTCTATTTATATGAGAGAAATGTTTTATGGTCATGCCCCGCTGGTCAATGGTTTATTCTTAATGAATCTCGAACGTGATGTTACACATATTCATAGTGTCAATGCCAAAAGATGTAAGGTTGATAATGATAGTCCCACATACTTATGGCATTGCCGCCTTGGTCATATTGGTGTCAAACGTATGAAGAAGCTCCATGCAGATGGACTTTTGGAGTCTCTTGATTATGAATCATTTGACACGTGCGAACCATGCCTCTTGGGAAACATGACCAAGACTCCGTTCCCCGGAACAATGGAGCGAGCAACCAACTTGTTGGAAATCATACATACCGATGTGTGCGGTCCAATGAGTGTTGAAGCTCGCGGAGGCTATCGTTATGTTCTCACCCTCACAGATCACTTAAGTAGATATGGGTATGTCTACTTGATGAAACACAAGTCTAAGACCTTTGAAAAGTTCAAGGAATTTCAGAATGAGGTTAAGAATCAACGTGATAAAAAAATAAAGTTCTTACGATCGGATCGTGGAGGAGAATATTGAAGTCACGAATTTGGCACGCACCTAAGGAACTGTGGAATTGTTTCACAATTGACACCGCCTGGAACACCTCAGCGTAATGGTGTGTCCGAACGTCATAATCGTACTCTGTTGGACATGGTGCGATCTATGATGTCTCTTACCAACTTACCGCTATCATTTTGGGGTTATGCTTTAGAGACTGCCGCATTCACTTTAAATAGGACTCCGTCTAAATCCGTTGGGACGACACCGTATGAACTTTGGTTTGGCAAGAAACCTAAGTTGTCGTTTCTAAAAGTTTGGGGATGCGATGCTTATGTCAAGAAACTACAACCTGAAAAGCTCGAACCCAAATCGGAAAAATGCGTCTTCATAGGATACCCTAAGGAAACTATTGGGTACACCTTCTACCTCAGATCCGAAGGCAAGGTCAACGTTGCCAAGAATGGATCCTTTCTGGAGAAAGAGTTTCTCTCGAAAGAAGTGAGTGGGAGGAAAGTGGAACTTGATGAGGTGACAGTCACCCCTTCCGAACCGGAAAGTAGCGCAGCGCAGGAAGATGTTCCTGTGGTGCCTGCACCGACTAGGGAGGAAGTTAATGATAATGATCATGAAGCTTCAGATCAAGTTACTACTGAACTTCGTAGGTCCACAAGGACACGTTCCGCACCAGAGTGGTACGGCAACCCTGTCCTGGATATCATGTTGTTAGACAACGGTGAACCTTCGAACTATGAAGAAGCGATGGCGGGCCCGGATTCCAACAAATGGCTTGAAGCCATGAAATCCGAGATAGGATCCATGTATGAAAACAAAGTATGGACTTTGATGGACTTGCCCGATGATCGGCACGCCATAGAAAATAAATGGATCTTTAAGAAGAAGACTGACGCGGATGGTAATGTGACCATCCATAAGGCTCGACTTGTCGCTAAAGGTTATCGACGAGTTCAAGGGATTGACTACGACGAGACTTTCTCTCCCGTAGCGATGCTGAAGTCCGTCCGAATCATGTTAGCAATTGCCGCATTCTATGATTATGAGATATGGCAAACGGACGTCAAAACGGCATTCCTTAATGGCTTCATCAAGGAAGAACTGTATATGATGCAGCCGGAAGGTTTTGTCGATCCTGAGAATGCTAACAAGGTATGCAAGCTCCAGCGCTCAATCTATGGGCTGGTGCAAGCATCTCGGAGTTGGAACATTCGCTTTGATGAGGTGATCAAAGCGTTTGGGTTTATACAGACTTGGGGAGAAGCTTGTATTTACAAGAAAGTGAGTGGGAGCTCTGTAGCATTTCTCATATTATATGTGGATGATATATTGCTGATGGGAAATGATGTAGAATTCTTGGAAAGCATAAAGGCCTACTTGAATAAGAGTTTTTCAATGAAGGACCTTGGAGAAGCTGCTTACATATTAGGCATCAAGATATATAGAGATAGATCGAGACGCCTCATTGGTCTTTCACAAAGCACATACCTTGACAAGATATTGAAGAAGTTCAATATGGATCAGTCCAAGAAAGGGTTCTTGCCTGTATTGCAAGGTATGAGATTGAGCATGGCTCAATGCCCGACCACGACAGAAGATAGAGAAAAGATGAGTGTCATCCCCTATGCCTCGGCCATAGGTTCTATTATGTATTCCATGCTGTGTACCAGACCTGATGTGAACCTTGCCATAAGTTTGGTGGGGAGGTACCAAAGTGATCCCGGTATGGAACACTGGACAGCGGTCAAGAACATCCTGAAGTACCTGAAAAGGACTAAGGATATGTTTCTCATTTATGGAGGTGACGAAGAGATCGTCGTAAAGGGTTACGTCGATGCTAGCTTCGACACAGATTTGGATGACTCCAAGTCACAAACCGGATAAGTGTATATTTTGAATGGAGGAGCAGTCAGCTGGTGCAGTTGCAAGCAAAGCGTCATGGCGGCATCTACATGTGAAGCGGAGTACATAGCTGCTTCCGAAGCAGCGCGGTAAGGAGTCTGGATGAAGGAGTTCATCACCGACCTAGGAGTTATTCCAAGTGCGTCGGGCCCAATGACTCTCTTCTCTGACAACACTGGAGCTATTGCCATTGCCAAGGAGCCCAGGTTTCACAAGAAGACAAAGCACATCAAGCGCCGTTTCAACTCCATCCGGAATTATATCCAAGATGGAGACATAGATATTTGTAAAGTGCATACGGATCTGAATGTCGCAGATTTGTTGACTAAACCTCTTCCACGAGCAAAACAAGATCAACACCAGAACTCTATGGGTGTTCGATTCATCACAATGTAACTAGATTATTGACTCTAGTGCAAGTGGGAGACTGTTGGAAATATGTCCTAGAGGCAATAATAAAATGGTTATTATTATATTTCCTTGTTCATGATAATTATCTGTTATTCATGCTTGAATTGTATTATCCGAAAACAGTGATACATGTGTGAATACAGAGACCACAACATGTCCCTAGTAAGCCTCTAGTTACTAGCTCGTTGATCAATAGATGGTTATGGTTTCCTGACCATGGACATTGGATGTCATCGATAACGGGATCACATCATTAGGAGAATGATGTGATGGACAAGACCCAATCCTAAGCCTAGCACAAGATCATGTAGTTCGTATGCTAAAGCTTTTCCAATGTCAAGTATCCTTTCCTTAGACCATGAGGTTGTGCAACTCCCGGATACCGTAGGAATACTTTGGGTGTGCCAAACGTCACAAGTAACTGGGTGGCTATAAAGGTACACTACGGGTATCTCTGAAAGCATCTGTTGGGTTGGCACGAACCGAGACTGGGATTTGTCACTCTGTATGACGGAGAGGTATCTCTGGGCCCACTTGTTAAGACATCATCATAATGAGCTCAATGTGACTAAGGGGTTGGTCACGGGATGATGTATTACGGAACGAGTAAAGAGACTTGCCATGACGAGATTGAACAAGGTATCGGTATACCGACGATCGAATCTCGGACAAGTACTATACCGATAGACAAAGGGAATTGTATACGGGATTGATTGAATCCTTGACATCGTGGTTCATCTGATGAGATCATTGAGGAGCATGTGGGAGCCAACATGGGTATCCAGAACCCGCAGTTGGTTATTGACCGGAGAGTCGTCTCGGTCATGTCTATGTGTCTCCCGAACCCGTAGGGTCTACACACTTAAGGTTCGGTGACGCTAGGGTTGTAGAGATATAAGTATGCGGAAACCCGAAAGTTGTTCGGAGTCCCGGATGAGATCCTGAATGCCACGAGGAGTTCTGAAATGGTCCGGAGGTAAAGATTTATATATAGGAAGTCCAGTTTCGGCCACCGGGAAAGTTTCGGGGGTCACCGGTATTGTACCGGGACCACCGGAAGGGTCACGGGGGTTCACCGGGTGGGGCCACCTATCCCAGAGGACCCCATGGGCTGAAGTGGGAGGGGAACCAGCCCCTGGTGGGCTGGTGCACCCCCCTTGGGCCTCCCCCTGCGCCTAGGGTTGGAAACCCTAGTGGTGGGGGCGCCTCCACCTGGCTTGGGGGGCAAGTTTCCCCCCTGCCCGCCGCCCCCCTTGGATATGGGATCTCCTAGGGCCGGCGCCCCCCAGGGCCCCTATATATAGTGGGGGGAGGGAGGGCAGCCGCACCCTAAGCCCTGGCGCCTCCCTCTCCCTCCCGTGACACCCGTTCCTCCTCCCGTAGCGTTTGGCGAAGCCCTGCTGGAATCTCGCTGCTTCCACCACCACGCCATCGTGCTGCTGGATCTCCATCAACCTCTCCTCCCCCCTTGCTGGATCAAGAAGGAGGAGACGACCCCGCTCCGTACGTGTGTTGAACGTGGAGGTGCCGTCCGTTCGGCGCTAGGATCATCGGTGATTTGGATCACGACGAGTACGACTCCATCATCCCCGTTCTCTTGAACGCTTCCGCTCGCGATCTACAAGGGTATGTAGATGCACTCCTCTCTCCCTCGTTGCTAGATGACTCCATATATTGATCTTGGTGAAGCATAGATTTTTTTTATTTCTGCTACTTTCCCCAACAGTAATTAATTACGATATTTCTTAAGATATGCTTCCATACTAATGGTAACATGATTTTAATACCACAGAAGCATTATTCTTGACGAATGGAAGCATTCTTCTTGACCAACGGAAGCATCATTTCGGGTGAATTAAACGTGTTTCCATGTACCAATGAATTGGCTTCCGGTGGGCGCAGAGTACAAAATCAATGTTGATGGATCCTTTGTGCCGGGTGAACACCATGCAGGCTGGGGCGTCGCGGTGAGGATGAAGGATGGAACACTGGTGTGTGCCCGGGCCGGTAGATAGGAGCACATCACCGATGCGTTCGCCATGGAGACTTTTGCCATGTCACACGCAATCAGCACGGTAGCAGACCTCGGCATCGTTCGCCTCGAGCTGGAGACAGACTCGCAACTTCTGGCCGAAGCTCTGGAATTGCAAAGAGTGAAGTCCTCGGCGTATGCAGCTGTCATTGAGGACATGAAGTACCAGCTTAAACTTTGGTTCTCCAAATTTACTATCACTGTTTGTAGACGTTCTGCGAACTCTGTAGCCCACGATCTTGCCACTGTCGGACGTGATTGTGACCCTAACCATTTCATGGAATGGGAGTCGGATGTACCCGCCCAAGTGGGTGTTTCTGTATTGGGCGATATGCCTAAGCTCAGTTAAGTAATAAAGCTATGCTTTGCTCTAAAAAAAGAATTGGCCTCCATGCTGGATTAAACTTGATATAATTGTACATGAATTTGCACTTAAGGGATTGTTTGATTTACTTCAAAAACATGAAAACCGTGTTTCCATCAACTAGAAAATTGCTACTGAACAAATAAGACATTTTTGTAGAAAATATATATTATCATGAGTGCACTTGGTTCAAACACAGCAGGGATGTGTTCCCCAGAAATATGAATGTGCCCAATTTTTTCCATGGACAAAAGATTATGCTTCCATAGTTCCATGGACAAACAATTATGCTTCCATGAGAAACAGTTTACATTGAATTGTTCCTTACAAAATAAATATTGCTCCTACTAGTTTCCGTCCTTGCTTCTCTATTGGATAAGACTATGTGACTCTCAAGCTGGCCATGGCGCAGCTCCTCAAGGCTTGCATCATCATTTTTTTTTTTTGAAATGGAGGTGTACCCCCGGCCTCTGCATCATGAAGATGCATGCAGCCATATTATTGATAGTCCAAAAAGTCACTCCAAAAAGGTCTTACAGCTCGCAAACGGAGCAAAAATAAGGGTAAAACAAAATTACATCATGACTCCAGCAACTGGTATATAAAAATGTAGGATAAGATCCCTAGACTCCTATCCTATTATGTGATCGCCATCCAAACTGGTTGAATATAGCCCGAGCTACCATCTCCCATCGGTTGCACCCAGTAACCAAAGGCTCCCTGGAGTCCATAGGAGTGAGTAAGGACCACGTACGGATCCAAGCTGTAGCCCTGAAGATGACCTGCAAGAAAGTTAAAGTATGTTGTCTATTAAATATTATATCATTCCTGCAGTTCCATATAGCCCATAAAAGCGCACATATTCCAATCCGAATACGAGCTGCAGTAATCTGATCAACCCCAGCTAACCACGTCCCAAACAATGATGCAATATCAACTGGGGGATTAATGTTGAAAGCTATATGAATCGTTCTCCACAATAGTTTCGCCAAAGGGCATTCAAGAAAAAAGTGTTGTATTGTTTCATCATGATCACAAAAACAGCACCGCGAGCTTCCTACCCATCTTTTCTTGATTAAGTTATCCTTTGTAAGTATCACTTGTCTGTGAACAAACCACATAAAGATTTTAATCCGCAAAGGAACCTTAACCTTCCAGATGTGTAATGACCTTGAGATTGGACCAGAGTTAATCAAATCTAAATAGAAAGTTTTTACCATAAAAATCCCATTCTTAGCGAGCTTCCCGTGTATCGTATCCGGTTGGTCAGAGAGTTGAACGTCTATCAGTCTCCGAACCAAATGTAGCCAGGCATTCCATCTCTCACCAACTAACGTACGTCGAAACTGGATGTTTAGGGGAGTGGTTTGCATAACTGTGCCCACGTAATCCTCCTTTCGTTGCACAATATTATAGAGTGTGGGATATTGGACCGCCAGAGGAGTCTCTCCTAACCACGTATCTTCCCAAAATCTCGTTGACAAACCATTGCCAACCAAGAATTTGACCCTGTGAAAGAACAAATTCTTCGTTCTCATAAGGCCCTTCCAGAATGGTGAGTCAGTTGGTCTCATGGTTACCTGGGCTAAGGTTTTGGATTGTAAATATTTATTGCGCAAGGTTTGTGACCACATACCCTCTGGCTCGGTCTCTAGCATGTACAACCATTTGCACATAAGGCATTTTTTCTTGATTTCTAAGTTCTCAATACCAAGCCCCCCTTGTTCTTTCGGTCGGCAAAGAATATCCCATCTCGCCAGACGGTATTTTCTTTTGACCTCATCAGATTGCCAAAAGAATCGAGATCTAAAGAAATCAAGTCGCTTTCTAACTCCTATCAGAATTTCAAAGAACGAAAGTAGAAAGATCGGCATACTAGTCAGAACCGAGTTAATCAGGACTAGCCGACCTCCATATGACATAAGCTTGCCCTTCTAGCAGCTAAGTTTTTTTCAATTCGTTCTTCAATACATTTCCATTCTTTATTGGATAATTTACGGTGATGTATCGGTATGCCCAAGTAATTGAATGGTAAAGCACCTAACTCACATCCGAATAGCTGTCTATAAGTGTGTTCCTCGTCTTTGGCCTTCCCAAAACAGAACAACTCGCTCTTATGGAAATTGATTTTTAATCCAGACAACTGTTCGAAGAGACACAAGATGAGTTTCATGTCACTTGCCTTAGCCATGTCATGTTCCATAAAAAGAACAGTGTCATCTGCATATTGTAGAATGGATACCCCTCCATCAACTAGATGAGGGACTAATCCATCGACATGTCCGTGTTGCTTGGCCCTGCCAATAAGGCCAGCCAGCATGTCAGCCACAATAATAAACAAGAGAGGAGACATGTAATCCCCCTGTCTCAACCCCTTATGAGTCTGAAAATAGTGACCAATGTCGTCATCCACCTTGACTCCGACACTACCCTTCTTGACTTGGGTGCCCACTTGGTTCCTCCAGCCTTCACTAAACCCCTTCATGCGCATTGCCTGCTGAAGAAAAGGCCATTCGACTTTATCATATGCCTTTTCGAAATCCACTTTGAAGATAACCCCATCCAGTTTCTTCGAATTAATCTCGTGGAGTGTTTCATGCAGGACAACCACCCCTTCCATAATGTGTCGTCCGGGCATGAACGTTGTCTGACTTGGTTGGATCACGTTATGAGCAACTTGTGTTAAACGATTGGTTCCAACCTTAGTGAAAATTGTAAAGCTCACATTCAAAAGACATATGGGCCGAAATTGTTCAATCTGAATTGCCTCTTCTTTCTTTGGTAGTAGCGTTATCGTACCGAAGTTGAGATGAAACAACTCCAAATGACCGTTGAAAAAATCATGAAACATAGGCATAAGGTCATCCTTTATAATATGCCAACATTTCTTATAGAATTCAGCAGGAAACCCATCTGGTCCCGGTGCTTTATTCGGTTTCACTTGTGAAATTGCCTGAAGGACCTCTTTCTCAGTAAACGGTGTAGAGAGAACATCATTCTCCGCATCGTGTAACTGGGGAATATCCTCAATCACCGATTCATCTAGTGTTACCGTGTTTGCAATAGGTGGTCCAAAAATTTGTTTATAGTAATTAGAGATATATGCTTTCAAATTTTCATGCCCCACTATTGTCCCCTTGTCCTGTTCAAGCTGGATAATTCTCTTCTTCCTATGTTTACCATTTGCAATCATATGAAAGAATTGTGTATTGTCGTCCCCTTGAACCACCTTGAGCGTCTTAGCGCGTAATGCCCACTTAAGCTCCTCCTCCCTCAGGAGAGCTCGTAGACCTTGCTCAGCCTCAGACTTGGCCCTTTTCTCATCTACCGAAAGAAGGGTCTGTTCGGCCCTCAAGTCTAGTGTCTCAATTAACTGAGTAAGACGCTCTTTTTCATGTTTATATAAACCACTCTCATTTCTGGCCCAACCTCTCAAAAACTACCTAAGATGTCTAATCTTGTTCTGCCATCTATCAACGTGTGTCTTACCACTAACAGGCTTTGTCCATTCACGTGTGATGATCTCCAGAAATCCTTCTCTCTCGAACCAACTTTGTTCGAAGGAGAAATAATTTTTATTTGCCACATGGGTAGCAACACCCAAGTCTAAAAGTAGTGGCGTGTGATCCGAGATCGCTCTCTGCATCGCGTGGACCGTCACTAAAGGGTATTTTTGTTCCCACTCCACACTAGCAAGTACCCTATCCAACTTTTCATAGGTTGGAATGGGTAATGAGTTGGCCCATGTAAATTGTCTACCGGTGAGTTCAATCTCTCTCAAATTAAGACTCTCGATAATCATGTTAAACATCATAGACCAACGTCCATCAAAATTGTCATTATTCTTTTCCTCTCTCCTCCTGATGATATTGAAATCCCCTCCAACAAGTATCGGCGGATTTTCATCACCACAAATCCGTACTAAATCGGCCAGGAAGTCCGGTTTGAATTCAGGTTGTGCTGCTTCGTAAACAGCAACAAGTGACCATCGAAACCCATCTAGTTTTGATTTCACCCTAAATTTTACCGAAAAATCACCCTGAACCACATTAAGCACCTCAAGCGTGTCACACCGTACACCTAGTAAGATCCCACCGGATCTTCCTCTAGGTGGTAAGATGTGCCAGTCGAAGTCAATCCCATTGGAGAGAGTTTGCAAAAACTGTGATGTAAAATTATCTCGTCCTGTCTTCAATAGTGCAATGAAGTCCAATTGTTGTTCTAACGTTGTTTCCGATAAGAACCTTTGTTTAGCCAAGTCAGCTAGACCTCTGCTATTCCAAAAAAAGTCCTTTCATAAGTCATCATGAATTTTTTTTCTTAAGCTTAACGCGATTACTCCTCCGTACTGGCGAAGTAGGATAAATTTTCCTCTTCCAGGGTCGTTTGGGCTTCTCCCCATTGCCCTGTGGGAGGGTAGGATCAGCTAGTGTGGATACCATACCCCCCATCAAGAGAGGCTCTACCGTGTCTGTATTCTTCGATCCCTCCTCATCCTCGGCCTCCATCTGGGGTAAAAGATTGTTGCAAATATTTTCGAGGGCAACCATTCCTAAGTTATTCATTTCATTATCATCCATGGGTTTGATAGATGCAAGGTTACGAATGATTTCTGAAGCCCTCTCTGCTTCCATGTCTAAAAGATCATTTACGGATTTAGCAACCTCGGTTTCGTTGGAACCCAAAGAAATCCCTAAGTCATTTGCTTTATCTACTATTTCCTTCTCAGTGAAATGCAAAATTGAACAACTTTTATCAAAGGACGTACCTGTCGTAACCTCGGCATGACGAAGCATGGCTGCCCTCTTGGCACGCGCTAGTTGCATGTCGTCCGCATCTGGCTGCCCCTGAATCCGGTCACTGACACGCCTGCCAACTGTCACCGGATCCACGATCCCACCGAAGGCGATAAGCTCCTCCATCGTCGTCTCCTGTGGAAGAGGGTCCGGACTCCCATACCCTTCCCCTAGTGTCGGTGAAGAGGGGTGAGGTATAGTCGTGCGGCCACCGTCCGCAGTAGTGAAGGGGGATTGGGGCCGTGGAGCCGCCTGCTCTGTGGTCCCACTCCCCCTCTCGGTGACAGGAAGTCGTAGTCCCCGTCCGTCCAGAGCGCCTTGGTCCTGTGGAGGAGAAAAAGCACAGGACTCCTGCCCGCCCTTTACTCCCAAGTAACTCGGTGCAGCCGATAACGGAAAAGCACAATGGACCTCCTGTCCGGGTGCCTCTCCCTCAGGTGTCTGCTGCGTGTCGGAGGCCTCAAGTGCCGTCGTCATCTCACAGACAGGGTCCAGGACCGGTGGTAACTCTAATTCCACCAGGTCATCCATCTCAACTCGTGAACTCCAAAGCCGACTAGGAGCCGACTTAGCTCCAAACGAACCAAAGCGAAGGGTATTCATCGGAGTAGTAAATGGGGGTACCTCTTTGGTAGAATCATCTACCTTATCTGATTGGGCACTGTGTCCCTTGTCCTGCTCCCGTGATGTGTTTTCAGATCCCTTCTCCTGATTACCGGGGGCTCCGCCCCCCTCAGTTGTGTCCATGTCCTCAATCTCATCTCCATCCAGGGAGATCGAAGTGTCCTCAATCTCAAGCTCAAGAACATACGTGACTCCAGCATGGGTCCATCGAACCACATCTGGTACAAACTCGACACTCACAACACTAACCAATAACCTCGCAGCCCCATGAGCACGGGTGAAAGGCATATCCACCTTTTCCGTCTTGCCAATCATAGAACCCAGGCTCCAGGAAATCAAAAAGTGGTTGATCAACTTGGATGGTGCACCAAAGAAGCGCACCCACACCTTCTCCAAAGGTGTTCCCACTGGTTCGTCCTGCTTCCACTCATCAAAAGCAATTACGGTGCTAGTACTAGGAACCCTGCATAAACCCCACTTAAGAAAATGCTTCTGATCTTCTTTAGTTGGGAAGTCCACCTTGTAGGCATGTCCTTCCAGTTTTTCCAGATGCCACGGATGATTCCCCGGAACCAGATCTCGCAGCTGCCTCACAATCTGAGCTTCGGTCAGCTGTCCATTAGTAACCCGGACCACTGCAGGGAAAGAGCTCTCAACCACCTGCGGAAGGGGATCCACCTTCGGTGTCTCAAAGAACATTAACTCCTTGCAGCACACCCCATAAATGTTTACCCTAGGTTTAGGACCGGATAAGAGAGGGCAATCACCAGTCACATGCTGTGACCTGAGGCAGAAATCGCAAAGTTCTTTGGTACACTCTGCCACAAAGTGACCCGGTTTGCCACATCTATAACAAGGCAATTTCTTCTTCTTAATTGCCCACTTTGAAAGTTTTTCACCCTCTGGTTTGTCTGAGTTCTTGCCCGGTCCACCATCATGATTCTTAGCAGCCCCAGTGGCCTCCTGAAGAGAAACTGCCGTCAGTGCCTTGACTGTTTCTACAACCACAGTGGGGAGAGTCGGTGGAGCCGCCACCGCCGAAGCTGCGTTGTCTACCCCCGCCCCCGGGGGAGGGACCGTCGGCGGATGAGAAGGTGAAACGTGGCGCTGTGGAGGTGGGCGCCTCGCCCCGCCTCTCCCACGACGAAAGCCCCCCCGGTATCGATGGTTCGGTCCAGCAACTCCTTCAACAAAATTTCCGGGCGGTCCCTTGAAGTACCGGCCGCCATTAGGCCAATTGTTACCCCGGCCACCACCTGAGGAAGACCCGTGGTGCTGACCCTCTCCGTAGACGTCGTAACCATCATCTCCCCATGGTCCATAGCGATTGTACCGAGGTCCATCTCTGCCATAGCCGCCGTGACCCTGGCCATCCCACTTCTGGTTCGGCCCACCACCACGACCCAGCGCTCGAGCCTTGGTCGCCGGCATCTGCGTCGGCTCATCAGGGTGTCTTTCGTTATTCCGAGCATCAGCAGAAGCCTCCCGATCCGTTCCAGCGATAGGTGCCTGCGCATTCACTGTGACGACAGTTGGCGTTTTTCTCGGCACGGGAGGGACCGCGGCTCGGTTAGCCCCCACAGCCGGAGCTATCTTGGCAGGCGGCTGCTGCCTCGCGGGGTGAGGATGGGATCCACGGCCGGCACCAGCGGCGGGAGGCTGGCCTCCGCGTCCAGCCATCTTGCTAGCGACGACGATCCTGGTCGCTCTCCCCGCACCAAGCGAAGGAAAACCTGGCGAGCGAGAAACCCTAGCCTGAACGAGAGAAGGCTCGGGCTTCGATGGATCAAGCATGCGCGTCGGACGAGACGAGCAGGCTTGGACTCCTGTTTGGGCCACTTGTCCCATGTCCAGAGAGCCCACGACCAATGTCTGTTCCGAAACCACATCGTGGCCCAACCCAGTTTCGAAAACTCCATCCTGGCCGGTTGATGCACGCAAATCTCCTTATTTGCCTTCACCACACACTGGGCCGGACACCCATTACGCGTTGGGCCCAGTTCGGCCAAACTTTCTTCCGGCCCAATCACCCCTAGCAGCTGATTCAAACGAATATGCCGTGCCGCCCGGATCTCCCCAGGACCTACGGCCGCCGGCGATGATGGAGCTGGTGCCGAAATTCTCTTATTCTTCTTCTTGCGAGTAATTCTTGTCCAGCCATCTGATGGAAAGAAATCAGACAATGTGGGTTCTGGCAAAATTACCTTGGGAAGGGGTCCTCTCCAAGGTTTGATCTTCTTCGAAGTAGACTTGCCGATAGCCTCGGATTTTGCCGTAACCCTCCTGTCATTGTGCCCCCCTCCAGGCGCGAGATTTGTGAATGATTCAATAATTGGTGCCGTGAACTTAGATCTCATCACAGGCAACAAAGGCTGCGAGATGGCAAGCGAGTCCCGATCGGCTTCATCGTCGTCTTCGTCGACTCCATCAGCTAGTACCCAAAATCTTCCTCCGATCTTCGGCTGAGACTTTTGTGCCTCTGGTGCCAATGTTAGATCAATCGTCTCAATCTTGTCTTCCCCGCCCAAGTGATCCTGCACAAAATCACCAACAACGCATTCGAAAATATCAATATGTAGACGCGTACCTGAGTGGATCCGCTCGTCGTCGTCCAAATACCGGCCGGCAAGGATATCGTGCTCTCCATCTCGTACCGTAGTCCATCGTGATGGTGCATGCGAATAGAGGAATCCGTCCCTCCAAGCCCCGGCCCTCCGGCAGTCAACGAATCGGATCCGCCATGTCTTGGGATCCACATGTGGAGCCTGCCGATCCAGATCCCGATCCCGCGCTGACCCGGACTCGGATCCTGTCGCCGGGAAAGGCTCCGGTGAAGCCCCCACCAGCGGCGACGACAGTAGCAAGGCCCCCACCAGCGTCGACGGCGGTGGTTCCGGTGGGGGAGACAAGGCCGCCTCCCCCTCCCTCTCAACTCCGCGAACGGCGCTCATCCCTTCCTCAGCAGAGAAGCCCCTTCCTCATGCCACACTTGAGTATGCCGCATGCTGCATGCACATGTCGATGCTTCTCGCTGGACACAACAACCATGCACGTACGTGATGTATATGAGAAAACTTCTCGCTGGACAGTGGACACAATAGCCATGCACGTACTTGATTATCACTGGACACAACAACCATGCATGTACTTGGTGGATATAAGAAAGCTGACACACATACGCAGCTAGCACACGCCGTGCTGGTTGATTATGATCAGGACGTGTACTACTTGCAGATGGAAGCTGATTGTAATGACCTCGGGTTTCAAAAACTGGAGAGGAAGAGAATCAGGGGTTGCATCTTTTTAACATGGATCAAAGCAAGGAAACATAGGATGACATGGAAACAATGGAGGGAATATCTGAGGAGGAGGATCAGGTGGAGTAGCACTAGGGTTACCTCGTCAATTCGTTGGTACCTTGTGAGGAAGGATCGGTACGGTGATGACTCCGTGATGGAGTTGTTGTTATTTTATTGGCAGCCCAAGGATGGTGATTTTTCTTTTCTTAAAGATGACTTCACGTGGGATGGTGGGTGAGGACTCTTGAGGTACTTCATCCAACGGCTATAGAAAACTAATAGGAAATCTAATGGATAATTTTGCTTAATCATTGAGGATTAATGTGGAGCGTTTAATGGTGCCTCCAATTAGTAAATACTCCCTCCATCCCAAAATAAGTGACTTAAAAGTGACCCAACTTTGTACTAAAGTTAGTACAAAGTTGGGTCACTTTTGAGTCACTTATTTTGGGACGTAGGGAGTATAAGATAATGAATCTATGGATGTGAATTTCGTTGGTAGCCATGGACGAGAAAACTTCTCACTATTGATGTATATTCGGCAATAACGTGTACAGAGGTAATTTCATCCCTAGGCCGTTTCCTAGTAATCCCTCTAATAGTTATGGTAATTCCTACAACAATTCTTATGAAAATTATAATAAGATGCCCTCTGATCTTGAGAACAATATTAAAGATTTTATTAATTCCCAAAAGATTTTTAATGCAATGATTGAAGAAAAATTGCTTAAATTGATGATGTGGCTAGGAACGTTGATATAATTTCTCATGAGATTGATTCCCTTAAGAATAGATCTATGCCACATAAGCTTGATATTAATGAGCATCTGAGATCTATTGAAATTTCTATTAATGAAAGTATGGAGAGAACCCCTAGAATGCGAGCTAAGAGAGAATGGCTAGAAAAAGTGTGTTCTTCTAGTTTTTGTGAGAATCATGATGAAGATCCTACAGTGATTGGTTTGACTCCTATTGAATATTTGTTTGACAATATAAAACTTGATGAAAAGGGGAGTTGAGATGAGTCGACTTTAGTTAGAAGGTGTCCCAATAATTTGAAGGGTGAAGATCTTAATGAATTTTTTTGACAAAAGTGGGATTGGCGAGGTCAAAACTTTAACTAGTGATATACCCACACTTTTGGATTACAAGAAATTCAATTATGATGATTGTTCTTTGACTGAGTGTATTTCTTTGTTGCAATCCATGCTTGATTCACCTCATGCTTATCACCAAAATAAGACTTTTACTAAACATATCGTTGATGCTATGATAAAATCTTTTGAAAAAAAAAATTAGTTGGAAGTTTCAACCCCTTGAAAATTATATGATGAGTGGGTACCTACTATTAAGATTAAGATTAAAGATTATGAGTGATATGCTTTATGTAATTTGGGTGCTAGCATTTCCACTATTCCAAAAAAATTGTGATGTGCTAGGTTTCCGTGAACTAGATGATTGTTCTTTAAATTTGCACTTAGCGGATTTCGCTATTAAGAAACCTATTGGGAGAATCAATGATGTTCTTATTGTTGAAAATAGGAATTATGTGCCCATAGATTTCATTGTGCTTGATATTGATTGCAATCCTACTTGCCCTATAATTCTTGGTAGACCTTTCCTCAGAACAATTGGTGCAATTATTGATATGAAAGAAGGAAACATTAGATTTCAATTTCCATTAAGGAAGGGCATGGAGCACTTTCCAAGAAGGAAATTTAAGTTACCATATGAATATATTATGAGGGCCACTTATGGATTTGAATACTAAAGATGACAAAACCTAGATCTATGCAATATGCCTAGCTAGGGGCGTAAAACGATAGCGCTTGTTGGGAGGCAACCCAATGTAATATTTGTTTATTTTGCTTGCTTCTTCTATTTTGCAATAAAGATACCATTATGCCTCTCTTTTGCTTGTTGGGATGCACTTGAAATTTGACGATTTCATCTGCTGGTTGAAGGATATTGATTTGGGCCTCTTGCTGAGGATCACATCATCTTTATCAACCATTGAGCGGAGTGTGCTTAATTCTTTGGCTGTGAGAGCCTCAGATAGTTTTTCGAGGGCAAGCGATGTTGTTTTGTTTTCGGCCCGAAGAGCTCTATTTGGATCGCTTGTAATTGTGATCACGCCATTGGGCCCTAGCATTTTGAGCTTCATATACCCATAATGTGGTATAGCCTAAAACCTTGCGAATGCATCACGTCCTAATAGGGTGTGGTAACCGTTGTGAAGGGCACAATGTGGAAGAGTAGTTCTTAGGACCTGTAGTTCTTGGGAGTACCGAATACTACGTTGAGAGTGGCTCGTCCGGAGCAGCGCACCTCTTTTCCGGGGATAATCCCTGGAAAGGTAGTGTGACTTTGTTCGACACGAGATATGAAAAATTGCATTTTGTTCAAGGTATCCTCGTAAATGAGGTTTAAACCGCTACCCCCGTCCATTGGCACTTTGTTTAGTCTGAAGCCGTTCACTATGGGATCAAGGACTTGGGCGGCGGATGTTCGGGCGGGGCATGCCCTTGACTAGTCTTTCTCGTCAAAGGTGATTGGTGTATCCGTCAATGAGTTTGCGGCTGTCACCTGGTGTATTTGACCGAGTTCTCGAATGGATCTCTTCCTCTGATTCTTTGAGAAAACAGTCTCATAGATCGTCAGGATCTCTATGTCATTGTTCGGGGGTGTTGACGATCGTCTAATGGAGGGTGGGATTCCAAGGATAGCCTCTCCGCTCTTTGCGACCAGCCTGACCGCCAAACAAGCTTGAAGGTTGCGGGTTAGGTTCGTGTTCAGCAGGATTGAGTGTATGGGGCATGGCTTGTCCAGTAGCTCATCCAGGATGGCTCTAGATCATACGAGGGGTTTATTATCTTCTCAGCGGGCTTGTATTCGGCCTGCTGGCGTGGGTGTGCGCGCTTTACGCGACCTTTTCTTGGTTCTTTGGTATGGATTGACTCCACGCACATCTGTTGAGCCTACCAGGCTCTTTCTATGGCGCAATATTTGCATACCAGATCGGATAGTTCGACGGAGTTTTGGCCGTGGCGACGGGCAAGGGCATTCAAGATTCCTCCGTCCCGACAATTATGTCAAAAGGTCGCTACGATTTCCTGGCTGCTGCAATTTGTCATTCTGTTTGTGACGAGGAGGAATCAGGCCCAGAAGTGGTGGACCGTTTCTCTGGGTTATTGCTTGACGTACATTATATCCCATATGTTGGGCTTCCCTGAGTTGCTTGGAGAGTACTCTACGTGGGGTGGCTGGGAAAAAGCTTGGCACCCCAATGGGTCGTGGATCTGGGGCTTCAACGACAGCGTCCTGCGTCGTCGCGGTGTCCGGCGCGCCAGGTTCGGAATCCGGACTGTCAATGGGGTGTTGTTATGTGGATTCGAGGTCGTGATTCGAGTCATGGCTTGATCCCGGGCTTCTTCCAAGATGATCATTGGATTCCGGGCTAGAGGCCTCAGACAGGTGATCGGAAATCCAATGAATCTCGGTGAGCCTTCAGCCCAGTCCTCGACGGTGGCAACGAGGTGTGTGAAAGGCGAGACATAAATTTCCCTGTTACCAGGTTTAAGCCCAATCCAATCATAGACCGAGGATTGGTGCTACTTCTCGAGCTTGCATTGTATTCCCTCGAAGAGGAAAGGGTGATGCAGCACAGTAGCGTAAGTATTTCCCTCAGTCTCTGAGAACCAAGGTATCAATCCAGTAGGAGACCACGCGCGAGTCCCTCGCACCTGCACAAACAAATAAGAACTTCGCAGCCAACGCGATAAGGGGTTGTCAATCGCTTTACGGTCACTTACGAAAGTGAGATATGATAGATATGATAGTTTGATATTTTCGGTATTTTTTGGATATAATAACAGAAAGTAAAAGCGGAAGAGTAAAGTAGATTGTAGATTGATATGTTGAGAATAGACCCGGGGGCCATAGTGTTCTCTAGTGGCTTCTCTCATGATAGCGATATTCTACGGCAGGTAAACAAATTATTGTCGAGCAATTGATAGAAAAGCGAATAACTATGAGACTATCTAGGCATGATCATTATATATAGGCATCACGTCCGAGACAAGTAGACCGAAACGATTCTGCATCTACTACTATTACTCCACACATCGACCGCTATCCAGCATGCATCTAGAGTATTAAGTTCATAAGAACGGAGTAACGCCTTAAGCAAGATGACATGATGTAGAGGGACAAACTCAAACTTAGTGATATAAACCCCATCTTTTTATCCTCGATGGCAACAATACAATACGTGCCTTGCTACCCCTACTGTCACTGGGAAAGGACACCACAAGATTGAACCCAAAGCCAAGCACTTCTCCCATTGCAAGAACTATAGATCTAGTAGGCCAAACCAAACCAATAATTCGAAGAGACTTGCAAGGATATTATAATCATACATAAAGAGTTCAGAAAAGAACCAAATATTTCTCATAGATAATCTTGATCATAAACCCACAATTCATCAGATCTCGACAAACACACCGCAAAAAGAGATTACATCGAATAGATCTCCTCGAAGACCGAGGAGAACTTGGTATTGAGATCCAAAGAGAGAGGAGAAGCCATCTAGATACTAGCTATGGACCCGAAGGTCTGTGGTAAACTACTCACAACTCATGGTGAGGCGATGATGATGATGTATAAGCACTCCGTGGAAGATCCCCCCTCCGGCGGAGCTCCGGAATAGGCCCTAAGATGGAATCTCACGGGAACGGAAGGTTGCGGCGGTGGAACTAGGGTTTTCTCTATTGTTCTGATAGTTTCGGGGTACGTAGGTATATATAGGAGGAAGGAGGGCACCGGGGGCCAGACGAGGTGCCCACGAGGCAGGGGGCGCGCTCTATAGGGGGGGCGCCCCCCCCCCACCCTCGTGGACGCCACGTCAGCCCTACTCCATGGTTCTCAAGTCTCCCGTGCGTATTCTGCTCCAAAAATATATCTCCCGAAGTTTCATTCCGTTTGGACTCCGTTTGATATTCCTTTTCTATAAAACCCTGAAATAGGAAAAAACAACAATCTGGACTGGGCCATTGGGTTAGTAGGTTAGTCCCAAAAAATAATATAGAAGTGTATAACAAAGCCCATTAAACATCCAAAACATCATAAGTAATAGCATGGAACAATAGAAAATTATAGATACCTTAGAGACGTATCAAGCATCCCCAAGCTTAATTCCTGCTTGTCCTCGAGTAGGTAAATGATAAAAACATAAATTTTTATGTGGAATGCTAACCAACATAGTTTTTCAGTGTAATTCTCTTAATTGTGGCATGAATGTTCATATCTGAAAGATTCAAGACAAAAGTCTATATTGACATAAGAAATAATAATACTCCAAGCATACTAACAAAGCAATCATGTCTTCTCAAAATACTATGGCTAAAGAAAGTTATCCCTACAAAATCATATAGTCTGGCTATGCTCGCTCTTCATCACACAAAATATTCATATCATGCACAACCCCGGTTTCAGCCAAGCACTTGTTTTCATACTCTATTCTTTCAAACCTTTCAACTTTCACGCAATACATGAGCGTGAGCCATGGACATAGCACTATGTGGAATAGAGAGGTGGTTGTGGAGAAGACAAAAAGGAGGGAGATAGTCTCACATCAACTAGGCGTATCAACGGGCTATGGAGATGCCCATCAAAAGATATCAATGTGAGTGAGTAGGGATTGCCATGCAACGGATGTACTAGAGCTAAAAAATGTATGAAAGCTCAACAAAAGAAACTAAGTGGGTGTGCATCCAACTTGCTTGCTCACGAAGACCTAGGGCATTTGAGGAAGCCCAACGCTGGAATATACAAGCCAAGTTATATAATGAAAGTCCCACTAGTATATGAAAGTGACTAAACATGAGACTCTCTATCATGAAGAACATGGTGCTACTTTGAAGCACAAGTGTGGAAAAAGATAGTAGCAATTGTCCCTTCTCTCTTTTCTCTCTTTTTTGGAGGGGCTTGCTCTTTTTTTTATGTAGCCCCTCTCTCTATATTTTTTTGGGCCATCTCCCCTTTTTTTATTGGCCTTTCCTCACATGGGACAATGCTCTAGTAATGATGATCATCACACTTTTATTGATTTACAACTCGATATTACAACTCGATACTAGAACAAGTATGACTCTATATGAATGCCTCCGGCGGTGTACCGGGAAATGAATCAAGAGTGACATGTAAGAAAAATTATGCATGGTTGCTTTGCGACAAATACGATGTCAACTACATGATCATGCATGGCAATATGACAATATGAAGCGTGTCATATGAACGAGACGGTGGAAAGTTGCATGGCAATATATCTCGGAATGGCTATGGAAATGCCATGATAGGTAGGTATTGTGGCTGTTTTGGGGAAAATATATGGTGGCTGTTTTGAGGAAGGATATATAGTGGGTGTATGGTACCGGCGAAAGTTGCGCGGTACAAGGTAGGCTAGCAATGGTGGAAGGGTGAGGGTGTGTATAATCCATGGACTCAACATTAGTCATAAGAGCTCATATACTTATTGTAAAAAAATACGAGTCATCAAAACAAAGCAATCAACGCATGCTCCTAGGGGGGAGGTTGGTAGGAGTTAACCATCGCGCGTCCCCGACCTCCACACAAAGGATGACACTTTACAAATACCTCAGGCTCTAACTTCGTCACATAGCGGTTCACCATACGTGCATGCTACGGGAATCACTAACTTTAACACAAGCATTTCTCAATTTCATGATAACTCCACTAGCATGACTCTAATATCACTATCCTCATATCTCAAAACAATTATCAAGCATCCAACTTCTCATCATATTCAATGCACTTAGTGTGAAAGTTTTTACTACATTGATATTGGATGTCTATCATGTGAAGGCTAGTTTTATAGCCAAAGCACATTACCATGCTGTTTTAATAGGCTCTCAAATGTATATAAGTGAAGCATGAGAGACCAACAATTTCTATAAAATATAATCACCACCGTGCTCTAAAAGATATAAGTGAAGCACTAGAGCAAAAACTATTCAACTCAAAAGATATAAGTGAAGCACATAGAGTGTTCTATCAATTCCTAGGCCATATTTAACTCTCTCAAATAGGTGTGTACAGCAAGGATAATTGTGGAAAACTAACAAGCAAAGACTCAAATTATACAAGATGCTCCAAGTAAAACACATATCATGTGGTGAATAAAAATATAGCTCCGAGTATAGTTACCGATGGATGAAGACGAAAGAGGGGATGCCTTCCCGGGGCATCCCCAAGCTCAGGCTCTTGGTTGTCCTTGAATTTTACCTTGGGGTGCCTTGGGCATCCCCAAGCTTAGGCTCTTGTCACTCTTTGTTCCATAGTCCATCAAAGCAATAATCAAAACTTGAAAACTTCACAACAAATAACTTAGACAAAAATCTCGTGAGCTCCGTTAGTATAAGAAAGCAAACCACTACTCAAAGGTACTGCAATGAATTTACTATTTGTTTATATTGGTGTTAAACCTTCTGTATTCCAACTTCTCCATGGTTCATATCCTCCAATACTACTCATAGATGCATTGAAATAAGCAAACAACACACGAAAAACAGAATTTGTCAAAAACAGAACAGTTTGTAGTAATCTGTAGTTTTCGCATACTTCTATAACTCCAAAAAAATTGAAATAAATTGGTAAACGTGAGGAATTTGTCTACTAATCATCTGCAAAAAGAATCAACTAAATAGCACGCTCCAGTAAAATGTGGTGACCATTCTAGCTAGCACTAACGATTCTGTTTTTCACAGCACGATCATATAAACTTCACACAAGTCTTCCCAAAGGTTCTACATGGCACAAACACTAATTAAAATACAAAACCACATCTAAACAGAAGCTAGATGCAAAATTTATTCCTAAACAGAAGCAAAAACAAAAATAAAAAATAAAATCGGGTTGCCTCCCAACAAGCGCTATCGTTTTACGCCCCTAGCTAGGCACGATACATGGATAGATCTAGGGATTACCATATTTGGTTTTACCTTTTTGGCGATATCAAGTTCAAATCCGGGAGGTTCTTTACGTTTTCCTTCATATTCAGAAGTCTTTAGATCTAATGAATCCAACCTCTTATTGCAAAGGGTAATCAACATATTCATGCGGTGGAGATTTCCACTAACATTCTTAAGAGGTTCAAGAGACTTTTGTAATATTTTTGTTACTTCGCAAATTTTCTCAAAAACTTGAGTGTCTTCCGGGGTAGAAGGTTGCCCGAATAAATCTATCAAGGCATTGTAAGAATTAAGGGTATGACTCCCCAAGAAATTTCCTCCGATAACGGTATCAAGAACAAGCCTATTCCAAGGGGTAATGCCAATATAAAAATTGCGAAGAAGCACGGAAGTGGAAAGCTTCCTATTAGATCTATTTTGAGCATTGGAAATTCTATACCAGGCATCTTTTAAATTTTCTTCCTCCCTTTGTTTAAAATTGAGAACCTCACTCTCGGGAGTATTGATAATGATAAGTATGCTAGACATGATGACAAGCAAGAAGGCAACACACAAGCAAACAAGAAGCAAGCGAACAATAAACACACGACAGAAGAAGGGCAAATAAAACGGCAAGGGTGAAGTGGGGGAGAGGAAAACGAGAGGCAAATAAATGTAATGTGAAGGATAAGGGTTTGTGATAGGTACTTGGTATATGACTTTTGCGTAAGCCTCCCCGGCAACGGTGCCAGAAATTCTTCTTGCTACTGCTCGAGCTTGCGTTGTATTCCCTCGAAGAGGAAAGGGTGATGCAACATAGTAGCGTAAGTATTTCCCTCAGTTTTTGAGAACCAAGGTATCAATCCAGTAGGAGACCACGCGCGAGTCCCTCACACCTACACAAACAAATAAGAACTTCGCAGCCAACGCAATAAGGGGTTGTCAATCCCTTTACGGTCACTTACGAAAGTGAGATCTGATAGATATGATAGTTTGATATTTTTGGTATTTTTTGGATATAAGAACATAAAGTAAAAGCGGAAGAGTAAAGTAGATTGTAGATTGATATGTTGAGAATAGACTCGGGGCCATAGTGTTCTCTAGTGGCTTCTCTCATGATAGCGATATTCTACGCCGGGAAAACAAATTATTGTCGAGCAATTGATAGAAAAGCAAATAATTATGAGACTATCTAGGCATGATCATTATATATAGGCATCACGTCCGAGACAAGTAGACTGAAACGATTTTGCGTCTACTACTATTACTCCACACATCGACCGCTATCCAGCATGCATCTAGAGTATTAAGTTCATAAGAACGGAGTAACGCCTTAAGCAAGATGACATGAGGTAGAGGGATAAACTCAAACTTAGTGATATAAACCCCATATTTTTATCCTCGATGCCAACAATACAATACGTGCCTTGCTGCCCCTACTGTCACTGGGAAAGGACACCGCAAGATTGAACCCAAAGCCAAGCACTTCTCCCATTGCAAGAACTATAGATCTAGTAGGCCAAACCAAACCAATAATTCGAAGAGACTTGCAAAGATATTATAATCATACATAAAAGATTTCATAGAAGAATCAAATATTGTTCATAGATAATCTTAATCATAAACCCACAATTCATCGGATCTCGACAAACACACCGCAAAAAGATTACATCGATTGGATCTCCTCGAAGATCGAGGATAACTTTGTATTGAGATCCAAAGAGAGAGAAGAAGCCATCTAGCTAATAACTATGGACCCGAAGGTCTGTGGTAAACTACCCACAACTCATTGGTGAGGCTATTGTGTTGATGTAGAAGCACTCCGTGATCAATCCCCCCTCCGGCGGAGCTCTGGAACAGGCCCCAAGATGGGATCTCACGGGAACAAAAGGTTGCGAGGGTGAAATTAGGGTTTCTTCCGTTGCCTCGATGTTTTTAGGGTACAAGGATATATATAGGAGGAAGAGGGGCACCGGGGGAGCCAGAGGGGGCCCACGAGAGTGGGGGCGCGCCCCCTACCCTCGTGGCCACCTCTTTCGTTCCCTCGCGTGTACTCCAAGTCTTCTGTGTAGGTACGATTCCAAAAATAACTCTCCCGAAGGTTTCATTCCGTTTGGACTCCATTTGATATTCCTTTTCTATGAAACACTGAAATGGGGAAAAACAACAACAATCCTCACTGGGCCTTGGGTTAGTAGGTTAATCCCAAAAATAATATAAAAGTGTATAATAAAGCCCATTAAACATCCAAAACATAATATATATAATAGCATGGAACAATAAAAAATTATACATACGTTGGAGAGGTATCAAGCATCCCCAATCTTAATTCCTGCTCGTCCTCGAGTAGGTAAATGATAAAAATAGAATTTTTGATGTGGAATGCTAACCAACATAATTCTCAATGTAATTCTCTTTATTGTGGCATGAATGTTCAGATATGAAAGATTCATGACAAAAGTCTATATTGACATAAGAATAATAATACTTCAAGCATACTAACAAAGCAATCATGTCTTCTCAAAATAACATGGCCAAAGAAAGTTATCCCTACAAAATCATATAGTCTGGCTATGCTCCCTCTTCATCACACAAAATATCTAAATCATGCACAACCCCGGTTTCAGCCAAGCAATTGTTTCATACTCAAATCTTTTCAAACCTTTCAACTTTCACGCAATACATGAGCGTGAGCCATGGATATAGCACTATAGGTGGAATAGAGCGGTGGTTGTGGAGAAGACAAAAGAAGAAGATAGACTCACGTCAACTAGGCGTATTAATGGGCTATGGAGATGCCCATCAATAGATATCAATGTGAGTGAGTAGGGATTGCCATGCAACGGATACACTAGAGCTATAAGTGTATGAAAGCTCATCAAAAGAAACTAAGTGGGTGTGCATCCAACTTGCTTGCTCATGAAGACCTAGGGCATTTGAGGAAGCCCATCGTTGGAATATACAAGCCAAGTTCTATAATGAAAATTCCCACTAGTATATGAAAGTTACAAAACAAGAGACTCTCTATCATGAAGATTATGGTGCTACTTTGAAGCACAAGTGTGGAAAAGGATAGTAGCATTGTCCCTTCTCTCTTTTCTCTCATTTTTTTGGAGGGGGCTTTTCTCTTTTTTTTAGCCCCCCTCTCTCTCTCTTTTTGGGCCATCTTTTTTTTGCCTTTCTCACACGGGACAATGCTCTAATAATGAAGATCATCACACTTTTATTTACTTACAACTCAAAGATTACAACTCGAAGCTAGAACAAACTATGACTCTATGTGAATGCCTCCAGGGGTGTACCGGGATGTGCAATGAATCAAGAGTGACATGTATGAATGAATTTGTGAATGGTGGCCTTGCCACAAATACAATGTCCACTACATGATCATGCATGGCAATATGACAATATCAAGCGTGTCATATGAATGGAACGATGGAAAGTTGCATGGCAATATATCTCGGAATGGCTATGGAAATGCCATGATAGGTAGGTATGGTGGCTGTTTTGAGGAAGATATATAGTGGGTGTATGGTACCGGTGAAAGTTGCGCGGTACAAGAGAGGCTAGCAATGGTGGAAGGGTGAGAGTGTGTATAATCCATGGACTCAACATTAGTCATAAAGAACTCATATACTTATTGCAAAAGTCTATGAGTTATCAAAACAAAGTATTCAACGCATGCTCCTAGGGGAAGGGTTGGTAGGAGTTAACCATCGCGCGATCCCGACCTCCACACAAAGGATGACACTCAATAAATAAAGCATGCTCCAACTTCGTCACATAACGGTTCACCATACATGCAGGCTACGAGAATCACAAACTTTAACACAAGTGTTTCTCAAATTCAAAATTACTCCACTAGCATGACTGTAATATCATCATCCTCATATCTCAAAACAATCATCAAGTATCAAACTTCTCCTATCATTCATTGCACTTGTATGAAAGTTTTTAATATACTCATCTTTGATGCCTATCATATTAGGACTAGTTCTATAACCCAAGCACATTACCATGCTATTCTAAAAGACTCTCAAATAGATATAAGTGAAGCATGAGAGATCAATAATTTCTACAAAATAAAACCACCACCGTGCCCTAAAAGATATAAGTGAAGCACTAGAGCAAAACTATCTAGCTCAAAAGATATGAGTGAAGCACATAGAGTATTCTAATAAATTCTAAATCATATTTATCTCTCTCAAATGGTGTGTCGAGCAAGGATGATTGTGTCAAACTAAAAAGCAAAGACTCAAATCATACATGACGCTCCAAGCAAAACACATATCATGTGGTGAATAAAAATATAGTCCCGAGTAGAGTTACCGATAGACGAAGACGAAAGAGGGGATGCCTTCCCGGGGCATCCCCAAGCTTAGGATTTTGGTTGTCCTTGAATTTTACCTTGGGGTGCCTTGGGCATCCCCAAGCTTAGGCTCTTGCCACTCTTTGTTCCATAGTCCATCAAAGCCATACTCAAAACTTGAAAACTTCACAACACAAAACTTAGCCAAAAATCTCGTGAGCTCTGTTAGTATAATAAAGCAAACCACCACCCAAAGGTACTGTAATGAACTCATTCTTTGTTTATATTGGTGTTAAACCTACTGTATTCCAACTTCTCCATGATTCATACCCCCCGATACTACTCATAGTATCATCAAAATAAGCAAACAACACACGAAAAATAGAATCTTTCAAAAACAGAACAGTCTGTAGTAATCTGTAACTTTCGAATACTTCTGTAACTCTAAAATTGAAATAAATTGGTGGACGTGAGGAATTTGTCTATTAATCATTTGCAAAAAGAATCAACTAAAAATCACTCTCCAGTAAAAAATGACAGCCAATCTCGTGAGCGCTAAAGTTTTTGTTTTTTACAGCATGGTCGCATAAACTTCACACAACTCTCCCCAAAGGTTCTACTTGGCACAAACACTAATTAAAACAGAAAACCACATCTAGACAGAAGCTAGATGCAATATTTATTCCTAAACAGAAGCAAAAACAAAGAAAATAAAATTGTGTTGCCTCCCAACAAGCTCTTTCTTTTTAGCCATTAAGATAGGCTTGAGAATTCAATGATGCTCAGATGAAAGATAAGAATTGAAGCACAAATAGAGCATCATATAGCATGTGAAAATCACATCTAAGTCTAACATACTTCCTATGCATAGGCATTTTATAGGAAAACAAATTAGCAAGACAAACAAGATCTAGCATATGCAAGGAAGAAGAAAGAAACAATAGCAATCTCAACATAACGAGAGGTAATTTAGTAACATGAAAATTTCTACAACCATATTTTCCACTCTCGTAATAATTGCATGTAGGATCATAGGAAAATTCAAAAATATACCTATCACAAAACATATTCTCAACATGTTCCACATGCATACAAAGTTGACACTCTTCCGAAATAGTGGGATCAACATTAACTAAAGTCATGACCTCTCCAAACCCACTTTTATCAAAAAAAATCAAAAGATTGAACATTCTCCAAATATGTGGGATCTAAAGTTGACACTCTTCCAAACCCACTTTCAATATTATTGCAAACATTATTATCAATCTCATATATATCATGGGGCTTAAATAAATTTTCAAGATCATAAGAAGAATCACCCCAATCATGATCATTGCAACAAATAGTAGTTATAGCAAAACTAGCATCCCCAAGCTTGAGGTTTTGCATATCATTAACACAATTGACATTAAGATAATTTATAATAACATCATTGCAATCATGCTTTTCATCGAAGGAACTATCAAGTATGGGTGCAATAGCAACGATCTCATGTTTAACATAAGGAACTATAACAAATTCATCTTCATAAATATTGGCATCATGGCCACAAGAATAGCAAACTTCATGTTCATCAAGGAATATTTCAATCAAATCATCGGAATCATAATTATCTGTAGATTCATGCATATCATTATTTTCTTCCAAAGCAGCAGTCATCATTTCAATAAATTCTTTGACATAGACATTATGAGCATAGTTTTCATAGCAATATTTAAGTATGTCAAAATTTTCAGATTCATAGAGAGTAATATCATACTTTTCAATCAAAGAAGCAACTTCATAAGCACCCTTAAAAGCAACAAATTCTTCAATTTGTTCGATATCGTAGTAACTATAAACACCCTTTGCATAAGAAGATAAGATTTCATTATCATTAAACTCACATAGGTAGGGGAGGTGTTTTTAGGGTTCCTAGAGCAACAAGTGAAATCACAAATTTCACAAAGATTCCAGGCATAACACAGCAATCTGTTTATTTGATCCCATAAGAGTCTCCCTTTTTCAGACAAACGGTGATGCACAAAATGAGCACGCTCATCTAAAGATTCCCCATCAACTAGGCTAGTTGGGGTTTCAGCACGAGCGCATAAGGATCGAAGATGATCCAAGTAGAACACTTTAAGTGGATCCATATCAATAGATTTTTAGCAAGTCAAGATGCAAGCAAATAGAAGGCACATGGCAACACAAGCAAAAAAAGGCGAACGGAAAAAGGCAAAGGTGACGTGGGGGAGAGGAAAACGAGAGGCAAATAATGTAGTGCGAAGGATAAGGGTTTGTGATAGGTACTTGGTATATGAATTTTGCGTAGATCTCCCCGGCAACGGCGCCAGAAATTCTTCTTGCTACTTCTCGAGCTTGCGTTGTATTCCCTCGAAGAGGAAAGGGTGATGCAACACAGTAGCGTAAGTATTTCCCTCAGTTTTTGAGAATAAAGGTATCAATCTAGTAGAAGACCACGCGCGAGTCCCTCACACCTCCACAAACAAATAAGAACTTTGCAGCCAACGCGATAAGGGGTTGTCAATCCCTCCACAGTCACTTACGAAAGTGGGATCTGATAGATATAATAGGATAATAATTTTCATATTTTTGGTATAAGAATAGAAAGTAAATAAAGCAAGGTAAAGTAGATGGAAGATTAATATGATGAGAATAGACCCGGGGGCCATAGGTTTCACTAGTGGCTTCTATCATGATAGCAGAATTCTAAGGTGGGTGAACAAATTACTGTCGAGCAATTGATAGAAAAGCGCATAGTTATGAGAATATCTAGGCATGATCATTATATATAGGCATCACGTCCATAACAAGTAGACCGAAACGATTCTGCATCTACTACTATTACTCCACACATCGACCGCTATCCAGCATGCATCTAGAGTATTAAGTTCGTAAGAACAGAGTAACGCCTTAAGCAAGATGACATGATGTAGAGGGATAAAATCAAGCAATATGATATAAACCCCATCTTTTTATCCTCGATGGCAACAATACAATACGTGCCTTGCTGCCCCTACTGTCACTGGGAAAGGACACCGCAAGATTAAACCCAAAGCCAAGAACTTCTCCCATTGCAAGAACTATAGATCTAGTTGGCCAAACCAAACCAATATTTTGAAGAGACTTGCAACGATATTATAATCATACATAAAAGATTTCAGAGAAGAATCAAATATTGTTCATAGATAATCTTGATCATAAACCCACAATTCATCGGATCTCGACAAACACACCGCAAAAAGATTACATCGAATAGATCTCCTCGAATATCGAGGAGAACTTTGTATTGAGATCCAAAGAGAGAGAAGAAGCCATCTAGCTAATAACTATGGACCCGAAGGTCTGTGGGAAACTACTCACAACTCATTGGTGAGGCTATGGTGTTGATGTAGAAGCACTCCATGATCGATCCCCCTCCGGCAGAGCTCCGGAACAGGCCCCAAGATGGGATCTCACGAGAACAGAAGGTTGCGACGGTGGAAGGGTTTCGTCTGTTGCCTCGATGTTTTCAGGGTACAAGGATATATATAGGAGGAAGAGGGGCACCGGGGGAGCCAGAGGGGGCCCACGAGGGTGGGGGGCGCGCCCCTGCACTCGTGGCCACCTCTTTCGTTCCCTCGCGTGTACTCCAAGTCTTCTATGTAGATACGGTTCCAAAAATAACTCCCCCGAAGGTTTCATTTTGTCTGGACTCTGTTTGATATTCCTTTTCTGCGAAACATTGAAATAGGGAAAAAACAGCAATCTGCACAGGGCCTTGGGTTAGTAGGTTAGTACCAAAAATATTATAAAAGTGTATAATAAAGCCCATTAAACATCCAAAAACAGAATATATAATAGCATGGAACAATAAAAAAATTATAGATACATTGGAGACGTATCAAGCACCCCCAAGCTTAATTCCTGCTCGTCCTCGAGTAGGTAAATGATAAAAACAGAATTTTTGATGTGGAATGCTAACCAACATTATTCTCAATGTAATTCTCTTTATTGTGGCATGAATGTTCAGATCCGAAAGATTCAAGACAAAATCATATAATCTGGCTATGCTCCCTCTTCATCACACAAAATATTTAAATCATGCACAACCCCGGTTTCAGCCAAGCAATTGTTTCATACTAAAATCTTTTCAAACCTTTCAACTTTCATGCAATACATGAGCGTGAGCCATGGATATAGCACTATAGGTGGAATAGAGCGGTGGTTGTGGAGAAGACAAAAGAAGATGATAGTCTCACATCAACTAGGTGTATTAATGGGCTATGGAGATGCCCATCAATAGATATTAATGTGAGTGAGTAGGGTTTGCCATGCAACGGATGCACTAGAGCTATAAGTGTATGAAAGCTCATCAAAAGAAACTAAGTGGGTGTGCATCCAACTTCCTTGCTCATGAAGACCTAGGGCATTTGAGGAAGCCCATCGTTGGAATATACAAGCCAAGTTCAATAATGAAAATTGCCACTAGTATATGAAAGTGACAAAACAAGAGACTCTCTATCACAAAGATTATGGTGCTACTTTGAAGCACAGGTGTGGAAAATGATAGTAGCATTGTCCATTCTCTCTTCTCTCTCATATTTTTGGAGGGAGGTTTTCTCTTTTTTTAGCCCCCCTCTCTCTCTTTTTTGGGCCTTCTCTTGTTTTTTTCCTTTCTCACAAGGGACAATGCTCTAATAATGAAGATCATCACACTTTCATTTACTTACAACTCGAAGCTAGAACAAAATATGACTCGATGTGAATGCCTCCAGCGGAGTACCGGGATGTGCAATGAATCAAGAGTGACATGTATGAATGAATTTGTGAATGGTGGCCTTGCCAGAAATACAATGTCCACTACATGATCATGCATGGCAATATGACAATATTAAGCGTGTCATATGAATGGAACGGTGGAAAGTTGCATGGCAATATATCTCGGAATGGCTATGGAAATGCCATGATAGGAAGGTATGGTGGCTGTTTTGAGGAAGATATATAGTGGGTGTATGGTACCGGTGAAAGTTGCCGGTACAAGAGAGGCTAGCAATGGTGGAAGGGTGAGAGTGTGTATAATCCATGGACTCAACATTAGTCATAAAGAACTCATATACTTATTACACGAATCTATGAGTTATCAAAACAAAGTATAAAAATGCATGCTCCTAGGGGAAGGGTGTTGGGGAGAGTAGTATTTCAAAAATTTCCTACGATCACGCAAGATCTATCTACTAGATGCATAGCAACGAGAGGGGAGAGTGTGTCTACGTACCCTCGTAGACCAAAAGCGGAAGCGTTTATCAACGCGGTTGATGTAGTCGTGCACCTTCACGATCCATCCCGATCTAGTACCGAATGTACGGCACCTCCGCGTTCAGCACACGTTCAACTCGATGACGTCCTCGCCTTCTTGATCCAGCAAGGCGGGCGAAGTAGTAGATGAGTTCCGGCAGCACGACGGCGTGGTGACGGTTGTTGATGAAGAACAATCTCTGCAGGGCTTCGTCAAGCACTACAGAAACTAGACGGAGGATAAACTAGAGAGTCGGGGTTGCCGGCACACGGCTTGGTGTATCTTGATGTGTCTTGGGTCTAGCCCTACCCCTCTATTTATATGTTGAGTCTAGGGGTCGAAACTTGGAGTAAAAGCCTTCACAAATTCGATTTCACCCAAAGGGAAGAGTCCTCCTCGGACTCCAGGGCCAGACGCCAGGGTTCTCGGCGTCTGGACCCAGACGCCAGGGACCCTGGCATCTTGCCCCTAGACTACGCAAAACTTCCTTTTGCGCTTTCTAAAAACCTTGTGTGCTTTCCCCTTTGGCCCAAATAAAGTGTTCTCGTACCCAAACATTTCGGGAAACATCCGGAACCCCTTCCGGTGAATTCTGTAACCCTTCCGGAGGTCAAACACTATTATCCCATATATCAATCTTTATCTCCGGACCATTCCGGAGTTCCTCGTCATGTCCGTGATCACATCCGGGACTCCGAATAACATTCGGTCACCAACATACATAACTCATTAAATATTATATCGTCAACGAACGTGTAAGCGTGCGGACCCTACGGGTTCGAGAACTATATAGACATGACCGAGACATCTCTCCGTTCAATAACCAATAGTGGAACCTGGATGCCCATATTGGCTCCTACATATTCTACGAATATCTTTATCGGTCGAACCGCATAACAACATACGTTGTTCCCTTTGTCATCGGTATGTTACTTGCCCGAGATTCGATCCTCGGTATCACTATACCTAGTTAATCTCGTTACCGGCAAGTCTCTTTACTCGTTCTGTAATACATCATCTCATGACTAACTCATTAGTCATTTTCTTGCAAGGCTTATTATGATGTGTATTACCGAGAGGGCCCAGAGATACCTCTCCGACACTCAGAGTGACAAATCCTATTCTTGATCTATGCCAACACCACGAACACCTTCGGAGACACCTGTAGAGCATCTTTATAATCACCCAGTTACGTTGTGACGTTTGATAGCACACAAGGTGTTCCTCTGGTATTCGGGAGTTGCATAATCTCATAGTCATAGGAACATGTATAAGTCATGAAGAAAGCAATAGCAGTAAAACTAAACGATCATAGTGCTAAGCTAACGGATGGGTCTTGTCCATCACATCATTCTCCTAATGATGTGATCTCGTTGATCAAATGACAACTCATGTCTATGGCTAGGAAACATAACCATCTTTGATCAATAAGCTAGTCTAGTAGAGGCATACTAGGGACATACTATTTTGTCTATGTATTCACACATGTACTAAGTTTCCGGTTAATACAATTCTAGCATGAATAAAAGACATTTATCATGCTATAAGGAAATGCAAATAACATCTTTATTATTGCCTCTAGGGCATATTTCCTTCAGTCTCCCACTTGAACTAGAGTCAATAATCTAGATCACATCACCATGTGATTAACACCAATAGTTCACATCACCATGTGACTAACACCCATAGTTCTCATCGCCATGTGACCAATACCCAAAGGGTTTACTAGATTCAACAATCTAGTTCACATCGTCATGTGATTAACACCCAAAGAGTACTAAGGTGTGATCATGTTTTGCTTCATGAGAGAAGTTTAGTCAGCGGGTCTGTTACATTCAGATCCGTATGTACTTTTGCAAATTTCTATGTCTACAATGCTCTGCACGAAGCTACTTTAGCTAATTGCTCCCACTTTCAATATGTATCCAGATCGAGACTCAGAGTCATCCAGATCGGTGTTAAAGCTTGCATCGACGTAACTCATTACGACAAACTCTTTATCACCTCCATAACCGAGAAATATTTCCTTAGTCCTCTAAGGATAATTTTGACCGCTGTCCAGTGATCTACTCCTGGATCACTATTGTACCTCCTTGTTAGTCTCATGGCAAGGTACACAACAGGTTTGGTACATAGCATGGCATACGTTATAGAACCTATGACTGAGGCATAGGGAATGACTTTCATTCTTTCTCTATCTTCTACCGTGGTCGGGTTTTGAGTCTTACTCAACTTCATACCTTGCAACATAGGCAAGAACTCTTTCTTTGACTGTTCCATTTTGAACTACTTCAAAATCTTGTCAAGGTATGTACTCATTGAAAAAACTTATCAAGCGTCTTGATCTATCTCTATAGATCTTGATGCTCAATATGTAAGCAGCTTTACCGAGGTTTTTCTTTGAAATACTCCTTTCAAACACTCCTTTATGCTTTCCAGAAAATTCTACATCATTTCTGATCGACAATATGTCATTCACATATACTTATCAGAAAGGCTCGCAAGTCTGTAAATACTTTGATCAACTTATCAAAGCGTATATTCCACCTTCGAGATGCTTGTACCAGTCCACAGATGGATCGCTGGAGCTTGCTTATTTAGCACCTTTAGGATTGACAAAACCTTGTGGCTGCATCATATACAACTCTTCTTTAATAAATCCATTAAAGAATGCAGTTTTTTATCCATTTGCCAGATTTCATAAAATGCGGCATTTGCTAACATGATTCGGACAGACTTAAGCATCGCTACGAGTGAGAAAATCTCATAGTAGTCAACACCTTGAACTTGTCGAAAACCTTTCACAACAAGCCGAGATTTGAAGATAGTAACATTACCATCGGCGTCAGTCTTCCTCTTAAAGATCAATTTATTTTTAATGGATTGCTGATCATCGGGCAAGTCAACCAAAGTCCACACTTTGTTCTCATACATGGATCCCATCTCAGATTTCATGGCATCAAACCATTTTGCGGAATCTAGGCTCATCATCGCTTCCTCATAGTTCATAGGTTCATCATGGTCTAGTAACATGACTTCCAGAACCGGGTTGCCGTACCACTCTGGCGAGGAACGTACTCTGGTTGATCTACGAAGTTCAGTAGTAACTTGATCCAAAGTTTCATGATCATCATCATTAGCTTCCTCACTAATTGGTGTAGGAATCACTGGGACTACTTTCTGTGATGTGCTACTTTCCAATTCGGGAGAAGGTACAATTACCTCATCAAGTTCCACTTTCCTCCCACTCACTTCTTTCGAGAGAAACTCCTTCTCTAGAAAGGATCCATTTTAAATAACGAATATCTTGCCTTTGGATCTGTGATAGAAGGTGTACCCAACAGTCTCTTTGGGTATCATATGAAGACACATTTCTCCGACTTGGGTTCGAGATTATCAGGTTGAAGCTTTTTCACATAAGCATCGCAGCCCCAAACTTTAAGAAACAACAACTTTGGTTTATTGCTAAACCACGGTTCATAAGGCATCGTCTCAACGGATTTAGATGGTGCCCTTATTTAACGTGAATGCAGTTGTCTCTTATGCATAACCCAAAACGATAGTGGTAAATCGGTAAGAGACATCATAGATCGTACCATATCTAATAAAGTACGGTTACGACATTCGAACACACCATTACGCTGTGGTGTTCCGGGTGGCGTGAGTTGTGAAACTATTTCATATTGTTCTAAATGAAGGCCAAACTCGTAACTTCAAATATTCGCCTCCGCGATCAGATCGTGGAAACTTTTATTTTCTTGTTACGATGATTCTCTACTTCACTCTGGAATTCTTTGAACTTTTCAAATGTTTCAGACTTGTGCTTCATCAAGTAGATATACCCATATCTGCTCAAATCATCAGTGAAGGTCAGAAAATAATGATACCCGCTGCGAGCTTCAACACTCATCAGTCCACATACATCAGTATGTATGTTTTCCGACAAATCTGTTGCTCGCTCCATTGTTCCGAAGAACAGAGTTTTAGTCATCTTGCCCATGAGGCATGGTTCGCAAGCACCAAGTGATTCATAATCAAGTGATTCCAAAAGTCCATCACTATGGAGTTTCTTCATGCACTTTACACCAATATGACCTAAACGGCAGTGCCACAAATAAGTTGCACTATCATTATTAACCTTGCATCTTTTGGCTTCAATATTATGAATATGTGTATCACTACGATCGAGATCCAACAAACTATTTTCATTGGGTGTATGACCATCGAAGGCTTTATTCATGTAAACAGAATAACAATTATTCTATGAATTTAAATGAATAACCGTATTGCAACAAACATGATCAAATCATATTCATGCTTAACGCAAATGCCAAATAACATTTATTTAGCTTCTACACGAATTCCGAAAGTATAGGGAGTGTGCAATCAATCTTGGAACCACTTCCAACACACATCGTCACTTCACCTTTAACTAGTCTCTATTCATTTTGCAACTCTTGTTTCGAGTTACTAATTTTAGCAACTGAACCGATATCAAATACCTAGGGGTTGCTATGAACACTAGTAAAGTACACATCAATAATCTGTATATCAAATATACCTTTGTTCACTTGCCATCCTTCTTATCCACCAAGTATCTAGGGCAGTTCCACTTCTAGTGACCATTTCCTTTGTAGTAGAAGCACTTAGTTTCAGGCTTGAGTTTAGCTTTGGGTTTCTTCATGGGAGTAACAACTTGCTTGTCATTCTGCTTGAAGTTCCCCTTCTATCCCTTTGCCCTTTACGTGAAACAACTGGTCTTGTTAACCATCAACACTTGATGCTCTTTCTTGATTTCTACCTTCACCGATTTCAGCATCGCGAAGAGCTCGGGAATTACTTTCGTCATCCCTTGCATATTATAGTTCATCACGAAGTTCTACTAACTTGGTAATAGTGTCTAGAGAACTTTGTCAATTACTATCTTATCTGGAAGATTAACTCCCACTTGATTCAAGCAATTGTAGTACCCAGACAATCTGAGCACATGCTCACTGGTTGAGCTATTCTCCTCCATCTTGTAGGCAAAGTACTATCAGAGGTCTTATACCTCTCGACACGGGCATGAGTATGAAATACTAATTTCAACTCTTGGAACATCTCATATGCTCCGTGGCGTTCAAAACGTTTTTGAAGTCCCAGTTATAAGCCGTAAAGCATGGTGCACTAAACTATCAAGTAGTCATCATACCGAGCTTTTGTCAAAACGTTCATAACGTTTGCATCTACTCCTGCAATAGGTCTGTCACCTAGCGGTGCATCAAGGACATAATAATTATGTGCAGCAATGAGGATAATCCTCAGATCACGGACCTAGTCCGCATCATTCCTACTAACATCTTTCAACTTAGTTTTCTCTAGGAACATATTAAAAACATAGGGGAGCTATAACGCGAGCTATTGATCTACAACATAATTTGCAAATACTATCAGGACTAAGTTCATGATAAATTAAAGTTCAATTTAATCATATTACTAAAGAACTCCCACTTAGATAGACATCCCTCTAGTCATCCAAATGATCACGTGATCCAAATCAACTAAACCATGTCCGATCATCACATGAGATGCAGTAGTTTTCAATGGTGAACATCTTATGTTGATCATATCTACTATATGATTCACGCTCGACCTTTCCATCTCCAGTGTTCCGAGGCCATGTCTATACATGCTAGGCTCGTCAAGTTTAACCTGAGTATTCTGCATGTGCAAAACTATCTTACACCCGTTGTATTTGAACGTAGAGCTTATCACACCCGATCATCACGTGGTGTCTCGGCACGATGAACTTTCGCAACGGTGCATACTCAAGGAGAACACTTGTACCTTGAAATTCTTGAAAGGGATCATCTTATAATGCTACCGCCGTACTAAGCAAAATAAGAAGCATAATAAGATAAACATCACATGCAATCATAATATGTGACATGATATGGCCATCATCATCTTGTGCTTTTGATCTCCATCTCCAAGGCACCGTCATGATCACCATCATCACCGGCGCTACATCTTGATCTCCATCGTAGCATCGTTGTCGTCTCACCAACTATTGCTTCCAAGACTATCGCTACCGCTTAGTGATAAAGTAAAGCAATTACATGGCGACTATATTTCATACAATAAAGTGACAACCATATGGCTCCTGCCAGTTGCCGGTAACTTTACAAAACATGATCATCTCATACAATAACGTATAACTCATCATGTCTTGACCATATCACATCACAACATGCCCTGCAAAAACAAGTTAGACGTCCTCTACTTTGTTGTTGCAAGTTTTACGTGGCTGCTACGGGCTTAGCAAGAACCGTTCTTACCTACGTATACAAAACCACAACGATATTTCGTCAAATATGTGATGTTTTAACCTTCACAAGGACCGGGCGTAGCCACACTCGATTCAACTAAAGTTGGAGAAACTGACACCCACCAGCCACCTGTGTGCGAAGCATGTCGGTAGAACCAGTCTCGCGTAAGCGTACGCATAATGTCGGTCCGGGCCACTTCATCCAACAATACCGCCGAATCAAAGTATGACATGTTGGTAAGCAGTATGACTAGTATCATCCACAACTCACTTGTGTTCTACTCGTGCATATCATCTACGCATAGACCTGGCTCCGATACCACTGTTGGGGAGCGTAGTATTTCAAAATTTTCCTACGATCACGCAAGATCTATCTACTAGATGCATAGCAACGAGACGGGAGAGTGTGTCTATGTACCCTCGTAGACCGAAAGCGGAAGCGTTTATCAACGCGGTTGATGTAGTCGTGCACCTTCACGATCCGTCCCGATCTAGTACCGAACGTACGGCACCTCCACGTTCAGCACACGTTTAGCTTGATGACGTCCTCGCCTTCTTGATCCAACAAGACGGGAGAAGTAGTAGATGAGTTTCGGCAGCACGACGGCCTGGTGACGGTTGTTGATGAAGAACAATCTCTGCAGGGCTTCGCCAAGCACTACAGAAACTAGACGGAGGATAAACTAGAAGGTCGGGGTTGCCGGCACACGGCTTGGTGTATCTTGATGTCTCTTGGGTGCTAGCCCTACCCCTCTATTTATATGTTGAGAATTGGGGTCGAAATTTGGAGTAAAAGCCTTCACAAAGTCGGTTTCACCTGAAAGGCAAGAGTCCTTCTCGGACTCCAGGGCCAGATGCCAGGGTTCTTGGCGTCTGGACCCAGACACCAGGGACCCTGGCGTCTGGCCCCTAGGCTCCGCAAAACTTCCTTTTGCGCTTTCCAAAAACCTTGTGTGCTTTCCCCTTTGGCCCAAATAAAGTGTTCTCGTACCCAAACATTTCGGGAAACATCCGAACCCCTTCCGGTGAATTCCGTAACCCTTTCGAAGGTCAAACACTATTATCCATATATCAATCTTTATCTCTGGACCATTCCGGAGTTCCTCGTCATGTCCGTGATCACATCCGGGACTCCGAATAACATTCGGTCACCAACATACATAACTCATTAAATACTATATCGTCAACGAACGTTTAAGCGTGCGGACCCTACGTGTTCGAGAACTATGTAGACATGACCGAGACATCTCTCCGATCAATAACCAATAGCAGAACCTGGATGCCCATATTGGCTCCCACATATTCTACGAAGATATTTATCGGTCGAACCGCATAACAACATACGTTGTTCCCTTTGACATCGGTATGTTACTTGCCCGAGATTCGATCGTCGGTATCACTATACCTAGTTAATCTCGTTACCGGCAAGTCTCTTTACTCGTTCCGTAATACATCATCTCGTGACTAACTCATTAGTCATTTGCTTGCAAGGCTTATTATGATGTGTATTACCCAGAGGGCCCATAGATACCTCTCCGACACTCGGAGTGACAATTCCTATTCTTGATCTATGCCAACACCACAAACACCTTCGGAGACACCTGTAGAGCATCTTTATAATCACCCAGTTACATTGTGACGTTTGATATCACACAAGGTATTCCTCCGGTATTCGGGAGTTGCATAATCTCATAGTCATAGGAACATGTATAAGTCATGAAGAAAGCAATAGCAGTAAAACTAAACGATCATAGTGCTAAGCTAACAGATGGGTCTTGTCCATCACATCATTCTCCTAATTATGTGATCTCGTTGATCAAATGACAACTCATGTCTATGGCTAGGATACATAACCATCTTTGATCAATAAGCTAGTCTAGTAGAGGCATACTAGGGACATACTGTTTTGTCTATGTATTCGCACATGTACTAAGTTTCCGGTTAATACAATTCTAGCATGAATAAAAGACATTTATCATGATATAAGGAAATGCAAATAACATCTTTATTATTTCCTCTAGGGCATATTTCCTTCAAAGGGTTGGAAGGAGTTAACCATCGCGCGATCCGACCTCCACACAAAGGATGACACTCAATAAATAAATCATGCTCCAACTTCGTCACATAACGTTTCACCATACGTGCATGCTACGGGAATCACAAACTTTAACACAAGTGTTTCTCAAATTCAAAATTACTCCACTAGCATGACTCCAATATCATCATCCTCATATCTCAAAACAATCATCAAGTATCAAACTTCTCCTATCATTCATTGCACTTGTATGACAGTTTTTACTATACTCATCTTCGATGCCTATCATATTAGGACTAGTTTTATAACCCAAGCACATTACCATGCTGTTCTAATAGACTCTCAAATAGATATAAGTGAATCATGAGAGATAAATAATTTCTACAAAATAAAACCACCACCGTGCTCTAAAAGATATAAGTGGAGCACTAGAGCAAAACTATCTAGCTCAAAAGATATAAGTGAAGCACATAGAGTATTCTAATAAATTATAAATCATATTTATCTCTCTTAAATGGTGTGTCCAGAAAGGATGATTGTGGCAAACTAAAAAGCAAAGACTCAAATCATACATGACGCTCCAAGCAAAACACATATCATGTGGTGAATAAAAATATAGTCCCGAGTAGAGTTACCGATAGACGAAGACGAAAGAGGGGTTCCCGGGGCATCCCCAAGCTTAGAATTTTGGTTGTCCTTGAATTTTACCTTGGGGTGCCTTGGGCATCCCCAAGCTTAGGCTCTTGCCACTCTTTGTTCCATAGTCCATCAAAGCCATACTCAAAACATGAGAACTTCACAACACAAAACTTAGCCAAAAATCTCGTGAGCTCCGTTAGTATAAGAAAACAAACCACCACTCAAAGGTACTGTAATGAACTCATTCTTTGTTTATATTGGTGTTAAACCTACTGTATTCCAGCTTCTCCATGATTCATACCCCCCGATACTACTCATATATTCATCAAAATAAGCAAACAACACACGAAAGCCAGAATCTGTCAAAAAACCCTGGGCGAGCCTCCTGCCCTCGTGGCCACCTCTTTCGTTCCCTCGCATATACTCCAAGTCTTCTGTGTAGATACGGTTCCAAAAATAACTCTCCCGAAGGTTTCATTCCGTTTGGACTCCGTTTGATATTCCTTTTCTGCGAAACACTAAAATAGGCAAAAAAAACAGCAATATGCATTGGGCCTTGGGTTAGTAGGTTAGTCCCAAAAATAATATAAAAGTGTATAATAAATCACATTAAACATCCAAAACAGAATATATAATAGCATGGAACAATCAAAAATTATAGATACGTTGGAGACGTATCAGGTCCATGTTCCCGGAATATTCGGGATCAACCCGCAGTATTGCTGCTCTGAGGGCGTTCGAAGTCGTGCCCAGGTAGTGTTCGACCAGATCTAGTACGGGCGTGTCGACGAGGTCGGGCATTAAGACCGTACACAGGGCGGCGACAGTTCGAGATAGGTTTACTGCTCCTGATGTCAAAGCGTCGGGATTAGCAAGTTCTTCAGTGAGAGCTAAAAATTCTGTCAGAATAACTCTCCTGGAGTCGTCGATGAACTCTAGGTTCCTGATGGCTTCTCGCCCCTCGTTGGTTACCCCAAGTGGAAGGTTTGAGATGCAGTGTAGCGGTAGTTTTCCCTTGGAAAAGATACTAAGGATCGATTTCCCCTGAGACTCCTAGTTTCAACAAGAAGGTGTCAACTGCTAACGGCGCCAGATATTAGCAATCAACTTGGACCTGCACACAGATACAAATAACTTTGCTCCCAACAAGTACAGAGAGGTTGTCAGTCCCTCCGGCCTTGTCGTTTACAAAGGGTCAAACGCAAGAGATAATAGTGATAGGTAAAACTGTAACTAGTATGTAAAAGCAGAAAGTAAATAGCGGATGTGATCAGTGATGGTAATATGGACCGGGGTCCCATGATGTTCACTAGTGATGTCTCTCTCCCAAAAGACGATAAAACAGCTATGTGAGGTAAACAAATTACAGCTGGGCAATTGACAGAATTATGTGCGCAAACCAATGCTAACTATGTTGCAAGAAAGGTAGAGGTTCAAAGCATGGGCGGTACGCCAAGGCAAGTAGACCGAAATACATCTGCATCTACTACTAATCATCCACCTTGAGATATCTATCCAGAACATCTCGCTGGTATTAAGTTGCAAGTCCCACCCATAGTGTAAACTCAAAGCAACAGACAACTGCATTAAAAGAACTTTGCGTAAAGTAAACAATCCTTGCACCCGCGAGTACAAGCACCGTTGTTTTCCCCCTTGTGGCAACAGCACATCCCCTAGACTCATGTTTCTGTCACTCAAACTAGTCATCGAGGGGCATGAACCCACAATCGAGCATAACATTCCCTCTTGGAGTCACTACCTACTACTTGGCCAAAGCAATAAATAGCAACGGAGAACATGCAAGAATTACTTAAGAACATAAATATAAAAGAGGTGAATCAAATATATTACTCAAACACAATCTGAACATAATCTCACAATCCATCGGATCCCAGCAAACTCAACATAGCAACAGCATAAGGATTACATATGTGCCTCGATCATGTAGGGCAGCTCACGAGGTCTAATTAGTGAAGCACAAGAAGGGGAGGAGAACATCACATAGCTACTGGTCATGGACCCATGGTCCAAGGGAGACTACTCACAACTCATCCGGGAGGCGTCCATGGTGGTGGAGAGGCTCCCGGTGGTGATCCTCCCCTCCGGCAGGGTGCCGGGAAGAGTTCTCCTGGTGCTCCCGATCTTGGAAGCGCGGCGGCGGCGGAACAGAGATGAGATCGTGAAAAAGGGTTCCATCCTCGAGGGTTTCGGGATGCGTGTTAAATATATGCCAAAGGGGGGCATCAGCGGAGCCCTGGGGGGCCCAGGCGCCCCCCCCCCCCCCCCC
>LR738710.1:888978227-888993265 GCA_902687465.1 Secale cereale
CCCCCCGGCGCGGCCAGGAGGGGGGCCGCGCCACCAGGGCGCCTGGAGCCCTGGTGGCCCCCCTCCGGCCCTACTTCGGCCGTGTGGAAGCTTCCGGAACGCTGATTTTTTATATAATTTTTCTGGGATTTTTCTGGCAGTTTACGTGATGGGAAAACCTGAAATACAAAAACAGCAGAAAACAGAAACTGGCACTGGGGTGCACTGAGTTAATAGGTTAGTCCAAATATGATCAAAAGTGTATGAAAGTGTATAAATAACATAGCAATATCACACAAAAGAGGCATGGAGCAAGCAGAAATTATAGATACGTTTTGGACGTATCAACATCCCCAAGCTTAATTCCTGCTATTAACCATATAATTTCTGTGGTGACATGCTATTAACCATATAAGGATTTTTCTGTGGTGACATCCTCGAGTAGGTAAATGATAACAAGTATAATTTCTGTGGTGACATGCTATTAACCATATAAGGATTTTTCATAGTCACATGACAAAAGCTTACTGAGACAATGAATCTGTAGTAATTAGGTTGCCTTATGAGAAAATCACAAAGAACTGAAAGTTTTACAATATGATACTGAAACATCAAATAGATTTGTAATGAGCATGGTGTGCAAATATGATAAAGTGATATCTCGCTTACCCCCTTTAGTGAAGCAAAACATAAATGCAGGGGCACCTCCAAGGTTTAAGTGATGACTAGATACCATGATTTCAGAATAAACGATATCATAATCATGCAAAAGACAATGGTACTTTGGGACAATGCACATTACACTCAGAATGACAATCATGCTCTCAGTAGCTGGTGCTTAAAGAAGGCGGAGACTCTCGAACCGTAGCTTTTGTTGGCAAGGTTGAAAACCCGTGGTCGGAAACAAAGACAAAGCATGTACCAGAGCTCTTGGTTTTTAAAAACAGAAGTAATATCTATTTTTTGGATATGCATGTTCCGTCAACGAATGCTAGCAGATAACTCAATTACTTCTCGAGCTGGACAAGTTTCGAGGAACGGCTCCCGAATGAGGAGGATCACATCCTCTTAATCTCCTTTGTTTATCACTGCCAAAGTTTTCTAATTTCTCATGAACAAAGCGTGAAGGAGGGTTTGTTTGTTTATATTATTTTTTAATGAGCCGGGCGCACTCAATGCCAGTTCCTTCTCGTGTTATAGGTTTGCACATTAGACATGCAATCCCGGGGTGAAGCTTGTCCAACTTAAAAAGATCATGAATTAACTACTACTTCCTCATGAACTAAAACAGAGGCACAAAACAGAAATGCATTTTTTTGAATAATTTCGAGATGGTACATGAAAGTCTTCGTTAGGAATGGCAGGTAAATACCATGTATAGGAAGGTATGGTGGACTCATATGGCATAACTGGTTTAAAGGATTTTGGATGCACAAGCAGTCAGTCCGCTTAGTACAGGTGGAGGTTAGCAAAAGACTGGGAGCGACCAACTAAGAGAGCAATGACGGTCATAATCATGCAGAGCGACAAAGCAACATTGAATCGGGCATGGAAGTTATATCGCTACTCAGAAATAAAAGATCATCAAGGCTTGACAGACTTTCTTTACAGTCTTAAATATGCGCGAGCATACGCCAAGTCAATCAAAATAAATTCTTGAAGGAAGATATTACTAAACCATACCACATCATAGGCAAACAAATCATGTTGGTACTCCAATAATACATTGGGAATCCCCCAGCTATTTGAGACTAACCATAAGAAAACATGAACTACTAAGCGCCATTATGCACGTAGCGTTTTTATCATAGACATATCGACCAATGCAACAGAAGCAAACTCTCTTAATAAGATAAGCATGATAACTAAAGAGAGTTCCAGCGACCAACTAAACAAAAGCTCTTTAAAAAGATAAGCATGAAAACTAAGAGCTAAGCATGATAGTAGCTATTGAAAGACCAAGAACACACACAGCAAAGATAGACATGAAAATTCTATGTTGTGTTCTAGGTTGAAGTGGAGCGTGTTTCTCTCCCACACAAAGGAAACTGAGTTCTGACTCGTTATGAAAAGCAAGCAAAGCTAACGAAAACTAAAAAGGAAAACTAAAAGCAAGACGCTCCAAGCATAGCACATAACACATGAAGTGATAAAAATATAGTGGAACGAAAGACGAACTGATAATGTTGATGGAGAAGGGGATGCACGGGGGCATCCCCAAGCTTAGACGCTTGAGTCTCCTTGAATATTCCTTGGGGGTGCATGGGGGCATCCCCAAGCTTGAGCGTTTGACACTCCTGAATCTTTTTATCATCTTCCCTCGCACACTTGAAAACTCCCTTCATACATAACTCATCATAATCTGATTAGCGAGGTTAGTACCCATAATAATATAATTGTTCCTTGCTGGAAATAAGGATATTCTTGAAGGTCTACTGTTTCTCAAAGTTGCCAAAAGGTTTTTGCAAAGAAAAAGCAAGCTCAAGGTTTGCAAAATGAAGGAAAGGCAAAACAGGACAGAATCTGTGAAAAACAGAACAGCAGGTAGTAAATGATTTTTTCGGGGCACTTCTGCAACTCTAATCAAAAAACTCAGAACAGACGCCCGAAAGACAATTGTATAGAGCACGCTGTCGAAAAAATTCAGACCAAAAAGATGATCTGGTGATTTTATACGAATTTTTCTGTCCAAGGACAGAATCTGTTTCCTGGACAGCACGTCACAACTTTTGAACTTTCTTGCAATCGGAGGCTAAACTTGGCACAAAGCTGAAAAATAAAGATACAATGATGTTGCTACAGTAGTAACAAACATCAAGACCACTAAAACTGAAAGAACAAACTGAAAGCAAAGATAACAAGGGTTGTCTCCCTAGAGCTCTTTCTTTATAGCCATAAAGACAGGCTTAAGACTTTTAATGATGCTCTCGTAGGAATAAGAGTTGAAGAACAAAAGAGAGCATCAAGAAGCAAATACCAAACACATTTAAGCCTAACATGCTTCCTATGCATAGGAATATTGCAATACAATAATTCATTGAAGCACAAAGCAATAAGCATAGGAAGACAAAACAAGTGCAGCTTCAAAACCTTCAACATAAAGAGAGGGAACTTGATATTATTGAAATATCTATAAGCATATGTTCCCTTCTCATAATAATGTTTAGTGGGATCACGAATAAACTCAACAATATAAGCATCAGATAAAGCATTGTTACCATGATCCACATGCAAAAAGGTATCATTACTCTTCATATAAGCAAAATCTTTCTTATTAGGAATAGTGAGAGTAAAGCAATCATAACCATCATGGTAATCATTGTATTTAGGAGGCATATCATAATCATAATAACTTTTATCCTCGATAGTAGGTGGACCGAAAACATCATATTCATCATTGTAATCATATATAGGAAGCAAAGTATCATCAAAGTAAATTTTCTCTTCAAAAGTTGGGGGACTAAAAATATCATGTTCATCAAACGTGTCATCCCCAAGCTTAGAGCTTTCCATGTCATTAGCAATATTGATATTCAAAGAAAGCATACTAATAACATCACCACCATCATGATTGTTATGCAAATAATAAAGTTCCATAGGTTTTTTAATTTTTCTTCAAACACATCATGTCCCAAAGCAAGGTAGAGCTTATAAAGCTCTCTCATATTTTTGTTGTTTTCCATTAAGCAAAACTAGTGAAAAGACATAAATAAAACTGAAAGGTAAACTAACAAGACTAAAAAGCAAAGGTAAAAGATAGCGTGCAACTCCCCTATCTTGAAGAGTGGAGTCCCCGGCAACGGCGCCAGAAAACTTTGCTTGATGGCTTCTCGCCCCTTGTTGGTTACCCCAAGTGGAAGGTTTGAGATGCAGTGTAGCGGTAGTTTTCCCATGGCAAAGATACCAAGGATCGATTTCCCCTGAGACTCCTAGTTTCAACAAGAAGGTGTCAACTGCTAACGGCGCCAGATATTAGCAATCAACTTGGACCTGCACACAGATACAAATAACTTTGCTCCCAACGAGTACAGAGAGGTTGTCAATCCCTCCGGCCTTGTCGTTTACAAAGGGTCAAACGCAAGAGATAATAGTGATAGGTAAAACTGTAACTAGTATGTAAAAGCAGAAAGTAAATAGCGGATGTGATCAGTGATGGTAATATGGACCGGGGTCCCATGATGTTCACTAGTGATGTCTCTCTCCCAAAAGACGATAAAACAGCTATGTGAGGTAAACAAATTACAGCTGGGCAATTGACAGAATTATGTGCGCAAACCAATGCTAACTATGTTGCAAGAAAGGTAGAGGTTCAAAGCATGGGCGGTATGCCAAGGCAAGTAGACCGAAATCCATCTGCATCTACTACTAATCATCCACCTTGAGATATCTATCCAGAACATCTCGCTGGTATTAAGTTGCGAGTCTCACCCATAGTGTAAACTCAAAGCAACAGACAACTGCATTAAAAGAACTTTGCGTAAAGTAAACAATCCTTGGACCCACGAGTACAAGCACCGTTGTTTTCCCCCTTGTGGCAACAGCACATCCCCTAGACTCATGTTTCTGTCACTCAAACTAGTCATCGAGGGGCATGAACCCACAATCGAGCATAATGTTCCCTCTTGGAGTCACTGCCTACTACTTGGCCAAAGCAATAAATAGCAACGGAGAACATGCAAGAATTACTTAAGAACATAAATATAAAAGAGGTGAATCAAATATATTACTCAAACACAATCTGAACATAATCTCACAATCCATCGGATCCCAGCAAACTCAACATAGCAACAGCATATGGATTACATATGTGCCTCGATCATGTAGGGCAGCTCACGAGGTCTAATTAGTGAAGCACAAGAAGGGGAGGAGAACATCACATAGCTACTGGTCATGGACCCATGGTCCAAGGGAGACTACTCACAACTCATCCGGGAGGCGTCCATGGTGGTGGAGAGGCTCCCGGTGGTGATCCTCCCCTCCGGCAGGGTGCCGGGAAGAGTTCTCCTGGTGCTCCCGATCTTGGAAGCGCGGCGGCGGCGGAACAGAGATGAGATCGCGAAAAGGGGTTCCGTCCTCGAGGGTTTCGGGACGCGTGTTAAATATATGCCAAAGGGGGGCATCAGCGGAGGCCTGGGGGGCCCAGGCGCCCCCCCCCCCCCCCCCCCCCCCCGGCGCGGCCAGGAGGGGGCCGCGCCACCAGGGCGCCTGGAGCCCTGGTGGCCCCCCTCCGGCCCTACTTCGGCCGTGTGGAAGCTTCCGGAACGCTGATTTTTTATATAATTTTTCTGGGATTTTTCTAGCAGTTTACGTGATGGGAAAACCTGAAATACAAAAACAGCAGAAAACAGAAACTGGCACTGGGGTGCACTGAGTTAATAGGTTAGTCCAAATATGATCAAAAGTGTATGGAAGTGTATAAATAACATAGCAATATCACACAAAAGAGGCATGGAGCAAGCAGAAATTATAGATATATTTTGGACGTATCAGTTCCCAAACTTGATCTCCTGATGGGCGGCAAAACTTTTGACCTGGGCGAGGTGGCCGATCAGGCCGGCGTGCGGCATAATACTGTCGAATGCGAAGATCTATCGAGGGACGAAGGTGCCCCCGGTGTGGATGTCATCGTTGATGGCAAGGCGAGCCATCGATCCTTCGGTGATCTCATAACGGAACTCTCAATGAAAGCACCAATGTCGGTGTCAAAACCAGTGGATCTCGGGTAGGGGGTCCCGAGCTGTGGATCTTGGATCAATGGGTAACAAGCGATGAAGGAGACGATGTTTACCCAGGTTCGGGCCCTCTTGAAAAGGTAAAACCCTACGTTCTGCTTGATTATATTGAAGTGTATAGGATGATTACAAAGTCAATCTACCACGAGATCAGATGAACTAAACCCTAGGTGAGTAGGATGATGGTTCGTCTTCTAGCCTCTATGGACTAAACCCCTTGGTTTATATAGACAACATGATTACTAGTGTTACACATGATTGGTTACAACAAGAGAGTAAACATGCTGGTTCTACCATCTTAACTTGGAGGACACATCAAGGCTTCAAAGGTTTCCTGTCCGGACATGGAGTCGTTTCATAGCTTCGGTCTTCTAGTAGTCACAGAGCGCCCACTTATCCGGCCCATAAGACATACGCCGGCAGCTCGAGGACCCCTTAGTCCAGGACTCCCTCAGATGGTGCGCTGGCGGAAGACGTCAAGGCCTTCTACGCTCACGTACGTGATTGCCGCCGTATCGACTCGAATTTTACCTTGTAGCTCTCTCTGTATCTTGTGCTTCTTGTTCGTTGCCTTCTGTAACATGTGTCAATGCATGCCTTCGTCTCTAATTGCAGGTATTCGCCAATAGTGTTGAGAAGATTGGCAGCACCAACAGCTACGCGCTCTTCGGACACCCCGACATCTTGGAAGTTGCGGCGGAAGTCGCCGAGAGGTGCATCTGTGTGGTTGAGAGTATTCTCTCCGTGGTGGTCAATTAGTTAGCTACCTAGCGTTCATCGCATCCAGTCAACGACAGCCAGTTGAAAGATTGTCGGTTCGTGATTGCCAAGTGCAATGAGGCTACGTTCGCAAGCATCCTTTGCTCGATGCCCTTTACAACTTTAAGATGCCAACATCTGGGTTTATCGACTTGGGAGGGATCCCCGACGCCAAAAGCCCTTCACCACCATCGTCCGTCTCCAAGAGAGGCGCGGAAGGTGGGCCACTTCAGGGGTGTGGCAGAGGAGTTCAACGAGTGGATCAATTCTTGGAAGTCAATTGGGTGTTACGAGTGGATCGTGATCTTCTCGTACAACGATGAATAGAGGTGAGGTTCGTGGGTGCATCAATCTGCCCTTTTGCATCCGTTTTTGTACTGTGAACTATTAGTCATATCCACAATGTTGGTTTAGACTCTTTTGTTTGGGTATCTTTTCATTTATATCAGTGATATGCAAAATGGTTTGCAAAATCTTTGTTTAGTCTATTTAAATTTTGGGTCCATAGAAGAATTTGTTTAATGATCTGGAGAGCTGGGATGCGGGAGCAAAGAGAGGTTTTGTGCGTACAAATGTTTTTATAATGAACTTTTATACTTATTTTAAACTACGTGTACCATATTACAATTTAAATAAATATAATTTTCTAATACTCATCAACATAACCATGTTTTCAAATAATTGTTATATATTAATTGTTATACAATTGTAATATATAGAATTAAATTTTTTGATCCTATAATTTTTAAATTGTATGATTATATGATGTACCAACAATTATCTTTCCTTTAAAAAATCCTTCAAATTAATTTATCTAATAATGCATAAACTATATAGCGTATATACATATATTTGCATATCTGTGTGTGTGTTCATATATCTTTTAATATTAGTGAATAACATGATAGATATTTCTAAATCATATACACACTAACAAATATTATGATATAATAGTGGTTTCCAGTGTGTATTAAGCAACCATATTCAAAGAAAATTCTAGTACATAGCAAATGTGACTCTCAAATTGGGTTTGGTGATAGAATCATCGAAGAACCATAAATGTTGTGCTTGTACTTTTGCACATCATTCGGTTATCTGACATGCTCATGTGGATTCCCTTGATCTGATTTGCTGCAAATGATATGTCCTATCCGTTTCTCTCGAATGCAAAATTGTGCACTGGTATAAACACTGGAACCTAGTTATCATATACTCCCTCCGTCCCAAAATAAATGTCTTGACCTTAGTATAACTTTACACTAGAGCTAGTATAAAGTTGAGACACTTATTTTGAGACAGAGGGAGTATTTCGTTATAATACTAAGACATCCATCATAAAGGAGACTAGCATATTTAAAGTCAGCTTCGCCAGCCAGATTGGTTTGCCTCCGCATGATACAAACTTTTAGTATGTGGACAGGAAGCCATCCACGAGAGAGTATCTAGTAAGTGAGAGGTATAACAAGGTTAAAAGTATGTGTGTGTGGCCTAGGGCTACCGTGATATCAAAGTTCAAGCTTGTTGTATGCATGCTACTTTTTTTAGAAAAGGAGGATGACCCCCGGTCTCTGCATCTGGGCGATGCATACGGCCACTTTATTAATTATTCTTACAAGACCTTACAAAGTAATATCACAGTAAGACTAAAGCTGCCGTCTAAGCAACAAACTGTCGCTACACCTATCCAGTTGATTAAGGGGCGCAGATAGCCTGGGCCTTAAACCAAACAGACATCGCAGCCAAACCTAACATCTAAGACCTGAGAATCCATCCAGGACGCCTGCCGGGCATGGGTCTCGCTGGTCCGGCGTGCTCTCAGAGGCCGCCGCCGCCAACTGCCACCGCTTCATCTTCAGAACTGTACTGATGCATCAACCTTGCTCGGTCTAGCTAGCGTCGACGCCACCACGGCGCCCAACGGCACCTCCTCCCTGCGCGCAAACAGCTGAGCACGTCGCGGTCGCCACTGATACACCTCAGCACCATGCTGCCAAGTACCACCAGCCGACACAGCTTGTAGTCTTAGGAGAATCTGTCGTGCGTAGCACCTGCCGACCAGGCATGACAAAGCGTAGCACCTGTCGGTCAGGCATGACTTGACATCTCCACCGAAGCTCCGTGCAAGACGAAGCCGCTCCACCTCCTGCCTCTGACTTCCGGCGCTGCTCCACAAACGATGCTCCCAAGAGAGAAACGACACCGCAGTGTCGCCATCATGCTACTAGTGGAACAAAGAACATATACTTTTTTTAGATTCAGAGATGATTTCTGGTGCTGCAATTCACTGACTGCTGTTTGATTGTCCGTATACATAACATAGCTATCGGATACCATGTTGTGTCATTTCATTGTGTTGTTGATTATTGTTGTGCAACGCTGCTTCGCATGTATCTACTGCTGCCTGCAATCTGCATCTTGCGTTCTTCATGGGGAGCTACTGGCTAGTTACTCTGTTGCTTATATTTTAAAATATTCCAAATATATCTATTATAAAAATCACTTTACATCAAAACATATGTTTGAAAAAAATGTTAATTATGTATTTAAAAAATATTCATGCAGTTTAAAAACAATGTTTATTACCATAAATTAATGTTCAACATGTATTTAAAAAAAAGCTTGTCCATTTATTCAAAAAAGTGTTCAAAACATGTATTCAAAGAATATGTACATCATATATATATATATATATATGAAAAATGTTCAGCGTGTTTAAAAAAATTTTGATTCAGCTGTACACTAAAAATATATATGGTATATTGAAAAAATACACATGTGTTGCTAAAAAAAGATAGAAATCAGCAAAGAAAAAAAGAAACCCAATACAAATAAAAAAATGTTAATACCAAAAAGAAAAAGAAAAACGAAAAAGACCAATGAAAAAATAAAAATGTTGAAACTCGAGAAGGAAACAAAGAAAGCCAAGAAAACAAACAAAGAAAGAAAAGCAAAAAAATCAGTGAAACCAAGAAAGGAACAAGAAAAAACAAGGAAACGGAAAAACGAGTAAAAGTCTTGAAAGAAATGAAGAAAGCCGGTGAAGAAAATAGATAAACAAAAACTGAGAGACGAGAGACTGGGGCTTTGTGAGGCGGAGGCTCGGGGCACGACGGAGAGACGAGAGAGGAGGCATGGAGCTAGGCGGAGCGCGACGTGATGTGAGCTTTGTCGAGGACCATGCATCGTATCCTCCGTCGCCGCGCGCGTCAAAGGGGCGAGCTCGCCTCCGATGCGCTGATCTCACTACACCATGGACACGTAGGCCGAGGGAGGCGGGCCCGCGTTCTCGTTGTTGCGAAGGAGTTATGCCGCCCCCGCTTCCCTAGCACGCGTTAGTATGAACGTGTTTGGTTGTCTGCATACGTCTCGATCAGGCCTGCGCGGAAAGAATCCGATATGTTTGATTGCATGTATATATACTATTGGGACTGCATAGCACGGAACTTAAAGCACCTTTAAGCCTGGTTCGCTAGAAAAGCTCAGATTGTCTCTGGCGAGGCAAACCGAGGCGAGCGGGCCCTTGCACGAGTGGAGACCCGAGGAATGTGAGGTGATTATATGAGGTCTTCTTCGACCTCGAGTAAGCTTCTATCTAATCTCATCTCTTCCTTGTCCCTCTGATCTACACAACAATGCTTCGATTCGATGTAAACTCTACACGAAAAAGATGCACCTCGATGCTACGGTTCCATTCAGGCGATCGGTTCGTAGTTTCGTCGGCCGTAAGTTCTTAATTTCATGTTCCCATTTGGAGCTATTCTGGACGAATTTTGTCAGATTCGTCGCGCATGATCAACCATTTAAATTTTCCTTTGACCAGCAGCCTAATCCCGCAGTTCCTCGCAGCATCCGTGTTGTAAGTTTTTGGTTTCAACGATCATAGTTTCATCTCTCTTTGAACAGCAGTCTACTACACTGACGCTACCATGTCGAGCTCCTCTGTCCTCTGCTCAGAGCCCTCCTATCCGTCCCTCTCGACGTCGAAGCCCCTCCCCTTGATCTCCTTGCCCGCGTCCTACTCCACTAGAGTCGTTTCCGGCGTCGCTCGTCTCGACCTACTCTCTGTCGTCTTCCTACTGCACTGACGCTGCAATGGCGCGCACACTGCATTGTTGTGTCATCTACCTTTATGCACATTGCAGTTCGCCACACCGCCGACGGAGTCGGTCGTCTTGGCCTCCTCTCTCTCGCCCTACTACACTGGAGTCGTTTCTAGCGTCGATCATATCGGCCTCCTCTCTCGTCCACTACACTGACGATACCATTGCACGAGCACTGCATTGTCCTCCTCTGTCAACTATCTTTGCGCGAGCACCACAACTAGTTCGCCGACGGTGTCACTCGCCATGCCCCCGACGGGTTCGCTCGCCCACGACTCCATGCTCGTCATGTCGGGCACGACGCGACGGCCACTATCCACCGCAGTCGCCACGGTCCGGCGCACACTGCATTTCTTCCCTCCTTCATCTGCTAGCTCTTAACCCTGTGTGCTAAGTGCAAGTGCTAGCTCTTAATCATACCTCATGCGTGCAACCAAACACCATGTCCATGTGCCGCTTAGGCCAATGCAGGCAACCAAACAAAGTGCACTTGCATATTACCTAATGCAGGGCACTACCAGAATAACGGCCGCTTGCTGACGGCCTTTTCTACGCCGACGGCCCCCATCGGCATAGATGATGGTATGCCAACGGTCGTGGAAAGGCTGTAGGCGTACTAAAGCCGTAAGCAAACCTCCATCTATGCCGACGGGGGCCGTCGGCGTAGCAGGACCGTTAGCGTATCGTCCTCTATGCCGACGGGGGCCACCGGCATAGGCCCACCGTCAGCACACAGGTGGGTTCGCCGTCCCAAGTCCAGACTGAGGGTTGACACCGTCACCACTATGTCGACGGCCCAGACGGAAGTCGTCGGCATAGTTAGTACACTTTTTTTATTCAGCAAAACCACGTGGGCACTATCTATGCCGACGGCCATGCCGTCAGCATATATATTATATGTTTTTTATTTCTCAGTTTACATTTTTAAAACTTTAGATTTGATTAATTCAAATCTAATTTATATATACTTGAACATACACAAATTATATATGGATTTGGGGCAGAATTTTCCATAGATTATGAATATCCAGTTTGTTTTTACTTTTGACTAGGTTAAAATGTAACCTCATGTAATTTTGCATATAGGTCCTTATACTTAGTAAAAATCACAAGTAATTGATACTTCCATAGATTTGGACAACTTTTAATAATATTTTATCATAATATTGCACCGTGTACTCATGCATGTGTGGAAGTGTTGTGGTATGCGTAGGCGCCCTTCTTGGGGCTGCGGGGTGTGCCCCCCCCCCCCTCCTCCACGGACGGCGGCGCGCGCCGTCACTTGGATGAGGGAAAACGTGCGGATCGGGTCGAGCCGGAGAGAATCTAGTGGTGGGTTAGGTCCAGATCGTGGTCGGGGATGTTCCTATTGGCTGCCATATCGCAAGCAGGTGGAAGAGTGTTGGAAATATGCCCTAGAGGCAATAATAAAATAGTTATTATTATATTTCCTTGTTCATGATAACCGTTTATTATCCATGCTATAATTGTATTGGTTGGAAACTTAAATACATGTGTGGATAAATAGACAAACTTTGTGTCCCTAGTAAGCCTCTTCAGGACTAGCTCGTTGATCAAAGATGACCGCGGTTTCCAGGTCATAGACATGAGTTGTCATTTGATAACGGGATCACATCATTAGGAGAATGATGTGATGGACGAGACCCAAACGTTAAACATAGCTGTTGATCGTATCAGTTATCGCTATAGTTTTCTGCATGTCAAGTATAAGTTCCTATGACCATGAGATCTTGTAACTCACTGACACCGTAAGAGTGCTTTGTGTGTGCCAAACGTCGCAACGTAACTGGGTGACTATAAAGGTACTCTACAGGTATCTCCGAAGGTGTCTGTTGAGTTGACATGGATCGAGACTGGGATTTGTCACTCCGTGTGACGGAGAGGTATCTCCGGGCCCACTCGGTAATACGTCATCTCAATGAGCTCAAAGTGACTAAGTAGTTAGTCACGGGATTATGTATTACGGAACGAGTAAAGAGACTTGCCGGTAACGAGATTGAACTAGGTATAGAGATACCGACGATCGAATCTCGGGCAAGTAACATACCGACGAGACAAAGGGAACTGTATACGGGATTGCCTGAATCCTTGACATTGTGGTTCATCCGATGAGATCATCGAGGAACGTGTGGGAACCAATATAGGTATCCAGATCCCGCTAATGGTTATTGACCTGGGAGTGTCTCGGTCATGTCTGCATAGTTTCCGAACCCGCAGGGTCTACACACTTAAGGTTCGGTGACGCTAGGGTTGTTAGTGAGAACAGTGCATGGTTACCGAAGGTTGTTCGGAGTCCCGGATGAGATCCCGGACGTGACGAGGGTCTCCGGAATGGTCCGGGGACGAAGATTGATATATAGGATGAGAGTGATCGGAGTCCGGAAGTGTTCCGGGGAGTATCGGGGAGTCGTCGGACGACCGAAAGGGGTTTCGGGGGTCCCGGCAAGTGTTGCGGGCCTCATGGGCCACAAGTGGGAGACGCAACAGCCCTCATAGGGCTGTGCGCCCCCCTTAGGGCCCTCACCACCCGCGCCAAGGGGCTGGGCCCCCCCTAGGGCTGCCGCACCCCTAGTCTTGGGGGGCAAGGCGCCTGGGGGGGAACCCTAGCCCTGGCCGCAGCCCTGTCCGCCGCCCCCCCCCCATCTCCCCTTGGCCGCCGCCCCTAGGGGTAAACCCTAGGGCGCCCCCTCCCCTCTACTCCCCCTATATAAAGAGAGGCAGAGGGAGGGCAGCCACACACGTTCGTGCCTCGGCGCTGCCCTCCCTCCATCGTAGAGATCTTCGTCCTTCCCGCAGTGCTTGGCGAAGCCCTGCTGGAATCCTCCACCACCATCTCCACCACGCCGTCGTGCTGCTGGTTTCTCCATCAACCTCTCCTTCCCCCTTGCTGGATCAAGAAGGAGGAGACGTCCCCGAGCTGCACGTGTGAAGAACGCGGAGGCACCGTCGGTTCGGTGCTAGGATCTTCAGCGATCTGAATCGCGGCGAGTACGACTCCATCAACCGCGTTCTTGAACGCTTCCGCTTAGCGATCTACAAGGGTATGTGGATCCAACTCTCCCCTCGTAGATGCATCTCCTAGATTGATCTTGGTGAGCGTAGGAAAAATTTTTGTTTCCCATGCAACGTTCCCCAACTTAGTAAAAATCACAAGTAATTGATACTTCCATAGATTTGGACAACTTTTAATAATATTTTATCATAATATTGCACCGTGTACTCATGCATGTGTGGAAGTGTTGTGGTATGCGTAGGCGCCCTTCTTGGGGCTGCGGGGTGTGCCCCCCCCCCCTCCTCCACGGACGGCGGCGCGCGCCGTCACTTGGATGAGGGAAAACGTGCGGATCGGGTCGAGCCGGAGAGAATCTAGTGGTGGGTTAGGTCCAGATCGTGGTCGGGGATGTTCCTATTGGCTGCCATATCGCAAGCAGGTGGAAGAGCGCACTCGTCAAAGCCCAACTGGCAATGGTCAAATGGCTAGATCTCCTGCTCAACGGGGCTTCGTGGTGGCCTTCCGGGTGTAGCAATACCACCGACACACCGCATAGGGTCCTAATGCATGTGTGAAAGTGATGTGCATGAGTGCACGCCCGTCTTGGGGCTCCGGGGTGTGCCCCCCCCCCCCTCCAAGGACGGAACTGCCGCCGTCACTTGGAGGGGGGAATCATGCGCGTCGAGCTAGGGTTAGTCCGGTCGGTGGGCCTTCCGGGTGTAGCTATGCCACCGAAACAATGCATCGGGTCCTAATGCATGTGTGTAAGTGATGTGGCATGCTCAAACATTCATCTTAGGGCTCCGGAGTGTGGCCCCCTTATACGTCTTCAACGTATCTATAATTTTTTATTGTTCCATGCTATTATTTATGATGTTTAGGATGTTTTTTATGGGCTTTTATATACACTTTTATACGATTTTTGGGACAAACCTATTAACCCAGAGCCCAGTGCCCGTTTCTCTTTTTTTTTCCTGTTTTAGGGTTTCACAGAAAAGGAATATCAAACGGAGCCCAATTGACCTAAAATTCAACGGAGATTATTTTTGGACCAGAAGAAGCCCACGGAGTACCGGGGGAGGACCAGGAGATGCACGGGCTGCCCACGAGGGTAGGGGGCGCGCCCCCCTATTGGGCGCGCCCCCTGCCTCGTGGACAGCCCGTAGACCCCCTTTGCTTGGCCCCGACTCCAACATCTCCTACATATACTGAAACCTCCGGAAAGTAACCTAGATCGGGAGTTCCGCCGCCGAAAGCCTCTATTACCACCAAAAACCAATCTAGACCCCGTTCCGGCACCCTGCCTGAGGGGGGAACCCTCATCAGTGGCCATCTTCATCATCCCGGCGCTCTCCATGATGAGGAGGGAGTAGTCCTCCCTCGGGGTTGAGGGTATGTACTAGTAGCTATGTGTTTGATCTCTCTCTCTCTCTCTCTCTCTCTCTCTCTCTCTCT
>LR738710.1:888993348-889056015 GCA_902687465.1 Secale cereale
TCTCTCTCTCGTGTTCTTGACATGGTATGATCTTGATGTATCACGAGCTTTGCTATTATAGTTGGATCTTATGATGTTTCTCCCCCTCCACTCTCTTGTAATGGATTGATTTTTTCCCTTTGAAGTTATCTTATCGGATTGAGTCTTTAAGGATTTGAGCACACTTGATGTATGTCTTGCGTGGGATACCCGTGGTGACAATGGGGTATTCTATTGATTCACTTGATGTATGTTTTGGTGATCAACTTGCGGGTTATGTGACCTTGGGAATCTATGCATAGGGGTTGGCACACGTTTTCGTCTTGACTCTCAGGTAGAAACTTTGGGGCACTCCTTGAAGTTCTATGTGTTGGTTGAATAGATGAATATGAGATTGTGTGATGCATATCGTATAATCATGCCCACGGATACTTGAGGTGACAATGGAGTATCTAGGTGACATTAGGGTTTTTGTTGAGTTGTGTCTTAAGGTGTTATTCTAGTATGATAGATCAAACGGAAAGAATAGCTTTGTGTTATTTTACTACGGACTCTTGAATAGATCGATCAGAAAGAATAACTTTGAGGTGGTTTCGTACCCTACCATGATCTCTTCGTTTGTTCTCCGCTATTACTTACTTTGGAGTGACTCTTTGTTGCATGTTGAGGTATAGTTATATGATCCAATTATGTTATTATTGTTGAGAGAACTTGCACTAGTGAAAGTATGAACCCTAGGCCTTGTTTCCTATCATTGCAACACCGTTTATGCTCACGTTTACCACTTGCTACCTTGCTGTTTTTATATTTTCTTATTACAAAAACCTATATCTACCATCCATATTGCACTTGTATCCATATTACAAAAACCTCTGCACTTGGAGGCCCAACAACGTCTACAAGAAGGTTGTGTAGTAGACATCACCCCCCTCCTCGGACGGCACTACCGACGTCACTTGGAGGGGGAGAATCGTGCGCGTCAGGTCGAGCCAGAGGGGATCTAGTGGTGGGTTGGGTCTAGACCGTATTCAGGGATGTTCCTATGGGCTGACCTGTCGCAACTAGGTGGAAGAGTCCAGTGGTCAAATCCCGTCCCGCGAAAGTCAAAGGGCTAGATCTCCTAGTCAATGGGGCTTCGTGGTGGTCTTTCGGGTGTAGCTTTGCCACCGAAACACCGCACCGAGTCCTGATGCATGTGTGAAAGTGATGTGGCATGGCGTAGACGCCCGTCTTGGGGCTCCGGGTTGTGGCCTCCTCCACGGACGGCACTTCCACCGTCACATGGAGGGGGACATCGTGCGCGTTGGGTCGAGTTGGAGGGAATCTAGTGGTGGGTTGGATCTAGACTGTGTTTGGGGATGTTCCTATGGGCTGACCTATTGTTGGGGAACATAGTATTTCAAAAAAAATCCTACGATCATGCAAGATCTATCTGGGAGAAGCATAGCAACGAGCGGGGAGAGTGTGTCCACGTACCCTTGTAGACCGAAAGCGGAAGCATTTAGTAACGCGGTTGATGTAGTCGAACGTCTTCGCGATCCAACCGATCAAGCACCGAACGCATGGCACCTCCACGATCTGCACACGTTCAGCTCGGTGACGTCCCTCGAACTCTTGATCCAGTTGAGGCCGAGGGAGAGATTCATCAGCACGACAGCGTGGTGACGGTGTTGATGAAGTTACTGGCGCAGGGCTTCGCCTAAGCACTGCGACAATATGACCGAGGTGTGTAACAGTGGAGGGGTGCACCGCACACGGCTAAAATAATTGTCAACTTGTGTGTTCTAGGGTGCCCCCTGCCCCCGTATAAAAAGTATGAAGGGGAGGCTGGCCGGCCCTTATAGGCGCACCCCAAGAGGGGGAGTCCTACTAAGAATAGGAATCCTATTACTAGTAGGAGTCCACCAAGAGGGAGAGTGATGCGGAGCATCCCAAGGTCATCCCCATGGACCCTCCATCGCCTCACCAAGTGCCCCAAGGACCAATGACACGTGCTCGTGCTAGAGCTCTCGAGACCGAGGTGACATCTCCCCTAGTCCAACTTCCATACGAATCTTGCGAGACATGGCTACTACCTCAGTCGGATGTGTTTTGTGTGCTCAGGTGTGAAGATGACCCCACCGGAGAGGCGCGTGAAGATGGACAAGTCCCCAAGCTCACGGACGAAGCTTTGCATCGAGAAGGGCTGAAGAAGGCTCCAAGCCCCGGACATCCGGCCCCCTAGCCCGGACATCCGGCCCCTGGGCAACCAACTACATAAGAGCACCAGCAGCCGAAGCTACACGGCCCGGACATCCGGCCAGGCATGGCCCGGACATCCGGCCTCAAGCCCGTAAATCCGGCGCTACCCCACAGAAGCCACCCGAGACTCGGTCCCTCTAGCTCGGACATCCGGCAAAATGCCCGGACATCCGGCGCCTCGCCAAAGCTCGGACATCCGGCCCGACGCCCGGACGTCCGGCGCTGCCTGTGCGCAGCCACTTGGGTTTCGACCCGTGTATCCCTATTCCGTCCCCTAGACTATAAGTACTCCTTCCCCTCCATCTTTTTAGGGTTAGCTTTTGTGATAGCTCATCATAGACCCTAGTGGTTCCTCTCCTACGAGACCGCGGCCTCTTCGGAGAAGATCCACCGGATTCAAGACCTCCTTCACGGAGAAGAACATCAAGACCTCCTCACGAAGATGACTACCGCTACTTGTATCGTCCTTAGTTGACCGTGTATCATGTATCGCACTTTGTGTACCTGGATCTAGCATTTGTGTGACCTAAACTTGTTGATCTGAGTGTTTTCTTCTTATCCTTCTTGTGTTTTGCCTCGTGCCTCACGTGTTCATCTTTGGGATCCCTCCTTTTCGTGAAAGATCGTCCACCTGGGGTTCCACCCTACATCATTATGGTATCATGAGCATAGGTTGATCATGAATTTGGAGCCCCTACCCGTGTTTTCTAGCTTGTTTTTGTTGTGTTCTTCCCAATTTCAAAAATTCCCCACCAAAAATAGCCCCAATTTTTTTGTCATATGTTGATTTGGCGAGACTTTGTTGAATTTGTTCCATGGATTTGCTGTGCCACTAGTGGATCTAGCTTTTCCCCACCTTTTCCCCAATTTTTATCCGCAAAATCCGACGACTTTTGGCCCCGAAAGTCACCGTGTGCAAGGAGTTCATCATGGCCGTAGGCACCCCGGACATCCGGCCCGTGCCCCGGACATCCTGCCTGGCCCGGACATCCGGCCTCCCGCAGCCAAAACTCCACCATCCACACCACCTTGCACTTAACCCCGCCATTTTCGTTCGGTATCCCACCAAACCTTCTGCATACCACCATCACTTCCGCAACCACCATCGTTTCACCGCTACGATTTTGACACTTTTGTCTCACTTTGCCTTGGATACTTGAGTTGTGGTTTCACCGTTTCCTTGGATGTTTAGGCTACCTTGGAACGACAAGACTTTGACACCACCACCGCTCACCCTCGGCAAGGACGGTAACATCGACGACACCTTGTTCATTATACCTTGCAATTGCATTGTCACCCTATGGACCATTTTTGCGTAGCTTTCCCATTGAGACTAGCCATTTGAGTATTGCCGGGCCACGACACTTGTGCACATTAGTGATAGTCATAGATATTGCATACTACATCATCATATCTCCGTGTGACACAAGAGTGTCCCGCATACACAATAGCTACCTTGATCCGAGAAGCATGCATAAGTCGCCAAAGAAAGAGCTCACAAGCTTTTAAGCAAAAGAGCCAACCAAAGCTTATAAGCAAAAGTAAAATAGCATCATACGCCTTGCATCAAAAGAGATCATATGAATTAGCAATACATCATCTTGTGCTCAAGCATCGGCACATCGTACACTCATAGCATACTTGTGATAGGAAGTCATTACGTTTTGCCTCTTATAGGTTGTGCACAAGTGCGTATCCGCCTATTAAGCAATCAGTTAGCGTCACTCTAGTGTTGTGCAACACGAGCATTTTCCGTGGATTCCACATTTTCGCTCACCCTTGGTTGCACAACCACATTTATCTATCCGTGCGTGTGTTCCGTGTGCTACCTATTGCTTGTGATCTACTTGTCGCATGAGCAAATTGTGAACCACTTTCAACATCATTGAGTCACTTTGACAATTGTATTGAATTTGTGCCACCATCCTAACCAAGCTCCTCTCAAAGCTTTACTTGTGTAGGTGTGAGAATCGACAAGAACTGGTACCAATAGTGCTATTTCTGGGTTACATTATTGAGTGATCATTGATCCAATTTCAACTTCGGTCAAGGTACAATTGGTATTGTCTTCTTCCTTATCCCACTCACATACTTGCTTGTGATGATGGATAGGCCAACTACATCTTCGAACCCACTCTTCGACGATCCTCAAGAATCGAACAACTACGTCACCAAACTACATCTCTTCGGTGTTCAACGAGCTCTACATCAAGAAATTGAAGCTATGCGCAAGCACATTGAGCAAGTCGCCGCCGACGCACGACAATTTGAAGCAAGAACACGAGAGCAATTCGACATCATTAACACCAACATGTCTACTCAATTCGATGAGCTACGGACTTTGATAGTCAACCGACGTTCTTCTTCCACATCTTCTCAAAGACGAAGCCGCTCAAGTCGTCATACCGACTCCACGGAAGGCTCAAGTACCCCCTACATCAAACACTCTTCGTCAAACCGCACGTCAAGCTCAACATGAAAACCGAAATCCACTTCATGACAAGAGTTCACAAGAGCTATTTGAAGCGCAAAAAAGTCGACATCGTCAAAACCAAGCTACACTTGAGCAAGCGCAAGAACGACAATGACTACGCCAACAACAAGAGCGAGCACGTCAATACCAAGAAGAACAAGATGCCGAGGCTAATCGTCAAGCACAACAACGCCGAGAAGCTCAAGCTCTTGAGGCGCAACGAGCATTACGTGATTCACATCACAATGTGGCAACTCGCAATCGACATACTCGTCAAGAAGATGATTTCCTTCGTGATGAGATGCAAGAGAGATGCCATCAAGCATGAATGCAAGAAGAAATTCCTCCTCAAGCGCGACAAGAGCAACAAGCTCAACAAGAACCACAAGCTCGGCAAGTTCACCACGACAATGGGCATCTACTATGCCAAGAGCAACATGAGATTGACAATCATCCAAATCAAAACCCTCAAAATAGGCAAGCAAACAAAGAAGAGCATCGCTATGACAAGCTTAAGTTCACCATGCCAAAGTTTTCCGGAAGCATTGACCCCGAAGACTACCTCTCATGGGCATTGAAAGTTGATAAGATCTTCCGCTTACACAACTTTGATGAACAAAAGAAGATTGCAATGGCCTCCCTTGAGTTCCAAGACTATGTTCTCATTTGGTGGGAGCAAATCATAGAGAGAAGAGAAGCAAAAGGAGAACTTCCTATCACAACTTGGGCTCAAATGAAGGAAGTCATGAGAGCACGTTTCGTGCTAACACACTACAACCGTGACTTATTCAAGAAGCTACAACTTCTCAAGCAAGGTACCAAGTCCGTTGAAGAGTAATACAAGGAGATGGAGATTGCCATGATAAGAGCCAACATCACGGAAGATGAAGAACAAACGATGGCGAGATTCTTGAATGGACTCAACTACCCTATCAAGAATATTGTGGACTTTCAACCATACACGAATCTCCTCAAGCTAGTACACCAAGCAACCAAAGCGGAGCGACAAGTTCAAGAGGACTACAAGTACTCCAAGTTCACCTCCAAGAACTTTGGCTCCTACAACCAAGCTTCAACGACTTCGGCTACTCCTACCTCTACCAAGCCATCTACAAACTTCGATGACAAGTCAAGCTACAAGAATGCAACTACATCGAGTCATCCATCTTCTACAAACAACTTCAAGCCAAGAACTTCATCATCTACAACTCCAACCGAGGACAACTCCAAGACGAGTTCCATCAAATGTTTCAAGTGCCAAGGGCGAAGCCACAAGTCATTTGAGTGCAAGACCGTTCGTACCATGATCATCAATGATGACGGATCTTATGACTCAATGAGCGACGATGAAATGGAAGCCCTTGAGCATGTAGCAATACATCGAAAAGTGAATGAGGATGAAGACCATCAAGTGTTTTGCGACAATGACTCGAGTCCCAATCTTGTTGTCTCCAAGGTCTTGACACTCCAACATCAACAAGATGACGACCAACGATGTCATATCTTCCATACCAAGGCCGACATCAATGGACGCTCCATCAAGGTTATCATTGATGGAGGAAGTTGTCACAACTTGGCAAGCGAAGAGCTATGCGACAAGCTACAATTGGTCAAGACGAAGCACCCTAGCCCCTACAAGGTCCAATGGCTTAACGACACCGGAATTCTTCGAGTCGAGCATACCGTGCAAGTCTCCTTCAAGATAGGCACCTACGAGGACACACTTGAGTGTGATGTGGTCTCTATGTCCGTGTGCCACCTTCTACTTGGACGACCATGGCAATACGATTGTGGAGTCACACACAATGGATGGACCAACAACTATAGCTTCAAGATGAAGGGCAAAGAATTCGTGCTACGGCCAATGTCACCAAGTCAAGTAGCCCCCGACAAACACTTACCTACCAACCATCGTGGAGCGAATGGAGAGAGAGTGAGCCACCAAAAGGAGAGTGAGAGCCACAAGACAAATATGAGCGCCTCCACGATGAGCGACAAGAAGCAACTAGTGTTATTTGCCACCAAAAGTGAGATGAGAGAAGTGTGTGAGAACCCCTCGAGTGTCTTTCACCTTGTGCTTTTATGCAAAGGGGAAGCAAAACCTACTAACACTTCACCACCTCTACCTTCAGTGTTGTCTCAATTGTTGCAGGAATTTTCGGACGTCTTTCCCGATGAGCTACCTCCGAGTCTACCTCCACTTCGCGGCATCAAACACTGCATCGACCTCATACCCGGCGCACCACTTCCAAACAAGGCTCCTTACCGCGTCAACCCCGAGGAAACCAAGGAGATACAACAGCAAGTGCAACAACTCATCGACAAAGGTCATGTATGTGAAAGCTTAAGCCCGTGTGTCGTTCTGGTTATTCTCGTGCCTAAGAAAGATGGAAGTTTTCGCATGTGCTCCGATTGTCGCCTGATAAATGCTATCACTGTTAGATATCGTTACCCTATCCCACGTTTATACGACATGCTTGATGAATTATGTGGTGCCACCATCTTTTCAAAAATTGATCTTAAAAGTGGATACTACCAAATTCGCATTCAAGAGGGTGATGAGTGGAAAATGGCTTTCAAAACCAAGTTTGGGTTATATGAGTGGCTTGTCATGCCAATGGGTTTATCGGAAGCACCCGGTTCTTTTATGCGTCTTATGCATTTTGTTCTACGACCCTACATAGGCGTCTTTGTAGTGGTTTACTTTGATGACATCCTCGTTTTTAGCAAGTCACTTGAGGACCATGTGACACACATCCGTATGGTTTTACAAACCCTTCGGAAAGAGCGCTTATATGCTAACATGGATAAATGCACTTTTGGCGTTGACAAGGTCGTTTTCCTAGGATTTGTCATTTCATCACAAGGTGTTCATTGATGAAACTAAAATTGAAGCAGTTAAAACTTGGCCACAACCAACGAATCTCCTACAAGTGCGTAGTTTCCTTGGTTTAGCCGGTTTCTACCGACGTTTTGTGAAGGACTTTGCTATGCATCTACACGCCTTGAGCAAGAAGAACGCACCCTTTATTTGGGGTCCTTCGCAAGCCACCGCGTTCAATGACCTAAAAAGCTTGCTTACCCACGCACCACTTCTTACCCTACCAAACTTTGACAAACCATTTGAGATCCATTGTGACGCTAGCGGTACCGGCATAGGTGGCGTGCTAATGCAAGAAAAGCGCCCAATTGCATACTTTAGTGAGAAGCTATCCGGAGCGCAACTTAACTACCCCATCTATGATAAAGAGCTATATGCCTTGGTGAGAGTTTTGCGTGTTTGGGAACATTATCTTAGACCTCATGAATTCATTCTTCATACGGACCATGAGACACTCAAGTATCCTAAGGGTCAAACTAAGTTGAACAAGCGTCATGCTAAATGGAGTGAGTTCATTGAGTCTTTTCCCTATGTCATCAAATACATCAAAGGCAAAGAAAATGTTGTGGCGGATGCGCTTTCCCGCAAATGCATGCTTGTTACACAACTTGAGTTGAATGTTATTGGTTTTGAGCACATAAAAGATTTATATGAGCATGATCCTTTCTTTGCACATCCTTATGCTAAGTGTTTGACTCACACTTATTGGGAACATTATTACATAAAGGATGGATATCTTATGAGAGCTAACAAACTTTGCATTCCCGAGTCTTCGCTTCGTTTACTCCTTTTGTAGGAATCTCATGGAGGAGGACTCATGGGACACTTTGGACGCGACAAGACATTTGCTACGCTCTCAAAGAACTACTTTTGGCCCAAGATGCTACGCGACGTCTCACGCCTAACCAATCGATGCTCTACATGTCGCAAAGCTAAGTCAAAAGCTCAATCTCATGGTCTTTACATGCCACTTCCTATTCCATATCATCCATGGGAAGACATAAGCATGGACTTTGTACTTGGATTGCCTAGAACTCAAAATGGAAAGGATTCCGTGTTTGTTGTTGTGGATAGATTTTCTAAAATGGCTCATTTTATTCCTTGTACCAAGATCGACGATGCTTCACATGTGGCAACTCTCTTTTGTAGGGAAATCATTCGTCTACATGGAGTGCCCAAGACTATTGTGTCGGATCGGGACGTCAAGTTCTTGAGCTACTTTTGGAAGACTTTATGCGCCAAACTCGCAATCAAGCTACTCTTCTCTTCGGCATATCATCCACAAACCGACGGCCAAACGGAGGTGACGAACCGCACACTTTCGACGCTTCTTCGCGTGTTGATCAAGAAGAACATCAAGGAATGGGAGAAATGCTTGCCCATCGCCGAGTACGCCTATAACCGCGCAAGACATTCCACTACCGGCAAGTCCCCTTTTGATGTCGTCTACGGCTTCAACCCCTTGTCTCCATTGGACATCCTACCTCTACCTCTACAAGAGCGCACGTACATGGACGCAAGTGCACGAGCAAGCTATCTCAAGAAGGTGCATGAAGATACAAGGGCAACGATCGAGCGACAAGTCCATCGCCTCACCACCAAGATCAACGTCAACAAGGCACAAATGGTGTTCCAACCGGGAGATCTTTTTTGGCTTCATCTTCGAAAGGATCGTTTCCCACACGAGCGCAAGTCCAAACTACTACCTCGCGCCGACGGACCATTCAAGGTGCTAGCACGCTACAACAACAACGCCTACAAGATCGACATCCCACGAGACAAGTACAACGTGAGCGGTGCCTTCAACGTCAAGGATATATCCCCTTTCCATGGTAATGAAGATCTCGATCTGAGGTAGGATCTTTCCCAAGGGAGGGGAGATGATGCGGAGCATCCCAAGGTCATCCCCATGGACCCTCCATCACCTCACCAAGTGCCCCAAGGACCAATGACACGTGCTCGTGCTAGAGCTCTCGAGACCGAGGTGACATCTCTCCTAGTCCAACTTCCATACGAATCTTGCAAGACATGGCTACTACCTCAGACGGATGTGTTTTGTGTGCTCAGGTGTGAAGAAGACCCCATCGGAGAGGCGCGTGAAGATGGACAAGTCCCCAAGCTCACGGACAAAGCTTTGCATCGAGAAGGGATGAAGAAGGCTCCAGGCCCCAGACATCCGGCCCCCTGGCCCGGACATCCGGCCCCTGGGCAACCAACTACAGAAGAGCACCAGCAGCCGAAGCTACACGGCCCGGACATCCGGCCAGGCCCCGGACATCCGGCCAGGCAAGGCCCGGACATCCAGCCTCAAGCCCGGAAATCGGCGCCACCCCACAGAAGCCACCCAAGACTCGACCCCTCTAGCCCGGACATCCGGCAAAATGCCCGGACATCCGGTGCCTCGCCAAAGCCCGGACATTCGGCCCGATGCCCGGACGTCCGGCCCTGCCTGTGCGCAGCCACTTGGGTTTCGACCCGTGTATCCCTATTCCGTCCCCTAGACTATAAGTACTCCTTCCCCTCCATCTTTTTAGGGTTAGCTTTTGTGATAGCTCATCATAGACCCTAGTGGTTCCTCTCCTACGAGACCGCGGCCTCTTCGGAGAAGATCCACCGGATTCAAGACCTCCTTCACGGAGAAGAACATCAAGACCTCCTCACGGAGATGACTACCACTACTTGTATCGTCCTTAGTTGACCGTCTATCGTGTATCGCACTTTGTGTACCCGGATCTAGCATTTGTGTGACCTAAACTTGTTGATTTGAGTGTTTTCTTCTTATCCCTCTTGTGTTTTCCCTAGTGCCTCACGTGTTCATCCTTGGGATCCCTCCTTTTCGTGAAAGATCGACCACCTAGGAACAATATGGTGGCTATTTTGAGGAAGGATATGGTGGCTATTTTGAGGAAGGATATATAGTGGGTTTATGGCACCGGCGAAAGTTGCGCGGTACAAGAGAGGCTAGCAATGGTGGAAGGGTGAGAGTACGTATAATCCATGGACTCAACATTAGTCATAAGAACTCATATACTTATTGCAAAAATATACAAGTCATCAAAACAAAGTAATCAACGCATGCTCCTAGGGGGGAGGTTGGTAGGAGTTAACCATCGTGCGCCCCTGACCTCCACACAAAGGTTGGCACTCTACATATACATCATGCTCTAACTTCATCACATAGCGGTTCACCATACGTGCATGATACGAGAATCACTAACATTAACACAAGTATTTCTAAATTTCATAATAACTCCACTAGCATGACTCTAATATCACTATCCTCATATCTCAAAACAATTATCAAGCATCCAACATCTCATTCTATTCAATGCACTTGGTGTAAAAAAATTTACTACATTGACATTGGATGTCTATCATGTGAAGACTAGTTTCTTTAGCCTAAACACATTACCATGCTGTTTTAGTAGACTCTCAAAAGGATATAAGTGAAGCATGAGAGTTCAACAATTTCTACAAAATATTACCACCACCGTGCTCTAAAAGATATAAGTGAAGCACTAGAGCAAAAACTATTCAACTCAAAAGATATAAGTGAAGCACATAGAGTGTTCTAACAATTTCTAGGCCATATTTAACTCTCCCAAATAGGTGTGTCCAGCAAGGATGATTGTGTAAAACTAACAAGAAAAGACTCAAATTATGCAAGACGCTCCAAGCAAAACACATAACATGTTGCGAATAAAAATATAGCTCCAAGTATAGTTACCGATGGATGAAGACGAAAGAGGGGATGCCTTCCCGGGGCATCCCCAAGCTTAGGCTTTTGATTATCTGGAATTTACTTGGGGTGCCATGGGCATCCCAAAGCTTAGGCCTTTGCTACTCCTTGTTCCATAGTCCATCAAAGCAATACTCAAAACTTGAAAACTTCACAACACAAAACTTAGACAGAAATTCTCGTGAGCTCCGTTAGTATAAGCTAGCAAAGCACTACTCAAAGGTGCAGCAATGAATTCATTCTTTGTTTATATTGGTGTTAAACCTATTGTATTCCAACTTATCTATGGTTCATATCCTCCAATACTACTCATAGATGCATCGGAATAAGCAAACAACACACGAAAAACAGAATCTGTCAAAAACAGAACAGTCTGTAGTAATCTGCAGGTTTCGCCTACTTCTGGAACTCCAAAAAATTCAAACTAAATTGATAAATTTGAGGAATTTGTCTACCAATCATCTGCAAAAAGAATCAACTAAAAATCACGCTCCAGTAAAATCTGAAGACTACTTTAGCAAGCGCTAACGATTCTGTTTTTCACAGCAAGATCATATAGACTTCACACAAGTCTTCCCAAAGGTTCTTCTTGGCACAAACACTAAACAAAACATGAAACCACATCTAATCAGAGGCTAGATGCAATTTATTCACTAACAGCAACAAAAGCAAAAAAACATAAAATTGGGTTGCCTCCCAACAAGCGCTATCGTTTTACGCCCCTAGCTAGGCACGATACAAGAAACATCTAGGTATTGCCATCTTTGGAATGCAATTCTTTGATTAAGCACTTATGGTTCTTGGGCACTTCTTTGTCCCTATGAAAAATCAAACTCTTGGGCAAGAAATAAAGAAATTCTAAAGTGTCAAAAGGGTCTCTTGCAAAAGTAAGAAAATTAGGGTGAACACTTATGGATTTGAGATCCGCAATTCTAGATGTTTCACCCTTGTCTTTAGGGACATACATGAACTTAGATAATTTAGTAGAGGTATTTGGAGTAGTTTTTATAGCGGAAAGAGCAGAACCCACATTAGTGATAACATCCTCAAGTTTATTGATTCTAGTAGAATCCTGATCTAGCTTTTCTTTAACCATGGGCTCCTTTTCCTTAAGATTTTTCAGAACAACTCCTACCTTGGATCCATATTGGGTGATTTCATTATGAATTTTTCTATCCAAGTTTTCTACCAATTCTACCGTAGCAACTTTGTTTTCAATGATTTCTAGCCTTTGCATAACATGCTCCAAAGTTAAAACGGTCCCATTGACCATAAGAGGTGGTGAGCCAAATAATTCAGTCATCGCGTTATAAGAATCAACGGTGTGGCTACCCAAGAAATTCCCTCCGGTAATGGTATCTAAGATAAATCTATTCCACGGAGTGATGCCAACATAAAAATTGCGAAGAAGTACGGAAGTGGAAAGCTTCCTATTAGATCTATTTTGAGCATTGCAAATTCTATACCAGGCATCTTTTAAGTTTTCTTGCTCCCTTTGTTTAAAGTTGAGGACCTCACTCTCAGGAGTGGTGATAATGATAGGTGTGCTAGATATGATGACAAGCAAGCAAGCAGCACACGAGCAAACAAGAAGCAAGCGAATGGTAAACACACGGCGGAAGAAGGGCAAATAAAACGGCAAGTGAAGTGGGGGAGAGGAAAAAGAGAGGCAAATAAATGTAATGCGAAGGATAAGGGTTTGTGATAGGTACTTGGTACATGAATTTTCCGTAAGCCTCCCCGACAACGGCGCCAGAAATTCTTCTTGCTACCTCTTGAGCTTGTGTTGTATTCCCTCGAAGAGGAAAGGGAGATGCAGCACAGTAGCGTAAGTATTTCCCTCAGTTTTTGAGAACCAACGTATCAATCCAGTAGGAGACCACGCGCCAGTCACTCGCACCTGCACAAACAAATAAGAACTTCGCAGCCAACGCGATAAGGGGTTGTCAATCCCTTTACAGTCACTTACGAAAGTGAGATCTGATAGAGATGGTAGTTTATATTTTTGGTATTTTTGGTTTAATAAAATAGCAAATAAAAGCGATAAAAGTAAAGTAGATGTAGATTGATATGTTGAGAATAGACCCGAGGGCCATTGTTTTCTCTAGTGGCTTCTCTCATGATAGCGATATTCTACGGCGGGTAAACAAATTACTGTCGAGCAATTGATAGAAAAGCGAATAATTATGAGACTATCTAGGCATGATCATTGTATATAGGCATCACATCCGAGACAAGTAGACCGACTCCTGCCTGCATCTACTACTATTACTCCACACATCGACAGCTATCCAGCATGCATCTAGTGTATTGAGTTCATAAGAATAGAGTAACGCCTTAAGCAAGATGACATGATGTAGAGGGATAAACTCAAGCAATATGATATAAACCCCATATTTTTATCCTCGATGGCAACAATACAATACGTGCCTTGCTGCCCCTACTGTCACTGGCAAAGGACACCGCAAGATTGAACCCAAAGCCAAGCACTTCTCCCATTGCAAGAACTATAGATCTAGTAGGCCAAACCAAACCAATAATTCGAAGAGACTTGCAAGGATATTATGAGCACACATAAAAACTTCAGAGAAGAACCAAATATCTTTCATAGATAACCTTGGTCATAAACTCACAATTCATCGGATCTTTACAAACACACCGCAAAAAGAGATTACATCGAATAGATCTCCTCGAAGACCGAGGAGAACTTTGTATTGATATCCAGAGAGAGAGAGAAGAAGCCATCTAGATACTAGCTATGGCCCCGAAGGTCTGTGGTAAACTACTCACAACTCATGGTGAGGGCGATGATGATGATGATGAAGGCCTTCGTGATGGATCCCCCTCCGGTGGAGCTCCGGAACAGGCTCCAAGATGGGATCTCCATGGGAACAGAAGGTACGGCAGTGGAATTAGGGTTTTCTCTCTGTTCATGGAGTTTCTGGGGTACGTAGACTTATATAGGAAGAAGGAGGGCACCAGGGTAGTCACGGGGGATCCACGAGGCAGGGGGCGCGCCCTGGGAAGGGGGGCGCGCCCCCCACCCTTGTGGGCCCTGTGTGGCTCTTCTGACGTGGTTCTCAAGTTCTTCGTGCGTGATTTTCTCCAAAAATATCTCTCGCGAAGGTTTCATTCCGTTTGGACTCCGTTTGATATTCCTTTTCTGTAAAACCCTGAAATAGGCAAAAACAGCAATCTGGACTGGGCCTTTGGGTTAGTAGGTTAGTCCCAAAAATAATATAAAAGTGAATGATAAAGCCCATTAAACATCCAAGACTTCATAAATAATAGCATGGAACAATCAAAAATTATAGATACGTTGGAGACGTATCAGTGATGCGTAAGCTCACGAGAACTTCCTCAGAGTCGTTCAGCTCGTCCAGAGGAGGGCCCATATACACCTTGGCTGTCCTGTCGTGCAAGCCACGTGTCAGGACGGGGCTATACACGCCCCGGAGTCTCTCCCGGTGGGAGGCTCCCTCCCACGGTCCAGTGGAAGTGCCATGCTCTATGCTGGCAGAACCAACTGAGGAGCGGTTATGCCCACGAACCAGTGGAAGCACCAAGCTCCGCGCTGGCCGCTACGACCAAGGCGCGGTTATGCCCACACTCCGCGCAAGTGTGGTAGCTCTATGCTCCGCGCTAGTTATAAACAACTGAGGGCGGCCCCCAGTGGTCGCACAAACCTCAGGGAGCTTTTCAGCTCACGACGCTCATAGCTTCTCCTTGGATGGGTGTCGCGAGGGGGGCTAGGCACGGGGGCTATACTCAGGTCACACCTAGCAGACGCCACCCTACCAGGTGCCTAGACACCGGGCCTTCTCGCGCCCTCATCCCAGGTGAAGGCTCGTGAGCAAGGTATGGTGCTCGTTCTCCCTCATGAGAGCCGTTCGTACGTCAAGGGGGACCCCTGGGCATCGCGACCCAGGGGCCTCACTAGTCACGTAGCCCCTTACTCCTTAAGCCCAGCGCTCAACGGCGGTCGAGGTATGCGTGTGGCTGGGCCCTGCCGACGCAGAATGCAAACGGGATCGCTTGAACGTCAAGGGGGACTCCTGGGCATCGCGACCCAGGGGCCTCACTAGCCACGTAGCCCCTCATCCCTTGAGTCTAGTTATTATGATAACCCCGGTCACCCGGAGGGCTCAATGGCGATCGAGGTATGCGCGGGGTTGGGCCCTGCCGATGTAGAGCACCTAAGCAAACATGAAAGGAAGCAAGCATGGAAATCATCAAGTTATTACAATAATACCAAGTTTTTCCAATTCAAATAAAGTTCTTACGCCTCCCCGAGGCACTTGCACTTCTCTCTCTGGACAGGAACAGATCAGGCATCATCACCGGTCTCCGCCTCTTCGGCTGCGGTAGCGGTGGCCTGGAGGAATGCCTCCACCAGCTCCGTGACCTTCGCCCCCAGGGCCTCAGCAGTCGCGCCCTCTATGCTTGTGGTCACGGGCTCGGACAGCGAGGCCAAGTCAAGAGCGGAGTCACGATGACTTAGGTAGCCGCACACCTGCGTCAGGACCAAGGTAAGGAGCGTGCGGCTTTCGACGTCTGCTAACTGCCCGATTGCGGCCGCAACCTCGCCCAGGGACTTCACAAGCGTGGGGAGGAGCCCGGCGGGGCCCTCCTCCGGGGCGGCCAGCGGCTTCTTGAACCCTTCCCTGTAGGCGGCCTGCAACACCGTACGGGCCTCGAGATCAAAGGCGGCGAGGGCCTCGTGACCCACTGCTGCCGAGGCCGCAAGGGCGTCTTCCTTGTCGCGCGCAGCTTGGGCCGCCTTGGCCTACTGATAACCCACAAGTGTAGGGGATCAGTTGTAGCCTCTTTTGATAAGTAAGAGTGTCGAGCCCAACAAGGAGCTAAAGGCAGAACAAATATTCCCTCAAGTTCTATCGACCACCGATACAACTCTACGCACGCTTGACGTTTACTTTACCTAGAACAAGTATTAAAATAGAAGTACTTTGTAGTTTTTGTGGGATAGGTTTGCAAGAATATAAAGAGCACGTAAATAAAACTAGGGGCTGTTAAGATAAAGAAACAATAAAGGTAATGATAGCGAGTGTGGAAAAGTGGTGGTAGGAGTTGTAAAATTGCCCCTAAGCAATTGACTACGTTACTAGACCGATAGCAAGTTTTATGTGGGAGAGGCCACTGCTAGCATGTCATCCCTTACTTGGAATTCTATGCACTTATGATTGGAACTATTAGCAAGCAACCGCAACTACTAACGTTCATTAAGGTAAAACCCAACCATAGCATTAAGATATATTGGTCCCCCTTCAATCCCGTATGCATCAATTTCTATGCTAGGTTGAAGCTTCTGTCACTCTTGCCCTCCAATACGTAGTCGTATCAACATACAACTAACCCTATGGTGTGATCCACGCGTGCGCTCATATGATGGGCACCAAAGGACAGCAACATAACCACAAGCAATTTAAATCAATCATAGCAATTCACCAATCACCGATAGGACAACGATAATCTACTCAGACATCATAGGATGGCAACACATCATTGGATAATAATATGAAGCATAAAGCACCATGTTCAAGTAGAGGGTACAGCAGGTTGCGGGAGAGTGGACCGTTGTAGATAGATGGGGGAAGGTGATGGAGATGTTGGTGAAGATGACGGAGGTGTTGGTGTAGATCGCCGTCACACGATGATGGCCCCGGTGGCACTCCGGTGCCACCGGAAGCGAGGGGGAGAGAGCCCCCCTCCTTCTTCTTCTTCCTTGACCTTCTCCCTAGGTGGGAGAAGGGTTTCCCCTCTAGTCCATGGCCTCCATGGCGGCGGAGGGGCGAGAGCCCCTCCGAGATTGGATCTGTCTCTCTATCTCTCTCTGTTTCTGCGTTCCCAGATTCTGGCCCTTCACCGTTTCTTATATTCCCGAAGATCCGTAACTCCGATTGGGCTGATCTTTCTACACGATTTTTATCCGGATATTAGCTTTCTCGCGGCGAAAGAAGGGCATCAAATGCCTTAGGGTGTGGCCACGAGGTCCCAGGGCGCGCCCCCCTTCCCAGGGTGCGCCCCCTGCCTCGTGGCCCACTAGGGCATCGTTTCATGTTGGTTTCGCTTCCCAAAATTTACATATATTCCAAAAAAAATCTCCGTCGGTTTTTATTCCATTTGGACTCCGTTTGATATGGATATTCTGCGAAACAAAAAACATGAAACAAACAGGAACTGGCACTGGGCACTGGATCAATATGTTAGTCCCAAAAAATAGTATAAAAAGCTGCCAAAAGTATATGAAAGTTGTAGAATATTGGCATGGAACAATCAAAAATTATAGATACGACGGAGACGTATCACCTGCTCAGCCTCGACCTTCAGCTTCTCCAGGCTCGCGCGGTCAGCAAGCTGCTCCTGTTGCAGCCGGGACGTCTCAGCCTTTTGCGCCTCGAGCTCCTTCCCCAACCTCTTGAGCTCCAGGGCGCGCCTGGTGCCTTCCTCGCGAAGAGCCTCCAGCTCGCTCTCTGCCTCGAGGCAGCGCTTCTTGAAGGACGCAGCGTCGGCTTGCGCAGCGTCACATGCCAGGGTGGCTGCTGCAGCTTCCTCTCGACCCTTGGCAGCGATCGCTGAGGCCTGGTTCTAGGACGCCCGTGCGGACTCGTCTGCCAGGAGCCACCCGGAGATCAGCCCCAGGCGTCCCTCCATCGCGCGGCCGTGACCACCCTGAAGTTTAGTACGAAGCCGACCCAGCACGGCGGAGGCAGCCTCCAAGGTCTCATGGCCAGGCTACACCGGCTGGCGCACGAGCACCGACAAGACCGGCTGCTCAACCAGGGGCTCCGGGCCCCCGCGCTGAAGCAGCCGGAGCAGGAGCTGCCGCGGCCTCACAAACAGCGAGGACGCCCTCAAGCGACGTCGCCACCGCATGCCCGGTGGCCCAGTTGGCCGAGGCGCCCAGAGTCGTGGCACCCTTCTCCGCGGCCACACCAGCAGCAGGAGGAGCAGGGCACCGCGACGTGACCTCCCCCTTCGCCTTCTTCATCACGCCACCCAGGCTGCTGCATCAGGAGAAGCGCGTCAGGGACACAGCAACTAAGGATAACAGGAGATTGCACACTTACTCGTCGGAGGCGAGGCGCGCCCTTCTCTTCACCAACAGGTCGGCTGCAGCCGCTGGCGCTATGGGCGTGCAGGTAGCTCGGATCTTGGCAAGGCATGAGGTGATACGTCTCCAACGTATCTATAATTTTTTATTGTTCCATGCTATTATTTATGAAGTCTTGGATGTTTAATGGGCTTTATCATTCACTTTTATATCATTTTTGGGACTAACCTACTAACCCAAAGGCCCAATCCAGATTGCTGTTTTTGCCTATTTCGGGGTTTTGAAGAAAAAGAATATCAAACGGAGTCCAAACGGAATGAAACCTTCGCAGGAGATATTTTTGGAGGAAATCACGCACGAAAGACTTCGGGGCCAAGCCAGAGGACAGAGAGCCCACCCTCGAGGGTGGGGGCGCGCCCCCCTGCCTCGAGGGTAGCCACTGTGGCCCCCGGTGCCCCTCTTCTTCCTATATATACCTACGTACCCCAAAAACTCCATACGCAGAGAGAAAACCCTAATTCCACCGTCGTAGCTTCTGTTCCCGTGGAGATCCCATCTTGGAGCCTGTTCCGGGAGGGGGATTCATCACGGAGGCCTTCATCATCATCATCATCGCCCTCACCATGAGTTGTGAGTAGTTTACCACAGACCTTCGGGTCCATAGCTAGTATCTAGATGGCTTCTTCTCTCTCTCTGGATCTCAATACAAAGTTCTCCTCGGTCTTCGAGGAGATCTATTCGATGTAATCTCTTTTTGCGGTGTGTTTGTCGAGATCCGATGAATTGTGAGTTTATGATCAAGGTTATCTATGAAAGATATTTGGTTCTTCTCTGAACTTTTTATGTGTGCTCATAATATCCTTGCAAGTCTCTTCGAATTATTGGTTTGGTTTGGCCTACTAGATCTATAGTTCTTGCAATGGGAGAAGTGCTTGGCTTTGGGTTCAATCTTGCGGTGTCCTTTCCCAGTGACAGTAGGGGCAGCAAGGCACGTATTGTATTGTTGCCATCGAGGATAAAAAGATGGGGTTTTCATCATATTGCTTGAGTTTATCCCTCTACATCATGTCATCTTTCTTAAGGTGTTACTCTGTTTGTATGAATTAAATACACTAGATGCATGTTGGATAGCGGTCGATGTGTGGAGTAATAGTAGTAGATGCAGGCAGGAGTCAGTCTAGTTGTCTCGGACGTGATGCCTATATACAATGATCATGCCTAGATAGTCTCATAGTTATTCGCTTTTCTATCAATTGCTCGACAGTAATTTGTTTACCCGCCGTAGAATACCGCTATCATGAGAGAAGCCACTAGAGAAACCTATGGCCCCCGGGTCTATCTTTATCATATTACTTTCCCGTCAATTTATATTACCGTTGTTTATTTGCTGTTTTATTAAACTAAAAAATACCAAAAATATTATCTATCATCTCTATCAGATCTCACTATCATAAGTGACCGTAATGGGATTGACAACCCCTTATCGTGTTGGCTGCGAAGTTCTTATTTGTTTGTGCAGGTGCAAGGGACTGGCGCGTGGTCTCCTACTGGATTGATACCTTGGTTCTCAAAAACTGAGGAAAATACTTACGCTACTGTGTTGGATCTCCCTTTCCTCTTCGAGGGAATACAACGCAAGCTCAAGAGGTAGCAAGAAGAATTTCTAGCGCCGTTGCTGGGGAGGCTTACGCAAAATTCATATACCAAGTACCTATCACAAACCCTTATCCTTCGCATTACATTTATTTGCCTCTCGTTTTCCTCTCCCCCACTTCACCTTTGCCGTTTTATTCGCCCTTCTTCTGCCGTGTGTTTCTCGTTCGTTTGCCTTTTGTTTGCTTGTGTGTGTTGGATTGCTTGCTCTTGTCACTATGGCTCAAGACAATACCAAATTGTGTGACTTCTCCAATACCAACAACAATGATTTTATTAGCACTCCGATTGCTCCTATTACTGATGTTGAATCTTGTGAGATCAATGCTGTTTTGTTGAATCTTGTCATGAAAGATCAATTCTTCGGCCTTCCTAGTGAAGATGTCGCTACCCATCTAAAACAACTTTGTTGATTTGTGTGATATGCAAAAGAAAAGGGATACGGATAACGATATTGTTAAATTGAAGTTATTTCCGTTTTCACTTAGAGATCTTGCTAAAACTTGGTTTTCCTCTTTGCCTAGAAGTAGTGTTGATTCGTGGAATAATTGCAAAGATGCTTTTATCTCTAAGTATTTCCCTCCTGCTAAGATCATCTCTCTTAGAAACGATAATATGAATGTTAAGCAACTAGATCATGAGCATGTTGCACAAGCTTGGGAGAGAATGAAATTAATGATACGTAATTGACCTACACATGGTTTGAATCCGTGGATGATTATTCAGAACTTTTATGCTGGCTTGAATTTTGCTTCTATAAATCTTTTAGATTCGGCCGCCGGAGGCACTTTCATGGAAACTACCTTAGGAGAAGCTACCAAACTCCTAGATAATATTATGGTTAATTACTCTCAATGGCACGCCGAAAGATCTACTAGTAAAAAAGTGCATGCTATCGAAGAAATTAGTGTTTTGAGTGGAAATATGGATGAACTTATGAAATTGGTTGCTACTAAGAGTGCTTCTTCTGATCCTAATGATATGCCTTTGTCCACTTTGATTGAGAATAACAATGAATCTTTGGATGTGAATTTTGTTGGTAGGAATAATTTTGGTAACAATTCTTATAGAGGTAATTTTAATCCTAGGCCTTTTCCTAGTAATTCCTCTAATAATTTTGGTAATTCCTACAACAACTCTTATGGAAAGATGCCTTCTGAATTTGAAACTAGTGTTAAGGAGTTTATGAATTCGCAAAAGGATTTCAATGCTTTGCTTGAAGAAAAATTGCTTAAGATCTATGAATTGGCTAGAAGTGTGGATAGAATTACTCTTGATGTTGATTCTTTGAAACTTACATCTATCCCACCTAAGCATGATATCAATGAGTCTCTCAAAGTCATGAGAATTTCCATTGATGAATGCAAAGAAAGGACCGCTAGGATGCGTGCTAAAAGAGAGAATTATATAAAAGTGTGTTCTTCTAGTTATCATGAAAATAAAGATGAAGATCTGGAAGTTATTGATGTGTCTCCTATTAGATCCTTGTTTTCCAGTATGAATCTTGATAAAGATGGGATTGGAGATGAGTCTACTTTTATTAAAAGGTGTCCCAATGATTCAGAGTTTTTAGATCTTGATGCTAAAATTGTTAAAAGTGGGATTGAAGATATTAAAACTTTGCATAGTGATGAACCCACTACTTTGGATTTCAAGGGATTCAATTATGATAATTGCTCTTTGATTGATTGTATTTCCTTGTTGCAATCCGTACTAAACTCTCCGCATGATTATAGTCAAAATAAAGTTTTTACCAAACACATAGTTGATGCTTTGACGCAATCTTATGAAGAAAAACTTGAATTAGAAGTTTCTATCCCTAGAAAGCTTTATGATGAGTGGGAACCTACAATTAAAATTAAAAATAAAAATCATGAATGCTTTGCTTTGTGTGATTTGGGTGCAAGTGTTTCCATTATCCCAAAAAAATTGTGTGATTTGTTAGGTTTCCATGAGCTTGATGATTGTTCTTTAAATTTGCATCTTGCGGATTCCACTATTAAGAAACCTATGGGAAGTATTAATGATGTTCTTATTGTTGCCAATAGGAATTATGTGCCCGTAGATTTCATTGTTCTTGATATAGATTGCAATCCTTCATGTCCTATTATTCTTGGTAGACCTTTCCTTAGAACGATTGGTGCAATTATTGATATGAAGGAAGGAAATATTAGATTCCAATTTCTGTTAAGGAAAGGCATGGAACACTTTCCTAGAAAGAAAATCAAATTACCATATGAATCTATCATGAGAGCCACTTATGGATTGCCTTCCAAAGATGGCAATACCTAGATCTATCTTGTATCGTGCCTAGCTAGGGGCGTAAAACGATAGCGCTTGTTGGGAGGCAATCCAATTTTATGTTTTTTGTTTTTGTTGCTGTTAGGGAATAAATATTGCATCTAGCCTCTGATTAGATGTGTTTTCATGTTTTGTTTAGTGTTTGTGCCAAGTAGAACCTTTGGTAAGACTTGTGTGAAGTTTATTTGATCTTGCTGTGAAAAACAGAATCGTTAGCGCCAGCTAAAGTAGACTTCAGATTTTACTGGAGCGTGATTTTTAGTTGATTCTTTTTGCTTCTGATTGGTAGACAAATGGCGAAAATTTAACAATTTAGTTTGAATTTTTTGGAGTTCCAGAAGTAGGCGAACCCAACAGATTACTACAGACTGTTCTGTTTTTGACAGATTCTGTTTTTCGTGTGTTGTTTGCTTATTCCGATGCATCTATGAGTAATATTGGAGGATATGAACCATAGAGAACTTGGATTAAAGTAGGTTTAACACCAATATAAACAATGAATGAATTCCTTGCTGTACCTTTGAATGGTGGTTTGCTTTCTCTTACTAACGGAGCTCACGAGAATTTTTGTCTAAGTTTTGTGTTGTGAAGTTTTCAAGTTTTGAGTATTGCTTTGATGGACTATGGAACAAGGAGTAGCAAATGCCTAAGCTTGGGGATTCCCATGGCACCCCAAGTAAATTCAAGATAATCAAAAGCCTAAGCTTGGGGATGCCCCGGGAAGGCATCCCCTCTTTCGTCTTCATCCATCGGTAACTATACTTGGAGCTATATTTTTATTCGTAACATGCTATGTGTTTTGCTTGGACCGTCTTGTATAATTTGAGTATTTGCTTGTTAGTTTGCCACGATCATCCTTGCTGGACACACATATTTGAGAGAGTTAAATATGGCCTAGAAATTGTTAGAACACTCTATCTCCTTCACTTATATCTTTTGAGTTGAATAGTTTTTGCTCTAGTGCTTCACTTATATCTTTTAGAGCATGGTGGTGGTAATATTTTGTAGAAATTGTTGAACTCTCATGCTTCACTTATATCTATTTGAGAGTCTATTAAAACAGCATGGTAAAGTGTTTATGCTAAAGAAACTAGTCTTCACATGATAAACATCCAATGTCAATGTAGTAAAAAAATCACATCAAGTGCATTGAATAGAAAGAGATGTTGGATGCTTGTTAATTGTTTTGAGACATAAGGATAGTGATATTAGAGTCATGCTAGTGGAGTAATTATGAAATTGAGAAATATTTGTGTTAAGGTTGGTGATTCCCGTAGCATGCACGTATGATGAACCGTTATGTGACTAAGTTAAAGCATGAGGTATTTGTAGAGTGTCAACCTTTGTGTGGAGGTCGGGGGCGCGTGATGGTTAACTCCTACCAACCTCCCCCTAGGGGCATGCGTTGATTGCTTTGTTTTGATGACTCGTAGATTTTTGCAATAAGTATATGAGTTCTTATGACTAATGTTGAGTCCATGGATTATACGCACTCTCACCCTTCCACCATTGCTAGCCTCTCTTGTACCACGCAACTTTCGTCGGTGCCATAAACCCACTATATATCATTCCTCAAAACAGCCACCATATGTTCCTCAAAACAGCCACCATACCTACCTATCATGGCATTTCCATAGCCATTCCGAGATATATTGTCATGCAACTTTCCACCGTTTTGTTTATATGACATGCATCATATTGTCATATTGCCATTGCATGATCATGTAGTTGACATCGTATTTGTGGCAAGGCCACCATGCATAATTTTTATACATGTCACTCTTGTTTCATTGCACATACCGGTACATCGCCGGAGGCATTCATATAGAGTCATACTTTGTTGTTGTAGTATCGAGTTGTAATCTTGTGTTGTAATGAAAGTGTGATGATCATCATTTTTAGAGCATTGTCCCATGGGAGGAAAGGCTGGATCTATAAAGCCCCTCCGCAAAAAAAGAGAAAAAAAAAAGAAAAGAAAAAAGGGAAAGGCCAAAGAAAAAAGAAAGGCCCAAAAAAAGAAAAAAAGGGACAATTGCTACTATCTTTTTCCACACTTGTGCTTCAAAGTAGCACCATGTTCTTCATTGTAGAGAGTCTCATGCTTAGTCATTTTATATACTAGTGGGAATTTTCATTATAGAACTTGGCTTGTATATTCCAACGATGGGCTTTCTCAAATGCCCTAGGTCTTCGTGAGCAAGCAAGTTGGATGCACACCCACTAGTTTCTTTTGTTGAGCTTTCATTCATATTTAGCTCTAGTGCATCCGTTGCATGGCAATCCCTACTCACTCACATTGATATCTATTGATGGGCATCTCCATAGCCCATTGATACGCCTAGTCGATGTGAAACTATCTCCCTCTTTTTGTCTTCTCCACAACCACCTATATTCCACCCATAGTGCTATATCCATGGCTCACGCTCATGTATTGCGTGAAAGTTGAAAGGTTTGAAAAGATAGAGCATGAAAACAAATGCTTGGCTGAAATCGGGGTTGTGCATGATATGAATATTTAGTGTGATAATAAGGGAGCATATCCAACACTATATGATTTTGTAGGGATAACTTTCCCTGCTAAGCCAGGCTATCACATACACCCCCACTCAGAGAAACCGACGTCCTCGTCAGGCCACAGGAACATTCCCTCTTGGCACATACGTTTGTGCTTCCAGTCCAGCACATGTGCCATGCTGTGTGCCACGACGGGCCACAAACGTCATGCACAACATGACCGCACACTTGTCCGAAAACATCTGTATAACCATGAGGGTCGGCTCTGATACCAACTTGTAACGCTTCAGACACACCCGCCGGTGGTCGTTACTCCTGGCGGGATCTAGACTGGCCCCACAGATCAATACTAGTCTTTTCTGCGCACTATGTCCTCACTCGTGCGCACCCGGGAGCAACTTCCCGGTCGGTCACCCATCCTAAAAGTACTCCAAGCTGAGCACGCTTAACTTTGGAGTTCTTTCCGAATAGGCTCCCAGAAAAGAAAAAATTCCTTATTTATATGAGTAGTCTATTATTCCTACTAAGCCAGTCTATCACATACACCCCCACTCAGAGTAACCGACGTCCTCGTCGGGCCATAGGAACGTTTTCTCTTGGCACATACGTCTGTGCCTCTAGTCCAGCACATGTGCCATGCCGTGTGCCACGACGGATCACAAACGTCATGCACAACATGACCGCACACATGTCCGCAAACATCCGTGTAACCGTGAGGGTCGGCTCTGATACCAACTTGTAACGCCCCGGACACACCCGTCGGTGGTCGTTACTCCTGGTGGGATCTAGACTGGCCCCACAGATCAATACTAGTCTTTTCTGCGCACTTTGTCCTCACTCGTGCGCACCCAGGAGCAATTTCCTGGTCGGTCACCCATCCTGAAATTACTCCAAGCTGAGCACGCTTAACTTTGAAGTTCTTTCCGAATAGGCTCCCGAAAAAGAAGGAATTCCTTATTTATATGAGTAGTCTATCATCCCTTCTAGGCCAGGCTATCACATCGGGCTATGAGCACGACCGGCAAAGAATGTTTGACGCGGGTCCTGCTCGTCCTGGAACCAGGTATCCCATCGAGGAGAGTCGACATCGCACATGCAGCCGCTGAGGAGGTGAGGACGGATATGAGCTCGCCGGTAGTTGATCTCTAAGAGGCGGGTGCGGTCGCTTACCGAGATGGCCAGCACGGGCACGATTTGAGCTCAGATGCCACCCATTGGGGAGGTACGCATCGTACCAAGGAAGCAGGTTGTCATCTCCCAGTTATGTCGACGGATTTCCACCCTCACGTACATCCGGTTGTGCGGCGCGACGACGGGTAGGGAGATGGAGAACTCAATTGCGCTCCCCAACGAGGCCGCAAAGGATGACCCCACTTCATGGTCGTTCTTGAGCGTCTTGTCGAGGATCCACTTCCACACACCATTGTGGTTGCGGTCGGCGGCGTGCTCTAGGGTTTGTCGGGGCTCGGTGAGGCGGGAAGGTTGTGGAAGTGAAGTGAAGAGGCTGTGTGAAGCGGATGTGGACTGGCCAAACCACGGCTTCGCCATTAAAAAGGACGCTTCTTAGGCGGCTGGCTGGCTGACACGTGGCCCGTTCGCGCGTGCGGATTAAATTTAGCCAGTGGGGGTGGTTTCATGGCCGACAAGCAGCCCCAAGGCAGACGACAGGAGCGCGTGCACGTCCGTTCCATGTTCGTCTAGACACAAATCCAGACTAAATTTATGTCAGATTTGGGTAAAGGCGAACACAAGACACATATTTTGGGATTGCTCTTACGCATTGGGTCGTCACATTTTTCCGTTTCAATCCAAAAGACGACGAAATGAGAACGTCACAGTGATAGGTGCTTAGAGAGATGCTTAAAAAATAAACCAAACTTTTTTGAAGCATTGGTGCCACAGTGCTTAGAGAAATACTGGTTTATTAAGGGGTCTGCCCTTAAAAAATCAGATCTCTCGGGTAGTTCATCCTCCGCCGCACCTATGGCGCTGCGGTGCCTCGCCCGCCGCCTCGCGCCGGTTCCGTTCCCGCCCCGGCTCCACCCACTCCCCACCCCCGGCCACCTCCGCCTCTTCTCCACCCGGGAAAAGGAGCCGCCGCACTTCATGGTCGAGTACCTCATCTCCACCTGCGGCCTCTCTCCGGCGGCGGCCGCCAAGGCCGCCCCGCGGTTCGCGCACCTGAGCTCTGCGGAGCGGCCCGACGCCGTGCTCGCCTTCCTCCACTCCCAGGGGCTGGGCAAGGCGCAGGTCCGCGCGATCGTGGCCCGGAAGCCGGCGCTGCTCCTCAGCGACGTGGACGCCACGCTCTCCCCCAAGTTCACCGCCGTGCGCGCGCTCGGCCTCAGCCGCGCCGACGCCGCGCGGCTCTTCGCGCTCTTCCCGGCGGCGCTCACCTACGGCGTCCACTCCAACCTGCTCCCGCGGGTCCTCTTCTGGCTCGACCTCCTCGGGTCCACCACCTTGCTGATGAAATGGCTGGCCAAGACGTGGCTGCTCAAGTACTCGGTCGACCTGCTCCTGCGGAACCTCGCCGCGCTCCGCCGCCTCGGCATCCCAGACGGCCGCCTCACGGCCGCCGTGCGCCTGCGGCCGACGCTCATCATGCAGTCGCCGGACAAGCTCCGGGCGCTGGTCGGCCGCGTGGAGGAGGCGTGCGGCGGGGTGCCGCCCAGCCCCGGGATGTACACGTGGTGCCTCTTCGCGCTGCACAACGTCGGCGACCGCCCCTTCCGGGCCAAGAAGGCGGCCGTGACGCGCGCCCTCGGGTGCACGGACGAGGAGTTCGCCGGCATGTTCCGGCGCGCGCCGTGCTTCGTGTTCGCCCCCGAGGCGCTGCTGCGGCGCAAGGTGGAGTTCCTGAGGGACACCGTCGGGTGCAGCACCGGGGGCATCGTCAGGAACCCCCTGCTGCTGACGCTGAGCCTCGACGAGCGGATGGCGCCACGCTGCCGCGCCGTCGAGGCCCTGCGGTCCAAGGGCGTGGACATCGGGAAGGCGAACATGGTGAGCATAGTGAGACTGCCGGAGGCTATTTTTGTGGAGAGGTACATTCTCAGATACAAGGGAGAGGTGCCTGAACTACTCGAGCTGTATCCTGTGAAAGGCACAACATAAAATAAAACAGGGGTGTCTGTTATCACCATTTCGTTCTGCCACCATGTTTAGGGCAGAACTTGTGCCCAGCCATTGCAAAGGGCGGGATGCAATCGCATTACGGTAAATTTGGATAATATGGAGGTGATTGAGTCTATGAATGATGGAGGGCAGTTGGCGGGTGCGGCGGCAGCAATCTTCGAAGACTGTTTTCATTATGCTTACGGTTAGATTTGAGCACTGTAATAGGAAAGCAAATAAAGTAGCCCATGAGCTTGCTAGATTAGCTAGAAATCTTTGACTTCTGATTGGTTTGAGGAGCCTTTAAACGAAATTGTATTGTTTCTCACAAATGATATACTAATTATTACAAATCAATTAAGTTTGGAATTTTGTTTTCAAAAAAAAAAACATCAACGTTTCACTCTGATATACATGTCTGGTCCATCGTTCTGCATTTTGTGTGGAATTTGCAACATAGACCGACTTACAATTATGCAACTATTAACTGGCGTTCATCTGAATTTTCAAATCCTATCGTTTGCATCTACCATCCCGACACCGGTCAGGTTTAAGAAAGATACTGAATGTGTCATAACGCAGGAGTATATCGGAACCGGGGCAGGAGAGTTACCATGTTCAAACATGATTCACTTGCTGCAAAGCTAGTTGGATCTGGCAATTGCCATCAAACAGATCAGATCCTAGAGGGAAAGCTCATCATCAACAATGTTTCTCGATTGATCAGAACAAAGTAATATCACCATATGATCGTGTCCACCTCAGCAGAATATGTCATCTAACCTAATACATTAGCACACTGCAGGAATCATATACACAAAATGCATGCCAATCTTAACTACATTCCCTCTAGCTCGATTCATAGATCCTACGGGTGTGGGAGTGCGGCTATCCAGCCTAAGTGCTAGTGTACAATGCCTTCGCTGTTAATCTCACTTTTCTGCTGCCAGGGCAGGATGCCGCCTTAAGCATGCCCTGCTCGTAGGCAGCAGTTGACACCAGCTCAAGAAGGACCAAAACTGGCTGGAGTATGTGTGCATCTGGGGCGCAACTACACCATGTTGGGGAGTCGGCGGAGGGGGTAACGACGCTGGGAGTCTACTTGCCCGCATACCAGTTCTGTGCACATTTTGCATCAACAGCCAGGTCAACCGACAGGATGTTGGTGCCGTAGAAGGGCTTCGACATGCACTCGACCACTATTGCCTTGGCCACGTCAGCCGACTCTGAAGGTCCTTCCAGTATCACCTCATCGTGCACCTGAAAGATGTATCTGTCAATTCCAGATGTTGCATTTGAGAAGAAGAAAAAAACAGCTGCCAGATACGAGGCAAGAATTGGAACTAGGTGCGGCATGTTCTCGCAGTCAACCAATCTTGAGAACAGACACCTATTTTGAGATCATCAAATGCATCCCAGTTTGACTAGACGAAATACCAACAGTGAAGTGGCATAGGCATTAACATATACCATACATATTACTGTATTATGTTTAGTATCAAAGGAAAACAAAAGTGATGAAAACCCTCCAGTACTATGAAAGTTCATGCATTATTATATATACCTGCAACAGGAGGGTCCAACCGAGCTCCTTAAGACGGGTATTCCTTTCTATCTCAATCATTGCACACATCGCAACATCTGCTGCACTGCCCTGTGATGTTAAATGAAATAACAATTTCAGTTAAATCAAGCTTGAATTTATTTTTTTAATTTGCAATCTAGACAGTACTTACCTGTACAGGAGCATTGATGGCAGCACGCTCGATGTGCTTCCATTGTTTATTGGTTACAGAAGCAATGTTGGGGAAACGGCGCGATCGTCCAAGCAAAGTATAAACTTCAGACTTCTCATATGCTGATTCTTTCTGTTCCTTTTGCCATGACGAAACCTCCTTTCTGTCGCTGTACCAGAGATCCAGTGTATCCTCTGCTTCCCTTTTTGATACCTGCGAAGGCAATGACAGATAAAAACTTGCACAATACCCTTAGGAAAGCTACAAGGAAAAGACTACAGTTCTCTTCCATTAATGAGAGATAATTTATAGCTGCATTATGTTAATGAGATAAGTTTCAACAGTGAATCTAGTGAACATGACTAGTCACTACTTAAGGTCTCTAGTTTGGTCAGTATGAAGTATGAATCCAGTAGTCTAAGGCTCTAATAAGCTGGTGCATGAACTGAAGTTTAATTTCTTGCTATTAACTGAGGTATGTTTGTCAAATTTGTACCTTCCAATCCCGAGCAAGCCCAGCAGCTGTTTTTCCGTATGCAATGGAGAAATTGAGCATCTTAGCTTTCCTCCTCTCAGCACCAAATGCATCCTAAATCACAAGACATCAAACTCTGTTCAAATCCAGACAAGTAGTCCAAGCTTTACAAATGACACAACATTAAATAGAGCATCGTGTGAACTGAAACAGATTCAAGTTAACACAGTTCAAGCTATTCAATTTAAGATACAATGCAAAAAGAAGAAAATGAGGTGCAAAGCAGATGCTACATAAAACACCATTTATTTGTAACAAAAACTAAAGCTAAATTCGGGCTCCAAACAGATGTCACACTTGTACAACCCCCAGAAAGGGAAAGTTAAAAAAGCATCGAACTATGAGTGTAAGACAGAGACATGACATCTAAAAACAGAGAGTGTTCACATAGATGTACACCAAATTGATATTAATAATGGAATTGAGCAATCACAGAATATAAATCCTAAAGGTGATGCTAATTATAGTAAATTCCAAGGGATGTGAGTTATGGATTCTGATTCTCCATTGGAGGGTAATCAGACTGCTACTGAATGATGGGGAAAGTGAAAGAGGGAAGGAAAACAAATAAAAAAATATGGACACCTGATAATAATTAATCTTAAGATAAGAGAACAGCCCACTTTTCAATCGTGAATTCTAACAAAAGTTTACTTTCCAGACTTGAAAACAGTTCTAGACGGTTTTAAAGTTAGGATTGAAAAGTGAACTCTTTTTAATGCTAGCACTGTAACTTTTAGAAATATTATTGAAACTGGAGTACCTTCAACAATGGCACGGGGGGTTTCTCTTGACCAGGTTGAGGATCCCACTCAAGAAGTACTCTCTTTTCTTCGACAGCCTCACGAATATGCTGGTACATATTCATAGCTGTCCTGGAATGGAAGTCACCGCCAGCTTTGAAGGCATCTAACATACTTCTACAATTAGCAAGATGTGCCAGGATCCTGAGCTCCAGCTACAGGGAACAGCAGTATGTCTTTTTAACTGGATCAGTTTAAAAACGTTTGGTAATCTTTTTTGAGTGATCCTAGCATACCTGACCATAATCAGCAACAATAAGAGAGTTCCCCGGAGCTGCAACAAAAGCTTGGCGGATTTTGTAGCGATCCTTTTCAAGTGCAGGTTGATTCTGCCGTGAAGGAATTATCAAGAGTTCAGTAAGTTATTTGGGTGATCTATTGTAAATACTACCAACATCTACAATAACTGCCCCAGAATTTACAGCATCTAAAACCATCTCTTAGATATAACATCAAATGATGCAACATGATCAGCTTACACGTGCTTACTTTTGATACAGCTCAGTTAATTAATAAAAAGGGCCGAATGACCACATAGCTAGCTTGATTGGGTAGTTTTATTTAGCAAGTGATAGTTACTTCGGGGGTGCCTGAATGGACACGCTAATCATCATGAAAAAAATTCTCTACACAATTGTAGCAGGTGTAAACTTCAAATATGTGCATGGTCAATAGCACTGCTCGCTCAATAGTGCCCATTGGACCTTGGTAATTACCAACATCACAACTTGGCTAATCTAGCACTGCTCGCTCAATAGTGCCCATTGGAGTATCAGAAACTGACACAATTTGAACTACACAGCCATACATGAACTATAACTAGAGGCCCTATTGTAAATATGCAGATAGACTGTAAATATTCAGACTAAGTCTTGACCTCGAGAATGACATTATATAACACAGCCACACAGGCATGCGAAAACTCCCCTGACGAAAATGCAAAAGACAGTAACCTGTAAATTCGGCGCCCTTGCTGACAAACGTCCAGTTTCGGTGTTGATATTTAAGGAACAGTGGATCCTCCCCTCCTTGCAGGATATACGATTTCCCTGTGCAAACAAGATATTTATCATTAACAACCAGACAAACAAGTAAGATGACAGTAGCCACTAGAACCAAACTGGCACATATTGTCACTGAAGAGGGCAACTACAGCAATCCACATTACAATAAGTGGAGCCACCTCACCTGTAAGGGAAGAATAAAGTTTGATATCAAGGAATCAATAGAGCAGATCTCGCAGAGAGCTGCAATGGCATAACATGCTTCCTTTCCTTCCTTTCCACCTCCAAATGCTTTGTATGCAGTGCCATACGAGGTAGTATCTTCTACGTCATCCACAGAAATTTCTGAATCACTGACATATTCATCATCCTCTGAATCATCCGTTGTGTAACCAAGATCAGTTTTCAGTTTCCCAGCCAAACTTCTCAAAGCATCCCCACTGACTGAAGGCCAGCCGCTTGCAGTGAATACCTCAGGTTTTAGACCTTCCACAATACTGCAAATTTCAATTGTGCGATACTTTGGAGCCTTCTTGCCCTCAGTAACTGTGTTGACATCATTTGGGACTTTCAAAGCCCTACTCTTTGGCAAAAATTCACCAGGGTTGCGTCTGCGGAATGATTTAGTAAGAACAAGGGTTGCATGCAAAAAAAATGTCTAGTCTAGATACAAAAGGTAGACACAGCAAGTCACACTTCTATCTCTTTTTCTTCCCAGTGATTTTAAAAGGCACATGGCCCATACCTAATCGGAGTTCAAACACATGTGAGATGATAAACATGTCTACATGAATAAATTGACTAAACAACGGGTCAGTGCCTACTTTAACTATGTCCTGACAAAGATCCTTATGTCGGATATTTGCAGAGAACCTAGCATTATTTATACATCAAAACAAATATATCAACAAAGAGACGAGAAAAGGGTGATGATTGTACCTATTTTCTATGCCACCGAAGAAGAGTTGGCGAATCTGGGTATCACTATTAACATTCATGTACTTTGCATCAGGGCAATATTTAGATGCCCATTTCTGAAATTTATCTGCAGCTACTTTTCGCTGTGCAACAGCAACTTTTTCAATCTCTGACAGGTAAGCACGGTCAACAAGCATTCCAGCTGTTTCCATTTTTACAAGAATAGCGCCAAAAGGACGCCAGTACTCCTCGTAGAAATCATACATTGAACCTCTGGGGCAACCATCAAATGTCCAGTGCTTTTTTTCAAGCTTACTTTTCAGGCTTTCATAAAGCCTCAAGGTACTCATTGAATCTAAAGAAGAATAGCTGATCCACAGCTCTCTATCCTCTCTTTGCAAAACCTCAACAGAGTCTATGGTAGTAATTTTTCCTTCAGAGCCATCTTTTTTAATCTTTTTCCTACCAAAGATGGTTTTCATTGATCTCTTTCCAATCTTCTGTAGTTCCTTTGGGACCACACCCATGACTCTGCTATCATTTGTGAGTCCTTCAAGTGAATATCCTCCATCAAGTCTTCTCGAAGAGTCCCAAAGCCGTGCGAGATGCATTGTATCGGCATGAAATCCAGCAACTTTGATTCCATAGTTCTCAATTACGTGCTTATCAAAACTATAGTTGTGCCATACCTAGATGAGGAAAACGAGACGTTTGTTTTAGAAAACTCAAGAAGAAGCTAACAATGTACTCCCTCCGTCCCAAAATTCTTGTCTTAGATTCATCTAGATAGGGAAGTATCTAACACTAAAATGTGACTAGATACATCCGTATTTAGACAAATCGAAGACAAGAATTTTGGGACGGAGGGAGTAGATGTGTAATCACATAAGTTCATATAAGTAGCAAGGTTAGCTACGAACAATAAAAGAAAGTAACATCAGTCTAGAGTGAGGCAGCACATTTAATATTCAACAAAATGATCTGTGCATTTAGCTTAAACAGCTGATCGTGAGGCAATCACACATTTCCACAACTAGTTCTGTAATTGCCAACTTGCGATAATAATCTTGTTATTTTCTCCATTTCTAAAGCATTAGGCGTATAAAAGGAGAGCAAACAAGCCCAAATGCATCTCCTTGCACCAGAAAAAAAAAGCAAGCAAGAAAGATGCACCTTCCGGATCGCTGAATCTTCAAAGAAGGGAACAAACTCCATGAGGACATCCCTTTCACCATCCAGTACATCCACCCAAATGCATGTTTTACCATTTCCAAAATCAGCTTCAGCATCAGAGCTGGCAGAATAGATGCTAAAGCATGTGACATCTCCATGGCCAACTGGTGTCTCTTGTTTAACATCAATATTTGACACCTGCATAGCATTGTGCTCTCATGAATTATGATGCTAGCTAGAAACCAGCATGCGCTCAAAATGCAAGAACTTCTCAATATAGCTCAGTTTCCTGTACTATTATATATCATTTGAATCAAGGTGACTGGGGACAAACTAATGTCATTTATGATTAATGAGGACACCTATGACTTTTGCCCTTTGTTTGGCATGGATAGTGAGAACTAAGAAGTAGCATAACTGCATCTAAAATATCTGGTGTGGGGTGTGCAATCATATGTAGAACCATGACACCACATGGTAAAGAGGGGTCGTTTCAGTTAAAACTAGTATCTAGTGTCCAGTTGAAAATGTTAATATTAGGCAACAAGTAATTACAGATAAACGTGAACATAACCAATGTAGCCAAGAATGGTTTTTATGCTTTACCTCTGTGTCACATGCATGAATAAAGCTCTTGTACTTTGTGGTAAGTAGCTGAACAACACTCCTAGCTGATTCGACGGTGTCGACCACCAGAACTTTGTCGTAGATGGTAGCAAGAGCCTCCCGTGCATCTTTAGCCTCCTTGGACAAGGGGGCTTTAGCTGGAGGAGGCTGTACCGCTGTCTTGGCTGTGCATTCATGCTCAGCTTCATTATAACCATCTATAGCCAAGTCATTAAACTGAGGGCTCTTCTTGACTTTACGAATCTTAGGGCTCTTTTTGACTTTACCAGTAGTTAGCAGAGAATCATCAATCTCGGAGCCAGTAGGCCAATGCATCTCCACCTCAGAACCACTTGGCCTGTTTGGCAGTTTGATGTCATCATTAACCACAGTTTTGGCTGTGCATTCATGCTCAACTTCATCATAACCATCAGCCTTGCCATCAAACTGCAGGCCCTTTTTGACTTGATGAATATTTGGCAGAGAAGCGTCAATCTTGGAACCATTAGGCCACTGGATTTCCACTTCGGAGCCACTAGACCTGTTTAGCGGTTTGATGTCATAATCAACAGCACTGGTCAGTGCTGACACAGCACCTGCAGTGGGACTCATCGCATGTTGCTTTGCCAACTCCATATTGGCATGTCTATTTGCAAGAGAGTTAGGAGCCATTCTTTCTCTTACACTGTACAATGAAGACTGGTTGGAGGTCTTGCAGTCTTCCAGGGGATCATGATGAAGATTTCCTGGTCGCAGGGCGTAACCATTATAAACATTGTTCATGACTGCATTGGTGGTTTTGATAGAACATATCCTCTTGCTCTCCTCTTTCCATTCTTGTGCACTGCTCTGCACGTTGAAGTTGAGATATACTCCGGGTCTGAGGGCGCTATTGTCTTTGATTCCAAGACCTGGACTATGAGAGTATCCCTGCCTGCCAGTCATAATCATTTCTGAAATCAGGCACAGAACACCAGGGAATTGCATCAAACTTAATAATAGCTCAAATGTCAGCCCAGAGGGGAAGATGCAACAGCTCAAACGTGGTCCCGGGGGAGAAGATGCAATGCAATAGTTCAGTTCAAACCCATACAAGCTACAAAAAATATGTACAACAAGGAGCACCAAATGGTAGCTCGCTGTCTTGGTCATCTCTGCATCGGTTCGTACAGTAAAAAATAATTAGCGTTAACTCCAGAAGGTGACACACTACCCTTCCAGCAGAAACACCACACAACCAGCAATGCATCGCCGTCAGCGCCAGCATCGGCCTAACCTAACCTAAAGCAACAGCCAGTCCAATCACCCTAAGCATCGCGTACTACCCAGCAGTAAATGATTGACACCCACCCACCACCATCGCACCATATCGCACCATCGCGCAAGCATATGCAGCCAATAAGCGCGGGCTTTACAGGAATAATTAATTAATTAAGCGGGCAGCAGCGGTAATTAAAAACAAAAAATGCTACGGGGACAGGGGGGGCACTACCTCCTGCCGCCGACGAAGGGCGAGGCGCGGCGGTGGCGGCGGTGGAGGGAGGAGAGGGGCCAGAGGGGCGCGGAGCAGGGGCACCTCCGGAGCTGCGCCGGCACGGGCGGCGGCGCGGCCATGGCGAGGGAGTGGACGAGGCGCCTCAGCCTGCCCCCGCCTCCTCCGCCGAGCCCTCCCGCTCCCCCGCCGCCGCAACCGAAGCCGCAGGGCGCCGTGTTGGGCAACCGCGGCTATTGGCAGGCGGCGGCGCGCGCGGGCATCAACAGGCCGGCCGGAGGAGAGGAGAGGAGAGGAGAGCCCGCGACCGGAGCAGCGGCGGGCGGCGGCGGCGGCGGCGGGCGAGGGGAGGAGGAGGAGGAGGAGGGAAGGGAGGCGGGGGTTTGGGGGCTGGGGGATAGGGGAGGGGGAGGGGGGAGCGCAGGGTTTACGGCCGCGCGAGGGCGGGGGGAATCCACCCCGTATCTGTGGCCGCTGTGGCTGCGAAGCGGGGACAGCGTCAGCGCTGGCGCGGTGTCCTCGGCCCTAATTTCTTTTTGTTTTTTCCTCTCTTTGCCTCTACGCGCACACGCTCGCCGCACGCCCGCACCCAAGCATGTCTCGCAGACTTGTTCTTTTCTGCGTGTTGTGCTCTAGGTCGAGACTCGAGGTGTTTGTGATGGATGGGCATTGTGGCTTTTCAGAGGGGTTTTAGTGGGTGCGTCGTGGTTTTTTAGGCGGTTTGGTGGGTGCCATTGGATGTTTTGAGCATTAGTTTAGTGGTGGTGGAATGGTGTGTGTCATGTTTTTGGGACGGGGGATGTTGCGGTTGATTGCTCATCTGTTCATTTTGATTGATGGAATGGAGTGTGTCATGTTTTTTGGATGGGGGGTGTTGCGGTTGATTGCTCATCTGCCCATTTTGATTGATGGAATGGAGTGTGCATGTTTTTTGGATGGGGATGTTGCGGTTGATTGTTCATCTGCCCATTTTGAATTTGTAAAGATGAATGAAACAACGTGACATTTTTAGATGGTTGTGTTTCTTAATCCGGATGACACGAGGTTCATTGACATAACATAGGCAATCTAATAAATTGACGTGTTGTGGTTTGATCATGGCTCAATTAGTGAGATTCCTTGCGGCATGGTTGCTTGCACTCTCTTGAATTTATTTCAGGTTTTATTATTTTAGTGTCAAGCGTCGTGTCGTGCTATGTTTCGCAAAAAAAAATGTGTGCAGCTTTTTTTAGGAGCCAAAGACGGTCATTACATTCTGTATATTTCGGTAACATTATGAATGGACATGTTAAATGATAGTTAAAAACTATTGTCTATGCATTGCGGATGACTCAAAACGTTGTGCCAGTTGTTGGTAAGCTATATGAGTAGCCTCAAATGGCCACCACTCTTGCCATAAACCAACCAACCCTTTCTTTTGTATAGGATCATGTACTTTTCATTGTTTTTGGTCCACCAACGATACTTGGTCCACTGACTTCATTATCAGTAACTTGCGGCCCCTCAAGTGCAACTTCTCGGTTTCGTCCTTTTGACGCATTGAAAGTGGTCTTAGATGGTCTAATGTGATTTAGTAGCATGAGTAGTGCCCAAGTCGACATGGTAATTTGAGGGGAAAATAAAAGAATCGAGGAGGAGGATAGTTTGAGTTTTTTGTTTTTTCTAACTTAACTGGTTATAGGAGGAAGGGGGGTTAAGAAAGATCTAGCCGTCTAGGGTGTGAAAAACAGAAAGATTAACCAGAACTGTAGAAGAAAAATAGTAACAAAAAAGCTCTAGTGATATATGAGATTTCTTGTTAAAATGTGTTGTAACTCTATCGATTTCCATAGTTTTCTAGAATATTTCTGGTTGTTGGGAATATTTCTGCCTTTTTAGACGATTTAGCGGGTGTGAGAGGTTTTTTAGAGTCAAAGTCTAAGTTTGAGGTCCACACCTCACCCCCTACAATTTTTTTATTGGAAAACGATAAAAAATACCAAATGATTTAATCCACATAACTAGTAGATACTCCCTCCGTTCCAAAATAGATGACTCAACTTTGTACTAACTTCATTACAAAGTTAGGTCATCTATTTTGGAACGGAGGGAGTACTAGATAAAGCATGACTAAAATAACAGAGATAGAACAAGTCGTGCAATCTAATAGAGAGTATGCATATGTGAATAGCTTCTGAAGTTGTAAATTCGAACATAACATATCCAAAACAAGATCTAGAACAAGAAACTCTAACATGATCTTGATCAGAGGAGACATGAACACGTACTGTGCAGCACGGGAACCGTTCACGTTGGTGTTGTCGCCCATGTCGTCGACAAAATCTTATCACCCTTCTCCCGTGCAGGACTCGAACTGGCGGGATTTCAGAGGCCTACTGCCCGGCCTCCAGTGCATGCTGCAAGCCGGGATGGGGAAGAACCTAGCAGTATCTCAGTGCTTGAAACTTGGTGGCGTGAGGCAGATGTTGTTGGCATGTCTCTCTCGAGAGGAGTGACCTCTCATTTATAGGCACAAGAGGAGGAGGCAAACCGACGCTCGCAGACACGTGCATCGTGGCGAGGCGGGTGGCGGAGGAGGAGTACGTGTGTACGTCTCTCTTCTTCTCATGCTCATACACGTGGAGGTCCAACTCGAGTGCGAAGTTTGTGTGGACGGAGACATTGGAGGACTTTATTTCAAATGATTCAAAAACTATATTTCTAAGTTTATTTTTTTTAAATGTGAAAAGTTGTACATATCTGTGGTGGATCTGTAAAATTCCGTTAAAAAATATTATGATTTGCAAGCTGCACAATAAACGAAAAATGGCACAACAATTAAAAGGAAATTGCCCATTCCCATGTATGTATTTGTTTTTTTGTCTACGCCACGTATGAAAGTATATTGTTATGAAAAAATTCATGAACATGTTATATATGTATTTGTGTATGTACAATTATTATTTTTACAATTTGGAAATATGTTTTTCTTTGCAAAGTCCATCAATGCCCCGCTCCTCGATTTGCACTATCCGGGTCCAACTCCTAGCAATGTTGGACTAAACTTTAGTTTTTTTTTTAGGGGATGGACTAAATTTTAGTACCACCTCTTGTCTTGTAGAATGGGCTAGGTGGGCCACTGGGATTTATTAAAAAAAATGAAAATAATTATTGGGCTGGCCCAAAATGGATGAAATTCCAGCATTTTTTTGGAAGAAAAAAATAGCCCAAGGTAGTTTTTCTTTTGCATTGGGTGCAAGTTTTTGGTTTAACCCAGTACAGAAAGTGTTTTCGGTATTATCCTGCAGAAAATTTACAGTTTGCAAAAAGAAAAGAACCGCGTAAAACCATACAAGATGACAACTATTTCTAGGGTTCATCTATTTTGCATACGTTTCCAAAAGGGTCTGTCTATGTCACATCTAGATGTGAGATATTATCTCACATATAACTCTTTCACCCTTAAAATCCATGGAAGACTTAAAAATAATAATCAAGCATGAGTGTGTTAGATGTGAGATAATATCTCACATCTAGATGTGAAATAGCAAACCCGTTTTCCAAAAAGTACTGTACTTAGCGTGCGCCAAAGATTTTGCAGATATAAACCGATTGGCATGAGGGGTTAGCTATCTTAAAAACAACAGTCAACAAAAGATTTGGCAGATATAACAAGTGTTTCATGTGCTCCAAAACCACTAGCTGAGAAATCAACCTTCTCAGTGCATGGACTAGCCAGCTAGCTAGCCACCGAGAGTCATATAATTTACAAAATACCATCATATTATCACGGTGAACGAACACCAGCATAAAAATTCACATATAACTAGATCGGCATATTACTCTGCCTCTGCACCAGCCGTGTGGGTGCGCGGGGGAAATCATCTCAGCTGAGGTGAGGTGAGCTAGCTGGAGGGGACGGGGTAGCACTTGCCCTTGCACATGCAGCGGTAGACCATGGGGCAGGGCTCGGCGATGGAGCACTTGAAGCTGACCATCACGCGGTTGCACGGCTTGCAGGCGCCGCACGCGTGCGTGCAGTCCGGCAGGCTCGACCCCGTCCCGTACACCTCCTCCTGCAGGAACCCCGACCCATCCTCCTCCTCCTTCTCCGCCGCCGCCACCGGTGCACCAGGTGCCTGCCCCGGCCGTGCATGCTCGCGCTGCACTGCCGGTTTCGCATCAGCATCACCTGCCAGGAGGAGATGCAAGTTAGCGTCAGATTCACAGCGAAGAAGATGGCATTGCGCACAGGCGCCATGCGGTTGAGCTTACCGGGGCCCGGTCTGATGCCATCAGCCGTGGCGGCGAGCAGCAAGACGGCCGCGAGGAGGAGAAGAAGGGGATGAACGCGGTGAACTCGAGCGGCAAGACCGTAAGTCTTCGTCATCATCCCGAGAATCCCCGCGTGCGGTGCGTACCAAGAGCTTGCGCCGGCGATGCCCAGTGCACGGTGGCACTCAAGAGCAGCCTGCTTTGGAGGGCACGGTGCAACGCGGTGTACTCTAGAGCGGGAGCAGGCTGCGGGGGAGTACACGGAGGACGCGCCCCGCGCACATATATATACCCGCGCCGGGCGCGGCCATTGATGCGGGACGCGCGCGCGCATGCACGCAGCGGCAGCCGCGGGCATCCTTGATTGTGCGTCACATGATCCCCGGCACGCCCCCGGCGACTCCATCACACGGATCCAGTGACCCGCTGCCCTGCCTGCCACCGCTGCGCCGGGACAATTCCGCAGGCGGGCGAGGCAGTCAGTCAGAGAGAGAGGGAGAGAGAGACAAGCCATTAAACGGTTCGCCTCCTGGCGCGGATACGCGCAGAGCGCCTTCATTTATGGCGCACGGGCATGGCCACGCCGCCACGGACCCGGCGCGCGGCGGGAAAACCGCCGTGTGCTCGCTCGTTTGAATTTCATTTCACGGCGAGCCTGGCCTGCGTCGACGGCCGGCCCACCGCCCGCGCGTGACGCCGCTGATCGATCGAGATCGCTCGACCGAGGTGATTCGTGTGAGCTGGCCGGAGCCTGCCGTTGCCTTGAATGAAGCCGCGCTCATTTACTCTGCTTTCGCCCGCGCCCCCGTCGACGACCCACCGCGCACGCGTGACCCTCATCAGCGTTGCCTGACTGTCCTCTCCGCTCTGCGACTGAGAGAGACTGTGCGCGTACGTCCGGACAGGCTTTGGCTACAACTGGAGTGGAACAGGACCTGCTGGCGGATTAGTTTTAATGGCTATCCATCCCAGAGCAGAGAGAGTCAAGTGTTGGCCGGCGGGCCATGGCCAACAGCTAAATTTTATGAGAAAAGCAGGGAATAATCAGGCTCGGTTCGCATGGACTCATGGACGAGAGTGGAAATGGACGCATCTCAATTCTTCGTGATTTCCCACGCATCTAACAGACGGCCCTAAGGCCTAACCCCGACTAATGGTTCGTATACGTGTGTACGCCCAAACACCAAAGAGAAGAGTACCGTCGGCTTGATGTACAGTACCATGTAGTAGTAAAACTGAAGAGCGCTTGGAAGCTTGTATAAGTACGTTACAGTACTGACTGCTTCACCAACCGGATCCTTGGCGCAATGGTAGCGCGTCTGACTCCAGATCAGAAGGTTGCGTGTTCGATTCACGTAGGGTTCAATCCCTGAGCAAATCCGGATTCATTTTCTTTTTCTAACCTAATAATTTTTTTTCTTCTTACAAGCATCAACCCTACGAAAATTCCTTTTGGAACTCGGCCTCCGCGGAGTCACGTTTTTTAAAATTACAAAATTCATAAAAAATATATATATTTACATTTCAACAAATTCTAAAAAAAATAAAGATACAGATATACATGGAGGCATAGCTTGCAAATTTTTAGGATGAAATACAATTGAACAAATCCGTTTTTTTTTTTGCCTTTTCTTCTTACAAGCATCAACCTTTTCTTCTTACCAATGTTGGGGATATCGCTTATCGGGAACTTATCGGTCGACCCATGATAAGGGGTAAATCGGCCAGTTTATCGGCATATCGGCTGATTTATCGCCATATCGGCTGATTTATCGGCCGATTTATCTTATCGGTCAGACAGTGGTAAGCGATAAATCGGCCGATTTATCGGCATATCGGAAGATATCTTGAACAGTGCTTCTTACAAGCATCAACCCTAGGAAAATTCCTTTTGGAGCTCGGCCTCCACGGTGGCACGTTTTTTAAAATTACAAAATTCATCAAAAAAATAATTTTACATTTCAAAAAATTCTGAAAATAAATAGAGATACAGATATACATGGAGGCATAGTTTGTAAATTTTAGGACGAAATACATTTGAACAAATCCGGGTTTTTTTTTTTTGCCTTTTACTTCAGCAACCTATTAAACTTTTTTCTTCTTAGAAGCATCAATCCTGCGAAAATTCCTTTTGGAGCTCGGTCTCCACGGTGGCATGTTTTTAAAAATTTCAAAATTCATCAAAAACAAATATTATTACATTTCAAAACTTCTGAAAATAAATAGGGATACAGATATACATGGAGGCATAGCTTGTAATTTTTTAGGACGAAATACATTGAAACGAAGGCTGTGCAGAAAAGAAAAATATGTGTGCCTATTCAACACATGATACTATTCATCCCAAAAGTTCATGAATTTGTTCTTTTTGCACAGATTGCATCTTAATGTATTTCATCCTCAAATTTTACACAGATACACATAACATCCTAGTTTACGTGCACAATTGTTTTTCAGATTTTTTGAAATTGAAAAGTTTGAATTTTGAATTTTTTGAAAGAACGTCCGAGAGCCAAACGTCCGCTCAAATTTAAACTTTTCAATTTAATTTTTTTTGTGCAAGTAAACAAGGATATTATGTGTATGTGTGTAAAATTTCACATGAAATACGTTGAAATGCTACCTGTAGAAAAAAGTCCAATTAAGGGCGGAAAAAACAACGTATACATGTCTATGCCCAACCAAAACCACCGTAGATTATTACTAGGTGTTTTTGTGCAAGAGTACCGCCGGCTTGGCGCGCCATGTACAAGAACAGTATAAAATTGTATAAGTAAAACATGGTACTGTTTACAACACCAACCGGATCCTTGGCGCAATGGTAGCGCGTCTGACTCCAGATCAGAAGGTTGCGTGTTTGATTCACGTAGGGTTCAATTCCTAAACAAAATCCGTAATTTTTCTTTCACTTCAGCAATCTATTAAATTGGTTTCTTCTTACAAGCATCAATCCCGTGCAAACGGTTTTCTGCAATTCACAAATCCGTATTCTTTTTTTCCTTTCACTTCAGCAATCTATTAAATTGGTTTCTTCTTACAAGCATCAATCCCGTGCAAACGATTTTCTGCAATTCACAAATCCGTATTCTTTTTTTCCTTTCACTTCAGCAATCTATTAAATTGGTTTCTTCTTACAAGCATCAATCCCGTGCAAACTCCACGTCAGCAAATGGTGGGCTCCGTCTGTCATAATCATCATCAAATGAGCCAAAAGCTGCCAACTAGTGTTTTTTGCGAAAGATTAGGCCGAGAATCAATGGTTTCTGGCAGAAATTCATAAACTAGTGTTTTCTGCAAACGTAGGCTTCAATGTGGTGGTTTTATGCAATTCACTCTCCGAGTTCAGCTTTACTCAACCTGGATTTGGGGGTGTCCACTTGGGTTCTAGCATAGTTGTCGTTCTCATAGGCTTGGGAGCAGCGATTAAAGTGTATTGTAACACCTGATTTTCCTTTAATAGGATCTGCTAGCACTAGTAGAGAACGGGCCTTTTGTCCCGGTTCTTGAACCGGGACTAAAGGGTCGGTACTAATGCCCTAGCCCTTTAGTCCCGGTTCAAACTAGAACCGGGACAGATGGGCCTTCACGTGGCCTGTGCGCGGAGCCCAGGCAGGAGGGCCTTTGGTCCTGGTTGGTGGCTCCAACCGGGACCAAAAGGCATCCACGCATCAGCATTTCTGTGGCTGGGGTTTTTTTTTGAAAGGGGGGTGGGTTTGGGTGTTTTGGGGGTTAATTTAGGTTTTTCATATATTGTGTTAGCTAGCTAATTAATAGAGAGAAGTGTCCTCTTTTATGTCCGTGCTTGGTCAGCGCTACGTACTACACATACGTATAGAGATGACTAGACACGCTAGCTAGCTAGCTAGTAAGCAAACGAAGGAAACAGAAGATCGTCATCAACATATATATGCATACAGAGAAAAGTGATATCGACCACCTCTCCTTCTCCGAAAGATTGGTCGAACAACAAGTTCTCGTATATCTATCCGACACTACCGGGTACATATATACAATAATTATCTCTTACAAATATAATCTCCTATCATACGGACGCATGGTCCACATAGTATTCTCTGTCTTCAGCGATCACGTGGTCAAGGAAGAATGCCGCCAATTCCTCTTGAATTGCTCGCAGACGATCTGGTGCTAGGTGTTCATTCCGCATCCGAAAGATCTAATTTGAAGAAGGGGGTCAATACTTATATATATATATATATATATATATATATATATATATATATATATATATGAAACTGAACACAAATGATGGTAATGAAATAAAATTGTGAATATTATTAATTGCATAGGCACTTCAAATTGTGCGTCAGAGTAGCCCCGCTCACAGGTCGTGTGGCGGATGGACTCGCAAATGTAGTATCCACAGAAATCATTCCCTTATTCCTGCCACAACTACTTTACAAGAAATAGAGGTCAATCAAACTGATAAGCAAGAATGCCAAATGGTATTGATGAAACTAGCGCTTCAATCAATAGGAGATGCGCGGAACATGCTACTATATAGTACTTACTTTCGGGTGTCTAAATTCCAGCTTCTTCGGCAGTCCCGGAGCTTTTTTGGTGAATTTTCTCCAAACCCTGCCAGACAAAGAAAACAATTGCTTGATATCAGAAATGAACAAAGTTGCTGATATGCATGGTGGATAATGATCGATTTAACTTACTTCTCGAGCATTTGAGTCATGTCCGCATACTCATTGGGATCTTTTCGTTTAGAGTCCAAGACAGTTACTACTCCCTGCTCAAGCTTAATCTCTAGGAGAATATAGTGGAAGCTGCACACGCATACATGAACTCATCAATTACATTACTATAACCTTGACTAATATATAAGGGAAACCGAATAAGCACAAGACAGTAACACTCACTTGAAGTTGTAAGGAAAGAGTATTATATCTTTGTTTTCATTTACTATCAACGATCGTAGCAAGTTGGCCTCGGTATCTGAGGCACGCAATGTAACCTCAGTTGCATCTATGAGGTATGTGTTAATGAACCCAATATCACCGACTTGTCTTTTCTTCAATTCGACGATCTTCAATCTGCATAATATAGTGAGGATAATTATAAATACATGCAATGAAAGAGCTGAGCTATATAGAGAGACTTAATGACAGAAGTAGTACTACTTACAGACAGTAGCAGGTGACCGTTGCTTTATCGAGGGCCAATTGTTTGAAAAACTGATAGAACTCCTCAAATGGAATAGGCAACAGTTCAATTCCAACGAGGTCATGCTCCGGTTTAACTCTCACATACAAACTATCCCTCCCCCCAGACTCTCTGCAGATTTTCAAGTACCAATCATGCAATCTTCGCATCATCGTTGATAGAGATCTTTCATCTTTGATGAGAGGCTTCCCGTACTCGTATCTTTGTATCTGCACCTCCAAGAAATCATAATGTACATCGTCGGGCATGTAATCTCCAAGATTGCTATAACCGGGCACCATCCTCGGATCATTAGCGACGATGTCGCTAGACACCTTGAGCGGGGGGCATGATTAGTCCGCTTGTTCGCCGAGCTGGGCAATTTGTTTCCTAGCTCGTCCTTCTGCTAACCTTTTATCACTTCTAGTACTTCCCGACCACTTCGCTTCGTGAAATGACTTTTCAATAATGCGGTCATAGTTGTCTTTCGGTGGACACTTCGCTGATTTCTTCAGGGCAGCCAGAGTGTGCTTTGCTTTCACCGGATCTATCTTCTCCTCTAGAGGTGGATGTCTCTGTGCTTTCAAACCTTTAAGCCAGTCCTTCACTTCGCCTTCAGCGATCTTCGCGATTTCCTCGTCGGACCTCTTGTATGGTAACTTCTCTAGAGGCGTGAGAGAAGGACCGAATCTGTATTGCCTCCCGCCTCTGGCTATACTGTTAGACGCCGGCAGACTAGATGGAGCGACTATCTTCTTTCCTTGCTTACGCGGCGGAGGAGAAGGACTACGACGCGTCGGAGCAGCCGGAGCGGCGGCGGGTCTCTTCCGCCCTTGCTGACGAGGCGGAGAAGGAGGAGGTTGGCTGCTCGGGCGCGCTGGCGCAGGCGGAGAAGGAGGCGGAGTGCCTCCACGCGCCGGAGAAGGAGCCAGAGTGCCCTGATCGTCACTCGCCGGAGGAGGAGGCGGTGGAGGAGGCGGAGTGCCCTGACTCGCCGGATGAGGAGGAGGAGGCGGAGGCGTCCAGTTCAGAATGTTGATGAGGTCCTTCCGCCATAGGCATGGAGTCTTCAGAGAAGAACCCAGCCGAGTCTCCCCTTCACCGGTAGGGTGGTCAAGCTAGAGGTCCTCAAATCCCTCCGTTATTTCATCCACCATCACCCTAGCATATCCTTCTGGAATCGGCCGACAGTGAAAAGTTGCGCCGGGTCCAGTAGGATAAACAGAGCCAGCAACCGCCTTGACCTTCATATTAATCCATTGCGTCATAAGGTGGCAATTTTGAGACTCCGTGATAGCATCCACGGGATAGCTGGCAGGAGCCATCGAGACATGCTCCGGCTGAAGCAGCTCGGTGGAAGCCACGCTGCTTCTCCGCTGAGATGGCGGGGTAGCTTCGGGGGAAGCTTCGGCAGTTCTTTTGCTGCGATTTGCTTCTCGTTCCTCTATCGCTTGTACCCTGGCGTGCAGCGCCTGCAGTTCGGTCTGCTGCACTTTCTTCCTCCTCTCGTGGCATTTGTAACCGCCTGCGTCCGGAAACCCGGCCTTCCACGGAAGGGAGCCTGGCGTGCCTCGTGTCCGTCCAGGGTGCTCAGGATTCCCGAGGGCCATTGTGAGCTCGTCGTTCTCTCTGTCGGGAACGAACATCCCTTGCTGCGCTGCTTTGATATATTGCCGCATCTTCCTGAGTGGTATTTCCAATTGCTTGTCCGTCCAAATGCACCACCCTGATACAGGGTCCAAGGTTCCGCCAGTCTCGAAGAACCAAGTCCGGCAACGGTCTGGCCAGTTCATTGTCTCTGGTTCGATCCCTTTCTGAAGCAGAACATTCTCAGCCTTGGCCCACTTAGGCCGGGCTCGGTAGCCACCTGACCCCGTGCGATGGTGATGCATCTTCTTCGCAGCATTTTTCTGGTTTGTCGCCGACATCTTCTTACTCTTTTCCGATGTCTTATAGGCCACAAATGCGGGCCAGTCATCTCTGATCTTCTCATATATGCCCTTGAATTCTGGTGTCTCTTTTTTGCGGACAAACTTATTCAGGTGTTTCTTCCACCCCCTGAATAGGTCTGCCATCTTCGTAAGAGCAAAAGACTTGATTAATTCCTCTTTAACTGGCTTCGTCGGATCATCCTCTGGCGGTAGGGTGAAATTTGACTTCAGCTCAGTCCAAAGATCTTCTTTCTGCATATCAGTGACATAAGACACCTGAGGGTCTTCTGCAGCCGGCTTTAACCATTGCTGGATGCTGATCGGGATCTTGTCCCTAACCAGAACCCCGCACTGATTAACAAATGCGTTCTTTGTCCGGATGGGTTCAATCGGTTGGCCGTTGCGCGCGATTTCTGTGATCTCAAACTTTTCATCCGAGCTCAACTTTTTCTTTGGGCCTCGTCTCCTTACCGAAGATGCGCTTGATCCGGAGGGCTAGAAAAAAGAACAAATACGAGAGTTAATTAATATGTGTACATACCAAAACAATGAATGCATCAATTAACTAGTCAGCACAGGCTTAACTAATATATATACCTGCTGGCCGGACTCGGTTCGGTCACCGGAGCCGCCATCACGGTCTCCTTCTTGCACCGGCATTGGGTCACCGGAGCCGTCCTCACGGTCTACTTCTTGCATGTGCATTGGGTAACCGGAGCCATCATAATCATAGCCTGCTTCTTCATCCTCTCTTTCCAGCAGCTCATCAGTGTCGTTGAGAAACGACAAGATGGCATCACGTCCGTTTGTGATTATGTCCAGCAACATCGCTTCTTGTGCTTCATCTCGGGGGGTGTCGTCCATAGTTTCTACAAATATCTACAACATGGCAATTATTATTCAAACATGACAGATGGATATATTAATGGCAAACGTAGAACTAGCTAGCTAATCACAGTAAGGAATCATATATATTAATTTGTGGCATCGACGCTGCTTCTCTAGGGTTTCGGGTGGCCTCGACAACGCTTCAAGGGTTAGGGGTGGCCTCGAGAACGCTTCAAGGAGGGGGTAATATCGACAACGACGAGATACATACACGGGAAAATAATGTTATCGGGGAGGGGGTATATCGACGACGATAGACCCCCCCCCCCACATGTTGAAGTTATCGGGAGGGGGTATATCGACCCCCCCTGTGTTGAAGTTATCGGGAGGGGGTATATCGACCCCCCCCCCACGTGTTGAAGTTATCGGGAGTTTATATCGACACGACATACATACATGGGGAAATAATATTATCGGGGAGGGGGTATGTCGACCACCCCCCCTCGTGTTGAAGTTATCGGGAGGGGTATATCGACGACGACAGACCCGATAAAACATAAGAAAACGAAGAAGAAATAAAAAGAGGAGAAGAAGAAAGGAATATCTAGAGGAGAAGATCGAAGAAAAAAAAGAAAAAAAGGAGAAGAAGAAAGGAATAGAGGAGAAGAAGAGAAAATAGAATATGCTTCTTTTTTCTTCTTCTTATTTATTTCTCCTCTTCTTCCTCTCATCTTCTTCTTTCTTTCCTCTTCTTATTTTCTTCTTTCCTATCCTTCTTTTTCTAAAATTGTAACTTTTGCATATATAAAACTTTTCTAAAATTGTAACTTTCTATATATGAACAAAAAACTTTCTATGAACAAACAAACATTTTTAACATATATATTTAGCAAATTCCTAATAAAAATAAAAAAAATTATAGCCACATATGTGGCGACCCCGGCTCGACCGTGTACTAATCATACACGCAAATGCACACGATCAAGCCTAAGGACTCACGTGAAGGAATCACAACACAACTCTAAAACATAAATAAATACATACAAGTTATATATTACAAGCCAGGGCCTCGAGGGCTCGAATACATAACAAGTGCCACACACATAGTCAGCGGAAGCGTTAGGTATCTGGGTACAGATACAACACAGAACAGAAATAGGCCTTTGTCAAGGCGGGGCAAAAGAAAAGCTACGATCGAAAAGGCGCAGGCCTCCTGCCTGGGACCTCCGATCCTACTCCTGGTCGTCGTCCGCCGGCTCCTCGTAGAAGTACTCGCCGGCCGGGTAGTAGTAGTAGCCAGCCTCGGGCTGGTAGTAGTAGTCGTCAACGGGGGCTGCAGGCATCATGGCTCCGTCGTCTGGTTTATCATGCGGGAAGGACAAAAGGGGAAGCAAAGCAACCGTGAGTACTCATCCAAAGTACTCAGCAAGACTTACATCAGATCTATACTAAGCAATGCATTATTTTCAAAGGAGGCTTTATGTGGGTGGACTAGACTGCAGAAAGCCAGAGTAGAGAGGGGAAAAGCCTAGTCCTGACGAAGACTAGCATCTTCAGGGTCTTGCAGCAATTAGAAGGGTGCAGATTAGTACATCATAAGGTAAAGTGTTTATAGTAATATCAACCTCATATCTCAAGTCACCAGTTCTAGTTGTACCGAAGTGGATACAACTCCGAGTGTCCGTTACCGTAGGACAGGCTATCGATAGATGTTTTCTTCCCTGCAGGGGTGCACCAACTTACCCACCACGCTCGCTTAACTCCGGCCGGACACACTGTCTGGGTCCTGCCCGGCCTCGGCTAAACAACACGACGCAACCCGACCGGATACCGACAGAGAGGATCAAGCACGTCGGACTAAACCTATGCCCCCGGGGGTCATGGCCCATCGCCCCGGACGCTCCTGCACGTTACGTGGCCGTTCGGTAGCAGACCTAGCAACCCCTTATACAAGCACGCAGTTGCATCCTGGGTCCAATCCGAATGGGCCGCTCAATCGCTGACGTCGTGACGACTCCGGCTGATGTATACGACGCAGAGCACCCACTCACACCCACGTGGTGGTTAGTGCTATCGGACCCGGAGGCCCCTCGGATCAAATATCCAAATCGCTTAGTGGATTGGGAGCGCGCGGTAACGAGCGTTGCCACCACACCGGTGGCCCCGACGTCCCGTCTCGAAGACTTGTGACAAGGACCTTACGGACCGGCCACGCTTCGTAGTTATCTCGCGGGTACCCTCACTGGTCACCCGACTCCACAGCTCACGCCTCGAAGGCACTCGCGGGTACCCCTCAGGGTCAACCCGTCTCTATCCAACAAGTGTAGTAGTAACCATAAAGTGTCTTCAGACGCACGATACCTCTGGCCGCACGCCTTTGTTCCTGGCGACGTCCGGCCTCGGGGATCGATACGTCTTTAAACACGGTACGGTAAACCAGGGCATCCGTGTGGTTTCCATGCCGATGAGGAATCCGAGGAATCACCCTCGTTGGACTCCTAAACGACAAGTCCCGTTAAGGTGATACCGGAGGAATCACCCTCGGCGGTAATCACCAAAGCGGATGCACGACAAAAGCTAAGTCGGAAGTGGGAAGAGGAATCACCCTCGGTAACCCACAACGAGCTAGCTATACTACAGGGACAACATCGGAAGTGAGTTCAGAGGTATCACCCTCGTCACCCGATGTTAACTCTGCGGAGTCGAGCATATTAGGGGGTGTGCGGTGGTGTGAAGAAGGTCAGGGGAAGGGGCTCGATCGCTTGATCGAGGCAAGGGTACTATGCGAGGCAACTACGAGAAAGCGGGACCACAGCAGTGCTACCCAACCTATACTAAGCAGTTTATGAATAAAGACAGGTATCAACAGTTTTGCAAAAACAGGCTATGCAACAGTAATAGGAGCAGTAGCAGTAGCAGCAATTCTAATGCAAGAATAAGAGAGAATAGACATAGGCGATATCAGAATGATCAAAGGGGAGGGGGTTGCTTGCCTGGTTGCTCGGTGGCAAAAGCAAGGTCGTCGGAGGGGGAACCAATCACCGGGTCGGCGTCGGTCTCTGGAGCGGTGTCAGCGTCGGACTCTACCGAGAGAGAAGAGGGGGGGAAGAAACAGATAAATACACAGAATACAAGCATCACAAAGCGTGCTAGGCTAATGTGCAGTGCAGGGTTCCCTAAAAACATGTCTAAGTTATATTAGTTATTTTCGGGAATTAACTGGAATTATTAACCGGTGTATGTGCACTATTCATCTACCGGAAACGGGCTAAAAGTTGTGGGTTCACCTCCGTAGAGGGTCCCGACACGGAAACAGATAGCACGGTTGGCTTCGTCTCGTCGTTCTGAGCAACTTTCATGTAGAAAGTTTTTCCATCCGAGCTACGGTTTAAAAGATATGAATTTCTAAAGATTAATTGAATTTCTGGAATTGTTTTTATTTATTAAATCAACATTATCCAGAACAGCGCCGGTGACATCAGCAGGACGCAAGGGTGACGTCAGCAGTCAACAGCCGCACTGGTCAGGTCAAACCTGACCAGTGGGTCCCACCTGTCAGCCTCTGAGACTTTAACAGGGTTTTAAACTAATTTAACAGAGCTGTTTAGTGGGGTGGACCCCACATGTCAGTGAGTCATTAACACTAACTATTTAATTAACTAATTAACATTAGACTAAAACATTTTATTTATTTTTTTAAAAAACGTTTTCGAGCGGGGCCCACACGTCAGTGGGCCAGAGGTGCCCAGTCAGCCAGTTGACCAAGTCAACTGGTCAACTGGGGCCCGTGGGGGCCACTGGCAGTGACCCTGGGGGTGGCCCCAGGTCGGACACGCTGGCGGCGGCCGGTGTTTCGCCGCCGGCGACCTCCAGACGCGGCGGAGGGCCACGGCCCTCGTCGGAAATCGCCTACAGGGGGTTGTTTGGCCCGCGCGTTGGTGCGTTCGAACGGGCGTGCTGCGCCGCATCTAGTGGTGGTCGCCGTTGGGCCGGAGGTGGCCGGAAACGGCGCCGGCGACGAGGGGTGGCGGAGAGAAGCTTCGGTCATCGGCGAACACGGCGATGCAAAGCGCTAGCGAGCACGGCGAGGGGCTAGGCAAGATCTACGTAGCGCGGTGAGCATGTTGGGCAACATGGTTTGACCAAAAGGTCGCCGGAGCCCTACCGGCGACGAGCTAAGCGGCGACGAGCTCGGGCGCGAACGGCGCCGCGTCTACGGTCAACTAGCGATGAGGAGAAGGAGCAGGGAGGAAAGAAGAGGCTCACAGCGAGGGGAGCCGTTCAACGCCTGCTCGGAGCAGGCTTGGGGTGGCCGGAATCCGTCGCGTCCTCGCCGGAGCCGAAGCGGAAGGGGGCGGCGTCGCTCGTCGTCTCCCGTGGCTTCCCGCTTGGGCCCGTGGTCGCGGACGGCGTAGTCGACGATGGCGCACACGCCAGACACGAAGGCGGGGCCTGACGTCGACGGTGGCGACGACGACGACGGTCGAACGGCGACGAAGCGCTCGGGCGCGCTCGGATCTGAGAGGGAAGGAGGCGAGGCGAGCGAGGGGAGAGGGGGGGAATGGATGAGGAGGCCAGGGGGGAGCGGTTGGGCTCGCTCTTATCCCCTCCGGCGCCCTGTGGCGGCAGCTGTCGGCCGGAGCGGCGGCGAGCGCGTGCGGTCCAGGGCGCGGGCGACAGCGAGGCAGGAGCAGGTAGAAGAGGGAGATGGGCTGGGCCGAGCTGGGCCTCGCCAGAGGCGACAGGTAAGGTCCTGCCTTTTCTTTACTTTTCTGTTATTTCTTTTAGTTAAATAACAGAGAGGTAAAAGGATTTATTTGGGCAACCAAATTAATTTTGAAAAATGTGAAACCAAGTCACATAATTCTTTAGCAATATTTGGCACTGCCATATAAGGTTGGAGGAAATATTTGAAGTTGTTTTGAATTTATTTAAATGCAAAGGCATTTAAATTTACTGGAATGGCTCTGTTTTAGGTGCTACTGTTCATCTTTGCACAATAGTGATATTGTTTTTCTTAACAAATAATTGTTTTGGAATTTTTGCTAAATGATGAACATTTTTGCAGTGGATTTTGAGCAACTTCAAAATGCACTTAAAATTTGAATTGATTTCAGAGGGAAAGTTTGAACTGGGTGCTTAACCACTGTGATCATATTAAGCAAATGATGATGACATGACACCATTAGTAGAGTGTCACAGTGACATGGTACAGAGGGGTGTTACAAATTCTCCTCCTCTAAAAGAAATTCTCGTCCCGAGAATTTAGGAGGTAGAAGCAAAGAGGTCGGGGTATTCCGCCCGAAGATTTTCCTCGCGTTCCCAAGTGGCTTCATCTTCAGTATGATTTGACCACTGCACTTTCAGGAACTTGGTTGTCTTCTGGCGGGTCCGACGTTCAGTTTGATCGAGGATGCGGATCGGATGCTCCTTATAAGAAAGGTCATCTTGAAGCTCGAGCATCTCGTGATCCACAGCACGATGCGGGGACTCCTTGAAGGATCGACGTAGTTGCGACACATGGAACACATCGTGGATATGCGAGAATTGCGGAGGCAATTCCAGTTTATAAGCCACAAATCCACGTCTAGCAACCACGGGAAAGGGGCCAATGTAGCGCGGAGCTAACTTGCCCTTGATGCCGAAACGGTGCGTGCCCTTCATAGGGGTGACACGAAGATAAACTTGATCACCGGGTTGATAAGTCAGACCCCATCGCTTGCGATCATAGTTGCTCTTCTGACGGTCTTGAGCCGCCTTGAGATTTTCACGCACGATACGGACTTGCTCTTCGGCGTGTTGAATAATGTCCGGACCAATAACTTGTCGTTCCCCAGTTTCTGACCAGTTCAGAGGGGTTCGACACTTACGTCCGTACAAAACTTCAAAGGGAGCCATCTTCAAGCTTGCTTGATAGCTGTTGTTATACGAGAACTCGGCATATGGAAGGGATTCTTCCCATTTCTTACCGAATGATATAACACAAGCTCGCAGCATATCTTCAAGCACTTGATTGACTCGTTCAACTTGACCTTGGGACTGGGGGTGATAAGCTGAACTCCAGTTGATATGAGTTCCCAAAGCTTCTTGAAAACTTTCCCAGAACTTGGAAGTGAACAGGGTGCCACGGTCCGAACTGATCTCCTTCGGGATTCCGTGGAGGGATACAATTCGGGAGATATACAGTTCTGCTAACTGGCTAGCAGTGATAGTCTCCTTGATTGGCAGGAAGTGTGCAACCTTTGAGAGTTGGTCGACGACGACAAGAATGGCATCGTTACCCTTCTGGGCCTTAGGAAAGCCAGTAATGAAATCCATCTGCACCTTATCCCATTTCCACAGCGGAATAGGAAGAGGTTGCAGAAGTCCAGCAGGCCTCTGATGTTCTGCCTTTACGCGACGACAGACATCGCATTCAGCAACATAACGAGCAATATCCCGCTTCATATTAGGCCACCAGTACCTTTGGCGGAGATCACGATACATCTTAGTACTACCAGGATGAATAGACAACGGTGTATCATGTGCCTCCTTCATGACCTTGTCAGTCATTAGGTCGAAACGAGTTACCACCATGCGGCCTCTGAAATACAAGGTTCCATCTTCGGATATTGAGAAATCCCTGTATTTCGGAAGATGCAGTTTCTGTTTCATATCATCAACGTAAGCATCTTTGGTTTGCGCTACCTTGACAGCCTTCTCAAGATCCGGCTGTATCACAAGGTCATTAAGCGAACCATGTGGAACGATATGCAGATTCAGCTTGCGTAATTCCTCATAAAGACGAGGCTGAGCTCGCCTAACCTTGAGGTTGGTGCTGTATGACTTGCGACTCAAGGCATCGGCCATCACATTAGCCTTGCCAGGGGTATAAGAAATACCGCAGTCATATTCTGAAATAGTTTCTAACCATCGCTGTTGGCGGAGATTAAGATCCGGCTGAGTGAATAAATATTTCAAGCTTTGATGATCAGTATAAATCTCACACCGGTTACCGAGAAGGTAATGTCGCCATAGCTTCAATGCAAAGATCACTGCAGCAAGTTCAAGATCATGCACTGGATAATTCTCTTCATGCGGACGTAATTGACGTGACGCATAAGCAATTACTCTTCGTTCTTGCATTAGGACACAGCCTAATCCTTGACGAGAGGCGTCACAATATATCACGAAGTCCTTGCGAGAATCTGGAGGAGCAAGCACTGGAGCAGAAACGAGCTTGTCCTTAAGAGCTTGAAAGCTTTCCTGGCATTTATCTGTCCACTCGAACTTAACGCCTTTGTGAAGCAGATTAGTCAGGGGCTTGGCAATCTTGGAAAAGTTCTCGACGAAGCGACGACAATAGCTTGCAAGGCCGAGAAAACTTCTCACTTGCTTGACATTCTTCGGAGGAGTCCAGTCAAGAATAGCCTGAACCCGTTCCGGATTAACGGCAATGCCATCCTTGGAAATCACATGTCCAAGGTAGGTTACTTCAGAAAGCCAGAACTCGCATTTGGAGAACTTAGCATATAGCTGATGCTCTCGCAGCTTCTCCAGAACAAGGCGAAGATGTTCGGCGTGTTCTTCCTTGTTCTTTGAGAATACCAGAATATCATCCAGATATACCACGACAAACTTGTCGAGGTAATCCATGAATATATAATTCATCAGACGGGAGAAGGTAGCTGGAGCATTAGTCAGTCAAAAGACATGACGGTGTACTCATAAGAGCCATAGCGAGTAACAAATGCAGTCTTTGGAATATCCTCTTCGCGAACACGGATCTGGTGATAACCCAACCTCAAGTCGAGTTTAGAAAACACCGATGATCCAGCCAGTTGATCATATAAGTCATTGATCCGAGGAAGCGGATATTTATTCTGGATGGTTGCCTGGTTGATAGGTCGGTAATCTTGTACCAGCCTATTCGTACCATCTTTCTTCTTGACGAAAAGAGATGGTGCTCCCCAGGCAGAGGAACTAGGACGGATGAAGCCCTTCTTGAGTGACTTGTCGATTTCCTCCTTAAGCTCTAGGAGCTCATGCGGTGGCATCTTGTAAGGACGCTTCGCAATAGGAGTAGTACCCGGCTTCAAGTCAATAACAAATTAGACGGCTCGAGCAGGGGGTATTCCTGGAAGTTCTTCTGGGAAGACATCCGGGAAATCACATACAACTGGTATGCTTTCGAGCCCTTCAAGTGGTGAAGCATTCAATGCATTTAAGGCATAGATTTGAGCCTCGGCATTACGGGATGTACGAGCGTGACAATTCACCAACTGATTCGAGGGGTGCCGAAGACGTACAGTTTTGGTGGCACAATCGATTTGGGCCTCGTGAGCCTCCAACCAATCCATTCCTAGGATAAGGTCGATGCCGCAAAATTTCAGGACATAGTAGGCGGCGCGCAGACCGCGGTAAGGAAGTACACAACGAGACATAGCAAAGGCTACATCAACGTCGGAGAAAGGAACTGAAACGGGGTAGCTGCAAGTGCGGACGGCAGATCTCGATCGCAGAAGGATCCTGAGCTCCTTGTGCACTCTGATGCAGAACCCGGTATCGGACGGGAATCAGAGGTCCACGAACTGGCGTGTGACCTCCGACCGCAGGCCACTCGACACCTGGAGGTGTGTTGATCCTGCGCGGGCAAAGGATAGACTGAGGAAGTGTCCCTGCTTGGACAGCCGGTACCAACTGCGTCAACGTCTGGTAGAGAGTTGTCCGAGTGATGGACAACTCAACCGCCAGGGCCCGAGCAGTTCGATCCAGCGCCTGAGTGTGCTGAATCAGAACCTGCGGGTCATAACGTCGACTCTCGTACGGGGCACAGATAGCTGAGTAGTATCCAGTCTCATCTCCAGCAGGTGCATACGGAATATACCGAAACTCAGAGGCATCCAAGCTATCTCTGTGCTCTCCTCGGAGGCGTGCGACAGCAGCGTAGGCAGCATCATGGACTGCCATCGCAACCGTCACGCCACTACCGCGAAAGCGGTACAGCTCAGTGTCTGAATCATCCTGCCGGTCATAGATACGAACATCAGCATAATACTGCTCCTGGTTGAACTCGCGATACTCCTCGTAGACCATGTACTCGGGGTACCAGCGGTAGCCCAGTCTGGTCAGGAGAGCGACTAGAATGGCCGGAAACCCAGGGGCATCTCGAGCCCAGGTGCGAAGCACAAGCTGAGTCTCTGGGCGAGGTGGAAACAGAGGATCCATCTGAAAGAAGAAGAATCAGACTTGTCAAGTCCTGATGATAATTGAACAGAACTTGGTAAGAAAGGTTAAACAAACAAATGGAAAGGAATGATTATCAGACTAATCAGGTCAAAGATAAGAAACCGCACTGATATCCAGCTCTCCGGGTAGATGTGAAAACGAGAACCTAATGGAGTTAGTAAAACTTAACCCGAATAGACGAGAGAGAAGAGTCCCAGAGTATAGACGAGGAATAAAAGAAGCTACACCACCCAAGTGGCGACGTGGGGCCATAAGCCACACAGCCAAGTTAGTAAAACAGTTTTTGACCTCTAGACTCAACTTCGACCAAGGAGTTGGAAAGGGGTTCCTACAGGCAGTCGGCTCTGATACCAACCTGTGGCGACCCCGGCTCGACCGTGTACTAATCATACACGCAAATGCACACGATCAAGCCTAAGGACTCACGTGAAGGAATCACAACACAACTCTAAAACATAAATAAATACATACAAGTTATATATTACAAGCCAGGGCCTCGAGGGCTCGAATACATAACAAGTGCCACACACATAGTCAGCGGAAGCGTTAGGTATCTGGGTACAGATACAACACAGAACAGAAATAGGCCTTTGTCAAGGCGGGGCAAAAGAAAAGCTACGATCGAAAAGGCGCAGGCCTCCTGCCTGGGACCTCCGATCCTACTCCTGGTCGTCGTCCGCCGGCTCCTCGTAGAAGTACTCGCCGGCCGGGTAGTAGTAGTAGCCAGCCTCGGGCTGGTAGTAGTAGTCGTCAACGGGGGCTGCAGGCATCATGGCTCCGTCGTCTGGTTTATCATGCGGGAAGGACAAAAGGGGAAGCAAAGCAACCGTGAGTACTCATCCAAAGTACTCAGCAAGACTTACATCAGATCTATACTAAGCAATGCATTATTTTCAAAGGAGGCTTTATGTGGGTGGACTAGACTGCAGAAAGCCAGAGTAGAGAGGGGAAAAGCCTAGTCCTGACGAAGACTAGCATCTTCAGGGTCTTGCAGCAATTAGAAGGGTGCAGATTAGTACATCATAAGGTAAAGTGTTTATAGTAATATCAACCTCATATCTCAAGTCACCAGTTCTAGTTGTACCGAAGTGGATACAACTCCGAGTGTCCGTTACCGTAGGACAGGCTATCGATAGATGTTTTCTTCCCTGCAGGGGTGCACCAACTTACCCACCACGCTCGCTTAACTCCGGCCGGACACACTGTCTGGGTCCTGCCCGGCCTCGGCTAAACAACACGACGCAACCCGACCGGATACCGACAGAGAGGATCAAGCACGTCGGACTAAACCTATGCCCCTGGGGGTCATGGCCCATCGCCCCGGACGCTCCTGCACGTTACGTGGCCGTTCGGTAGCAGACCTAGCAACCCCTTATACAAGCACGCAGTTGCATCCTGGGTCCAATCCGAACGGGCCGCTCAATCGCTGACGTCGTGACGACTCCGGCTGATGTATACGACGCAGAGCACCCACTCACACCCACGTGGTGGTTAGTGCTATCGGACCCGGAGGCCCCTCGGATCAAATATCCAAATCGCTTAGTGGATTGGGAGCGCGCGGTAACGAGCGTTGCCACCACACCGGTGGCCCCGACGTCCCGTCTCGAAGACTTGTGACAAGGACCTTACGGACCGGCCACGCTTCGTAGTTATCTCGCGGGTACCCTCACTGGTCACCCGACTCCACAGCTCACGCCTCGAAGGCACTCGCGGGTACCCCTCAGGGTCAACCCGTCTCTATCCAACAAGTGTAGTAGTAACCATAAAGTGTCTTCAGACGCACGATACCTTTGGCCGCACGCCTTTGTTCCTGGCGACGTCCGGCCTCGGGGATCGATACGTCTTTAAACACGGTACGGTAAACCAGGGCATCCGTGTGGTTTCCATGCCGATGAGGAATCCGAGGAATCACCCTCGTTGGACTCCTAAACGACAAGTCCCGTTAAGGTGATACCGGAGGAATCACCCTCGGCGGTAATCACCAAAGCGGATGCACGACAAAAGCTAAGTCGGAAGTGGGAAGAGGAATCACCCTCGGTAACCCACAACGAGCTAGCTATACTACAGGGACAACATCGGAAGTGAGTTCAGAGGTATCACCCTCGTCACCCGATGTTAACTCTGCGGAGTCGAGCATATTAGGGGGTGTGCGGTGGTGTGAAGAAGGTCAGGGGAAGGGGCTCGATCGCTTGATCGAGGCAAGGGTACTATGCGAGGCAACTACGAGAAAGCGGGACCACAGCAGTGCTACCCAACCTATACTAAGCAGTTTATGAATAAAGACAGGTATCAACAGTTTTGCAAAAACAGGCTATGCAACAGTAATAGGAGCAGTAGCAGTAGCAGCAATTCTAATGCAAGAATAAGAGAGAATAGACATAGGCGATATCGGAATGATCAAAGGGGGGGGTTGCTTGCCTGGTTGCTCGGTGGCAAAAGCAAGGTCGTCGGAGGGGGAACCAATCACCGGGTCGGCGTCGGTCTCTGGAGCGGTGTCAGCGTCGGACTCTACCGAGAGAGAAGAGGGGGGGGGGGAAGAAACAGATAAATACACAGAATACAAGCATCACAAAGCGTGCTAGGCTAATGTGCAGTGCAGGGTTGCCTAAAAACATGTCTAAGTTATATTAGTTATTTTCGGGAATTAACTGGAATTATTAACCGGTGTATGTGCACTATTCATCTACCGGAAACGGGCTAAAAGTTGCGGGTTCACCTCCGTAGAGGGTCCCGACACGGAAACAGATAGCACGGTTGGCTTCGTCTCGTCGTTCTGAGCAACTTTCATGTAGAAAGTTTTTCCATCCGAGCTACGGTTTAAAAGATATGAATTTCTAAAGATTAATTGAATTTCTGGAATTGTTTTTATTTATTAAATCAACATTATCCAGAACAGCGCCGGTGACATCAGCAGGACGCAAGGGTGACGTCAGCAGTCAACAGCCGCACTGGTCAGGTCAAACCTGACCAGTGGGTCCCACCTGTCAGCCTTTGAGACTTTAACAGGGTTTTAAACTAATTTAACAGAGCTGTTTAGTGGGGTGGACCCCACATGTCAGTGAGTCATTAACACTAACTATTTAATTAACTAATTAACATTAGACTAAAACATTTTATTTATTTTTTTTAAAAACGTTTTCGAGCGGGGCCCACGCGTCAGTGGGCCAGAGGTGCCCAGTCAGCCAGTTGACCAAGTCAACTGGTCAACTGGGGCCCGTGGGGGCCACTGGCAGTGACCCTGGGGGTGGCCCCAGGTCGGACACGCTGGCGGCGGCCGGTGTTTCGCCGCCGGCGACCTCCAGACGCGGCGGAGGGCCACGGCCCTCGTCGGAAATCGCCTACAGGGGGTTGTTTGGCCCGCGCGTTGGTGCGTTCGAACGGGCGTGCTGCGCCGCATCTAGTGGTGGTCGCCGTTGGGCCGGAGGTGGCCGGAAACGGCGCCGGCGACGAGGGGTGGCGGAGAGAAGCTTCGGTCATCGGCGAACACGGCGATGCAAAGCGCTAGCGAGCACGGCGAGGGGCTAGGCAAGATCTACGTAGCGCGGTGAGCATGTTGGGCAACATGGTTTGACCAAAAGGTCGCCGGAGCCCTACCGGCGACGAGCTAAGCGGCGACGAGCTCGGGCGCGAACGGCGCCGCGTCTACGGTCAACTAGCGATGAGGAGAAGGAGCAGGGAGGAAAGAAGAGGCTCACAGCGAGGGGAGCCGTTCAACGCCTGCTCGGAGCAGGCTTGGGGTGGCCGGAATCCGTCGCGTCCTCGCCGGAGCCGAAGCGGAAGGGGGCGGCGTCGCTCGTCGTCTCCCGTGGCTTCCCGCTTGGGCCCGTGGTCGCGGACGGCGTAGTCGACGATGGCGCACACGCCAGACACGAAGGCGGGGCCTGACGTCGACGGTGGCGACGACGACGACGGTCGAACGGCGACGAAGCGCTCGGGCGCGCTCGGATCTGAGAGGGAAGGAGGCGAGGCGAGCGAGGGGAGAGGGGGGGAATGGATGAGGAGGCCAGGGGGGAGCGGTTGGGCTCGCTCTTATCCCCTCCGGCGCCCTGTGGCGGCAGCTGTCGGCCGGAGCGGCGGCGAGCGCGTGCGGTCCAGGGCGCGGGCGACAGCGAGGCAGGAGCAGGTAGAAGAGGGAGATGGGCTGGGCCGAGCTGGGCCTCGCCAGAGGCGACAGGTAAGGTCCTGCCTTTTCTTTACTTTTCTGTTATTTCTTTTAGTTAAATAACAGAGAGGTAAAAGGATTTATTTGGGCAACCAAATTAATTTTGAAAAATGTGAAACCAAGTCACATAATTCTTTAGCAATATTTGGCACTGCCATATAAGGTTGGAGGAAATATTTGAAGTTGTTTTGAATTTATTTAAATGCAAAGGCATTTAAATTTACTGGAATGGCTCTGTTTTAGGTGCTACTGTTCATCTTTGCACAATAGTGATATTGTTTTTCTTAACAAATAATTGTTTTGGAATTTTTGCTAAATGATGAACATTTTTGCAGTGGATTTTGAGCAACTTCAAAATGCACTTAAAATTTGAATTGATTTCAGAGGGAAAGTTTGAACTGGGTGCTTAACCACTGTGATCATATTAAGCAAATGATGATGACATGACACCATTAGTAGAGTGTCACAGTGACATGGTACAGAGGGGTGTTACAACATACACATATACATCACATACACATATACATTATAGCCACATACACATATACATCACATATGAACAAAAAAATTAAACTAATAAAAATAAAAAAAACATATAGCAACTGTATATGAACAGAGCCGGGCGGCGGCTCACAGTACGGAGGCAGGCGAGGGCACCGGCGACGAGGAGCGGGCGGCGACGGCGAGCCCGTGGCAGGGGAGCTCGAGGCGACGGCGGGGGCGGGACGGGGCAGGGGCAGGGCGACGGCGACGAGGAGCGGGCGGCGACGGCGAGCACGGGGCAGGGGCGCGGGGCGACGGCGACGGCGAGCATGGTCAGCCTAGCGGCGTTGATGAGCTTGGCGTCGTCGGGGGGGG
>LR738710.1:889063643-889101740 GCA_902687465.1 Secale cereale
GTATCCACTTGGGTTCTAGCATTCGTCGCGCGCGACATGATTCCCCTGTCCCTGCCGAGGGCGGTGGTGGCGCAACAGCGGTGGGCGCGGCCTTCTACGGCGAGGGTGTAGCCGAGGGGCGGCTCTCCAGTCGGCAACCTATGCCTGCGGACGCGGGGAGGGGGAGATGGACCCAGGACGTCGAGGACTCGCGCGGCAACAGTGACGGCCAGCCGGACGACCTCTCCGACCTCGTCGACAAGATCTCGTCCCGGGCGTGAGCAACGGCGGCTGCTGCTCCCCTTCTCCATCCTCCCTCCTCTCTCTTTTCCGAGCCGGCGCCACGCATCCCGGCCTCCCCTCCCCTTCTCCTTCCTTCCTCCTCTGTGTTTCTCAAGCCGGCCTCGCGCAGCACGAGAATGAGCAGCGGCGACGCGGCCTCGCGCATCACGGGCAGGAGCAGCACGCGCAAGCAACGGCGCGGCCTCGCATCCTCGTGCAGCACGGGCACGGAGCAAGCAGCGGCCTTGCGCAGCACGGTGATGTATTCTCGCCCCTCGTTGGTTACCCCAAGTGGAAGGTTTGAGATGTAGCGTAACGGCAAGTTTCCCTTGGCAAGATACCAAGGATCGAATCCCGTGAGACTCCGAGGGCCAACAAGTAGGTGTCAACGCTAACGGCGCCAACTTAGCGGTTGACAGGACCTGCACACATATACAAATAACTTTGCTCCCAATGAGTACAAAGAGGTTGTCAATCCCTCCGGCCTTGCTGTTTACAAAGGATCAAACGCAAGAGGTAATAGTGATAGGTATGACTGCAACTAGGAAATAAGAACAGGAAGTAAATAGCGGGTGTGATCAGTGATGGTAATATGGACCGGGGTCCCATGATGTTCACTAGTGATGTATCTCTCCCAAAAGATGATAAAACAGCTAAGCGAGGTAAACAAATTACAGTTGGGCAATTGACAGGATTATGTGCGCAAACCAATGCTAACTATGCTGTAAAGAAAGGTAGAGGCTCAAAAGCATGGGCGGTACGCCAAGGCAAGTAGACCGAAATCCATCTGCATCTACTACTAATCATCCACCTTGAGATATCTATCCAGAACATCTCGCTGGTATTAAGTTGCGAGTCCCACCCAAAGTGTAAACTCAAAGCAACAGACAACTGCATTAAAAGAACTTTGCGTAAAGTAAACAATCCTTGCACCCGCAAGTACAAGCACCGTTGTTTTCCCCCTTGTGGCAACAACACATTACCTAGACTCATGTTTCTGTCACTCAAACTAGTCATCGAGGTGCATGAACCCACAATCAAGCATAACGTTCCCTCTTGGAGTTACTACCTACTACTCGGCCAAAGCAATAAACAACAACGAAGAACATGCAAGAATTACTCAAGAACATAAATATAAAAGAGGTGAATCAAATATATTACTCACACACAATCTGAACATAATCTCATAATCCATCGGATCCCAGCAAACTCAGCAGAGCAACAGCATAAAGATTACATATGTGCCTCGATCATGTAGGGCAGCTCACGAGGTCTAATCCATGAAGAACAAAGAGGGGAGGAGAACATTGTTAGAAATATGCCCTAGAGGCAATAATAAAAGTATTATTATTATATTTCCTTGTTCATGATAATTGTCTGTTATTCATGCTTGAATTGTATTGTACGGAAACAGCGATACATGTGTGAATATATAGACCACAATGAGTCCCTAGTAGGCCTCTAGTTACCAGCTCGTTGATCAACAGATGGTCAAGGTTTCCTGACCATGGACATAGGATGTCAGTGATAACGGGATCACATCATTAGGAGAATGATGTGATGGACAAGACCCAATCCTGAGCATAGCACGAGATCGTATAGTTCGTAATGCATAAGCTTTTCGGTGTCAAGTATTTATTCCTTAGACCATGAGGTTGTACAACTCCCGGATGCCGTAGGAATACTTTGGGTGTGCCAAACGTCACAACGTAACTGGGTGGCTATAAAGGTACGCATCGGGTATCACCGAAAGTATCTGTTGGGTTGGTACGAACCGAGACTGGGATATTGTCACTCCGTATGACGGAGAGGTACCTCTGGGCCCACTCGGTAAGACATCATCATAATGAGCTCAAGGTGACTAAGGAGTTAGTCACGGGATGATGGATTACGGATCGAGTAAAGAGACTTGCCATGACGAGATTGAACAAGGTATCGGGAATACCGACGATCGAATCTCGGGCAAGTACCGTGCCGATGGACAAAGGGAATAACATACGGGATTGAGTGAATCCTTGACACGGTGGTTCATCCGATGAAGATCATCGAGGAACACGTGGGAACCAACATGGGTATCCAGATCCCGCTGTTGGTTATTGACCGGAGAGTCGTCTCGGTCATGTCTACGTGTCTCCCGAACCCGTAGGGTCTACACACTTAAGGTTCGGTAACGCTAGGGTCGTAGAGATACATGCACGTGGAAACCCGAAAGTTGTTCGGAGTCCCGGATGAGATCCTGGACGTCACGAGGAGTTCCGGAATGGTCCGGAGGTAAAGAATGATATATAGGAAGTCCAGTTTCGGCCATCGGGTGATCTCCGGGGGTCACCGGGAGTGTCCCGGGACCACCGGAGGGGCCCCGGGGGTCCACCGGGTGGGGCCACCCATCCTGGTGGGGCCTCTAGGCCGCAAGGGGGAAGTGGCCAGCCCTAATGGGCTGGCGCACCACATGGGCCCTCCTCCCCATGCGCCTAGGGTTGAAACCCTAAGGGGGAGGGGGCGCCACCTTGCCTTGGGGGGCAAGGATTCCCCGCTGGCCGCCGCCCCACCCTGCAGATCCCATCTGCAGGGCCGGCGCACCCCCCTGGCCCCCTATATATATGTGGGGGGGAGAGGGCAGCCGCACCCTTGCTCCTGGCGCCTCTCCCCCTCCCGTCACACCTCCATACTCCCTCCGTAGGGCGCCGGCGAAGCCCTGCAGGAATCTCCACTGCATCCACCACCACACCGTCGTGCTGCTGGATCTCCGACGACCTCTCCTCCCCCCTTGCTGGATCAAGAAGGAGGTGACGTTGCTGTACCGGACGTGTGTTGAACGCGGAGGTGCCGTCCGTTCGGCGCTAGATCATCGGTGACGAAGAACGCGAAGAGTACGACTACTTCATCCACGCTTCTTCGAAAGCTTCCACACGCGATCTACATAACGGTATGTAGATGCACTCTTATTTGCTCGTTGCTAGATGTCTCCTTAGTTGGATCTTGGTGAAAGCGTAGAAATTTTTTGAATTCTGCTACGTTCCCCAACAGTGGCATCTGAGCTAGGTCTTATGCGTAGCATCTTGCACGAGTAGAACACAAAGCAGTTGTGGGCGTTTGAGTTTGTTCAACTTTCTTGCCGTTACTAGTCAATCTTGATTCGGCGGTATTGTGGGATGAAGCGGCCCGGACCGATTTTACACGTACGCTTACGTGAGACTGGTTCCACCGACAGACATGCACTAGTTGCATAAGGTGGCTGGCGGGTGTCTGTCTCTCCTACTTTAGTCGGATCGGATTCGATGAACAGGGTCCTTATGAAGGGTAAATAGAAATTGACAAATCACGTTGTGGTTTTGGCGTAGGTAAGAAACGTTCTTGCTAGAAAACCTATAGAAGCCACGTAAAAACTTGCAACAACAATTAGAGGTCGTCTAACTTGTTTTTGCAGCATGTGCTATGTGATATGGTATGGCCAAGAAGATGTGATGAATGATATATGTGATGTATGAGATTGATCATGTTCTTGTAATAGGGAATCACGACTTGCATGTCGATGAACTTGACAACCGGCAGGAGCCATAGGAGTTGTCTTAATTATTGTATGACCTGCGTGTCACTGAATAACGCCATGTAATTACTTTACTTCATTGCTAAACGTTAGCCATAGTAGTAGAAGTAATAGTTGGCGTGACAACTTCATGAAGACACGATGATGGAGATCATGATGATGGAGATCATGGTGTCGAGCCGGTGACAAAGATGATCATGGTGCCCCGAAGATGGAGATCGAAGGAGCAAGATGATATTGGCCATATCATGTCACTTTAATTGATTGCATGTGATGTTTATCATGTTTATGCATCTTGTTTACTTAGAACGACGCTAGTAAATAAGATGATCTCTCACTAAAATTTCAAGAATTGTGTTCCCCCTAACTGTGCACCGTTGCTAAGGATCGTTGTTCCGAAGCACCACATGATGATCGGGTGTGATAGGTTCTAATGTTCGCATACAACGGGTGTAAGCCAGATTTACACACGCAACACACTTAGGGTTCACTTGACGAGCCTAGCATGTACAGACATGGCCTCGGAACACGGAAGACCGAAAGGTCGAACACGAGTCGTATAGAAGATACGATCAACATGAAGATGTTCACCGTTGATGACTAGTCCGTCTCACGTGATGATCGGACACGGGCTAGTCGATTCGGATCGTGTATCACTTAGATGACTAGAGAGATGTCATTCTGAGTGAGAGTTCATTAAAATTTGATTAAGATGAACTTAATTATCATTAACTTAGTCTAAATTCTTTACAATCAAATGGCCCACGCTCAAGTTTCCCTCAACTTCAACGCGTTCCTAGAGAAAACCAAACTGAAAGACGATGGTAGCAACTATACGGATCGGGTCCGTAACCTGAGGATTATCCTCATAGCTGCCAAGAGATCATATGTCCTTGAAGCACCGCTAGGTGATGCACCCGTTCTCCCGGCGACCCAAGACGTTATGAATGCCTGGCAGTCGCGTTGTGATGATTACTCCCTGGTTCAGTGCGGCATGCTTTACAGTTTAGAATCGGGGCTCCAAAAGCGTTTTGAGCACCACGGGGCATATGAGATGTTCCAAGAGATGAAAATGGTTTTCCAAGCTCATGCCCGAGTCGAGAGATATGACGTCTCTGACGCATTCTACAGCTGTAAGATGGAGGAAAACAGTTCTGTCAGTGAGCACATCCTCAAGATTTCTGGATTGCACAACCGCTTGTCTCAGCTGGGAATGAATCTCCCAGATGAAGCGGTCGTTGACAGAATCCTCCAGTCGCTCCCACCTAGCTTCAAGAGCTTCGCGTTAAACTTCAATATGCAGGGGATGGAGAGGTCCATTCCCGAGGTGTATTCAATGCTGAAATCAGCAGAGGTGGATATCAAGAAAGAACATCAAGTGTTGATGGTCAATAAAACCACTAAGTTCAAGAAAGGCAAGGGTAAGAAGAACTTCAAGAAGGACGGCAAGGGAGTTGCCGCGCCCGGTAAGCCAGTTGCCGGGAAGAAGCCAAAGAATGGACCCAAGCCTGAAACTGAGTGTTTTCATTGCAAGGGAACGGGGCACTGGAAGCGGAACTGCCCCAAATATTTAGCAGACAAGAAGGCCGGTAACGTCAAAGGTATATTTGATATACTTGTTATTGATGTGTACCTTACCAGCGCTCGTAGTAGCTCCTGGGTATTTGATACCGGTGCGGTTGCTCACATTTGTAACTCAAAACAGGAGCTGTGGAATAAGCGGAGACTGGCGAAGGATGAGGTGACGATGCGCGTCGGGAATGGTTCCAAGGTCGATGTGATCGCCGTCGGCACGCTGCCTCTACATCTACCCTCGGGATTAGTTTTAAACCTTAATAATTGTTATTTAGTACCAGCTTTGAGCATGAACATTGTATCTGGATCTCGTCTTATGCGAGATGGCTACTCTTTCAAATCGGAGAATAATGGTTGTTCTATTTATTTGAGAGATATGTTTTATGGTCATGCCCCGCTGGTCAATGGTTTATTTTTGATGAATCTCGAACGTGATGATACACATATTCATAGTGTAGATGCCAAAAGATGTAAAGTTGATAATGATAGTCCCACATACTTGTGGCATTGCCGCCTTGGTCATATTGGTGTCAAACGTATGAAGAAGCTCCATTCAGATGGACTTCTAGAGTCTCTTGATTATGAATAATTTGACACGTGCGAACCATGCCTCTTGGGCAAGATGACCAAGACTCCGTTCTCTGGAACAATGGAGCGAGCAACCAACTTGTTGGAAATCATACATACCGATGTGTGCGGTCCAATGAGTGTTGAGGCTCGCGGAGGCTATCGTTATGTTCTCACCCTCACAGATGACTTGAGTAGATATGGGTATATCTATTTGATGAAACATAAGTCTGAGACCTTTGAAAAGTTCAAGGAATTTCAGAATGAGGTTGAGAATCAACGTGACAGAAAAATAAAGTTCTTACGATCGGATCGTGGGGGTGAATATTTAAGTCATGAATTTGGCACACACCTTAGGAGCTGTGGAATTGTTTCACAATTGACACTGCCCGGAACACCTCAACGTAACGGTGTGTCCGAACGTCGAAATTGTACTATGTTGGACATGGTGCGATCTATGATGTCCCTCACCGATTTACCGCTATCTTTTTGGGGTTATGCTTTAGAGACTACCGCATTCACTTTAAAATAGGGCTCCGTCGAAATCCGTTGAGACGACTCCGTATGAACTTTGGTTTGGCAAGAAACCGAAGCTGTCGTTTCTAAAAGTTTGGGGTTGCGATGCTTATGTCAAGAAACTTCAACCTGAAAAGCTCGAACCCAAATCGGAGAAATGCGTCTTCATAGGATACCCAAAGGAAACGATTGGGTACACCTTCTACCACAGATCCGAAGGCAAAGTCTTTGTTGCCAAGAATGGATGCTTTCTGGAGAAAGAGTTTCTCTCGAAAGAAGTGAGTGGGAGGAAAGTAGAACTTGATGAGGTGACAGTCACCCCTCCTGAAAGTAGCGCAGCAAAGGAAATCGTTCCTGAGGTGCCTGCACCGACAAGGGAGGAAGTTAATGATAATGATCATGAAGAAACAGATCAATTTACTACTGAACTTCGAAGGTCCACAAGGGCACGTTCCGCACCAGAGTGGTACGGCGACCCTGTCCTGGAAATCATGTTGTTGGACAACGGTGAACCTTCGAACTATGAAGCAGCAATGGCGGGCCCGGATTCCAATAAGTGGCTTGGAGCCATGAAATCCGAGATAGAATCCATGTATGAAAACAAAGTATGGACTTTGGTGGACTTGCCTGATGACAGGCACGCCATAGAAAACAAATGGATATTTAAGAAGAAGACAGACGCGGATGGTAATGTGACCATCTATAAGGCTCGGCTTGTCGCTAAGGGTATCGACAAGTTCAAGGGATTGACTACGACGAGACTTTCTCTCCCGTAGCGATGTTGAAGTTAGTCAGAATCATGTTAGCTATTGCCGCATTCTATGATTATGAGATATGGCAAATGGACGTCAAAACAGCATTCCTTAATGGCTTCCTCAAGGAAGAGTTGTATATGATGCAGCCGGAAGGTTTTGTCGATCCAGAGAACGCTAACAAGGTATGCAAGCTCCAGCGCTCGATTTACGGGCTGGTGCAAGCATCTCGGAGTTGGAATATTCGCTTTAATGATGTGATCAAAGCGTTTGGATTTATACAGACTTATGGAGAAGCCTGTATTTACAAGAAAGTGAGTGGGAGCTCTGTGGCATTTCTCATATTATATGTGGATGACATATTGCTGATGGGAAATGATATAGAATTCTTGGAAAATGTAAAGGCCTACTTGAATAAGAGTTTTTCAATGAAGGACCTTGGAGAAGCTGCTTACATATTAGGCATCAAAATATATAGAGATAGATCAAGACGCCTCATTGGTCTTTCACAAAGCACATACCTTGACAAGATATTGAAAAAGTTCAATATGGATCAGTCCAAGAAGGGGTTCTTGCCTGTTTTGCAAGGTATGAGATTGAGCAAGGCTCAGTCGCCGACCACGGCAGAAGATAGAGTTAAGATGAGTGTCATTCCCTATGCCTCGGCCATAGGTTCTATCATGTATGCCATGCTGTGTACGAGACCTGATGTGAACCTTGCCATAAGTTTGGTAGGGAGGTACCAAAGTGATCCCGGTATGGAACACTGGACAGCGGTCAAGAACATCCTGAAGTACCTGAAAAGGACTAAGGATATGTTTCTCGTTTATGGAGGTGACGAAGAGCTCGTCGTAAAGGGTTACGTCGATGCTAGCTTCGACACAGATCTGGATGACTCTAAGTCACAAACCGGATACGTGTATATTTTGAATGGAGGAGCAGTCAGCTGGTGCAGTTGCAAGCAAAGCGTCGTGGCGGCATCTACATGTGAAGCGGAGTACATAGCTGCTTCCGAAGCAGCGCAGGAAGGAGTCTGGATGAAGGAGTTCATCACCGACCTTGGAGTCATTCCAAGCACGTCAAGTCCGATGACTCTCTTCTGTGACAACACTGGTGCTATTGCCATTACCAAAGAGCCCAGGTTTCACAAGAAGACCAAGCACATCAAGCGCCGTTTCAACTCCATCCGGAATTATGTTCAAGATGGAGACATAGATATTTGTAAAGTACATACGGATCTGAATGTTGCAGACCCGTTGACTAAACCCCTTCCACGGGCAAAACATGATCAACACCAAAACTCTATGGGTGTTCGATTCATCACAATGTAACTAGATTATTGACTCTAGTGCAAGTGGGAGACTGTTGGAAATATGCCCTAGAGGCAATAATAAAAGTATTATTATTATATTTCCTTGTTCATGATAATTGTCTGTTATTCATGCTTGAATTGTATTGTACGGAAACAGCGATACATGTGTGAATATATAGACCACAATGAGTCCCTGGTAGGCCTCTAGTTACCAGCTCGTTGATCAACAGATGGTCACGGTTTCCTGACCATGGACATAGGATGTTAGTGATAATGGGATCACATCATTAGGAGAATGATGTGATGGACAAGACCCAATCCCGAGCATAGCACGAGATCGTATAGTTCGTAATGCATAAGCTTTTCGGTGTCAAGTATTTATTCCTTAGACCATGAGGTTGTACAACTCCCGGATGCCGTAGGAATACTTTGGGTGTGCCAAACGTCACAACGTAACTGGGTGGCTATAAAGGTAAGCATCGGGTATCACCGAAAGTATCTGTTGGGTTGGTACGAACCGAGACTGGGATATTGTCACTCCGTATGACGGAGAGGTACCTCTGGGCCCACTCGGTAAGACATCATCATAATGAGCTCAAGGTGACTAAGGAGTTAGTCACGGGATGATGGATTACGGATCGAGTAAAGAGACTTGCCATGACGAGATTGAACAAGGTATCGGGAATATCGACGATCGAATCTTGGGCAAGTACCGTGCCGATGGACAAAGGGAATAACATACGGGATTGAGTGAATCCTTGACACGGTGGTTCATCCGATGAAGATCATCGAGGAACAAATGGGAACCAACATGGGTATCCAGATCCCGCTGTTGGTTATTGACCGGAGAGTCGTCTCGGTCATGTCTACGTGTCTCCCGAACCCGTAGGGTCTACACACTTCAGGTTCGGTAACGCTAGGGTCGTAGAGATACATGCACGTGGAAACCCGAAAGTTGTTCGGAGTCCCGGATGAGATCCCGGACGTCACGAGGAGTTCCAGAAAGGTCCGGAGGTAAAGAATGATATATAGGAAGTCCAGTTTCGGCCATCGGGTGATCTCCGGGGGTCACCGGGAGTGTCCCGGAACCACCGGAGGGGCCTCGGGGGTCCACCGGGTGGGGCCACCCATCCTGGTGGGGCCCCTAGGCCGCGAGGGGGAAGTGGCCAGCCCTAATGGGCTGGCGCACCACATGGGCCCTCCTCCCCATGCGCCTAGGGTTGAAACCCTAAGGGGGAGGGGCGCCACCTTGCCTTGGGGGGCAAGGATTCCCCCCGGCCGCCGCCCCACCCTGCAGATCCCATCTGCAGGGCCGGCGCACCCCCCTGGCCCCCTATATATATGTGGGGGGGGGGGGAGAGGACAGCCGCACCCTTGCTCCTGGCGCCTCTCCCCCTCCCGTCACACCTCCATACTCCCTCCGCAGGGCGCCGGCGAAGCCCTGCAGGAATGTCCACTGCATCCACCACCACGCCGTCGTGCTGCTGGATCTCCGACGACCTCTCCTCCCCCTTGCTGGATCAAGAAGGAGGTGACGTTGCTGTACCGGACGTGTGTTGAACGTGGAGGTGCCGTCCGTTCGGCGCTAGATCATCGGTGACGAAGAACGCGAAGAGTACGACTACTTCATCCACGCTTCTTCGAAAGCTTCCGCACACGATCTACATAACGGTATGTAGATGCACTCTTATTTGCTCATTTCTAGATGTCTCCTTAGTTGGATCTTGGTGAAAGCGTAGAAATTTTTTGAATTCTGCTACATTCCCCAACAAACATCACATAGCTACTGGTCATGGACCCATGGTCCAAGGGGGACTACCCACAACTCATCCGGGAAGCGTCCATGGTGGTGGAGAAGCTCCCGGTGGTGGTTCTCCCCTCCGGTAGGGTACCGGGAAGAGTTCTCCTGGTGCTCCCGATCTTGGAAGCGCGGCGGCGGCGGAACAGAGGCGAGATCATAAAAAAGGGTTCCGTCCTCGAGGGTTTCGGGACACGAGCAATATATATGCAAAAGGGGGTCACCAGAGGCGGAGGTGGGGCCCCAGGCGCCCCCCCTGGCGCGGCCAGGGGTGGGGCCGCGCCGGGTGGCCGCCTGGGCCACCCCAGGCTCCCCTCTGGCCCTGCTTTGGTTTTTCTTGAAGCTCCCGATACGCTGATTTTTCCTGTATTTTTCCCGGAATTTTTAGGGCACTTTTAATATGGGGGAAACCTGAAATAGAAAAACAGCAGAAAACAGGAACTGGCACTGTGGTGCACTGAGTTAATAGGTTAGTCCAAATATGATCAAAAGTGTATGGAAGTGCATAAATATCATAGCAATATCACACAAAAGAGGCATGGAGCAAGCAGAAATTATAGATACGTTTTGGACGCATCAACATCCCCAAGCTTAATTCCTGCTCGTCCTCGAGTAGGTAAATGATAACAAGCATAATTTCTGTGGTGACATGCTATCAACCATATAAGAACTTTTAAGTAAAGCAATCAAGGCTTGTAATTCAATTCAAGTCATAACAAGCAAGAGTCTATATTAGCATTGTAACAAGCAACATAAGAACATAAAGGTGCAAGAGCTCTCACTGTCCGTGACTCGAATGTCTCCAAATGGTGTTTGCATGCAAGAAAGGGGATAGGGATATATGAGAGAGTAAAACATAGTTTTTGTATTGTTGAGAACTTAATCTACTAAAGTTTCACACTTGGTCTTCTTTGGAATCTTATCTTGACTCATCCCCAGACCGTCAACCAGGTACAAGTCAAAATGATCCACTCCCTTTCGATATTTTGAGCACTCATGCAATGGATGAGCGTAAGCAAGAAACTCGACACTTAGGATGGCAAAGAGAGAAAAATGATGGAGGGGGAAGATAAAAAAGGTGTGAAAGGCTCACATCAATGAGGACAGTCATAGGCGAGAGAAAGCCAAATGATAGATATGATGTGAGGAGTAGGGATTGCCATGCAACGGATGCACATATGAGCTAAGGTAAGCTCTCCAATGGAACTAGTGGGGGTGCATCCAACTTGCTTGCTCAAGAAGACCTAGAGCTCTTTTGAGGAGGCTCATCATTGGAATATACAAGCCAAGTTCTATAGTGTGAAGGTCCCCACATAGCTATATGCATGAATGATAATCTCTATGGAGTACAAGGTATAAGATGGAGTACGAGTGTGGATCTCTCAAAAGGAATAGTAGTGTGCCCCCTTCTCTCTTTTTATTTCTTTTTTTCTTTTTTCTATTTTTATTTTTTTGTGGCCTCAATGGCTCTTTCTATTTATCTCTCATTTGTCCTCTTTGGGATCTTTTGATTTGTCCTCTTTGGGATCTTTCCCTCACTTAAGGGGCAACACTCTATGTATTACAAGAAGTATAGAAGATCTTTCACACTTTACAAAAGTACTCAACATAAAGAAAATGAAACTATCATGATGTATGCAAATGTATGCCTCTGCCGGTGTAGCAGGATATGCAATGATACTAGCGCGTCATGTAGCAATGATTAGGGCAAGGCCCAACTAGCATGCGGCTCATCGATCAAGCAAAAAGCATGTATGACATGAAAATCAAGTCATGAGAAGATGGATGTTGCATGGCAATGTATCTCAGAAAGGCTATGGAAATGCCTTAATAGGTAGGTATGGTGGCTGTTTTGAGGAAGGATATAATGAGGCTTATGATGACAGAGTGTATCGTGCCAAGGATTTGGATGCACCGGCGAAGTATGCGCCAACTCTCGAGGTGAGAAAGGGCAATGCACGGTACCGAAGAGGCTAGAAAAATATGGATAGGTGGAAGTGTCAACTTTCGAATACTCACATTAGTCCGAAGAACTCATGCACTTATTATCGGTAACTCTCAATCTAATTAGGAGGTTCTCAAAGAGACAAGTACCCCGAGGAGGAGTGTATGGGGATTTGGTTATCCTTGCGCATCCTCGGCTCATGGTTCGTGAGTGTACTCTAATATTCGATCCCTCCAAAGATTAGTGATCCATTTAGTAGCTAAAGTTCTCAACTATTTTGTAGGTTTTCGAAAATAAACACGGATTTCCCAAAATACGACATCTATCACTAATAGGCTAAAGCTCTTGACACCAAAAGTTCAGACATTACTCATGGCAATACCTCAAAACTATTGCAAGTTACTACTAAAATTAAATAGCAACCTCAATTACCTATTTTAAGTTAAGACACACAACTCAGTGCAACAGACAAACTCTCTTAACAAGATAAACATGAAAACTCAAGAGAGTTCAACAACCAAATAAACAAAAGCTCTTTAAAAAGAAAAGCATGAAAACTAAGAGCTAAACATGACAGCAGCTATGGAAAGACAAAGAACACACACAACAAAGATAAGCATGAAAATCCTATGTTGTGTTCTAGGTTGAAGTGGAGTGTGTTTCTCTCCCACACAAAGAAAGCTGGGTTCTAACTCGTTATGAACAGCAAGCAAAGCTAAAGAAAACTAAAAAGGAACCTAAAAGCAAGATGCTCCAAGCATAGCACATAACGCATGAAGTGATTAAAATATAGTGGAACGAAAGACGAACTGATAATTGTTGATGGAGAAGGGGATGCACGGGGGCATCCCCAAGCTTAGACGCTTGAGTCTTCTTGAATATTTCTTGGGGGTGCACGGGGGCATCCCCAAGCTTGAGCGTTTGAACCTCCTGAATCTTTTTATCATCTTCCCTCGCACAATTGAAAACTCCCTTCATACATAACTCATCATAATCTGATTAGCGAGGTTAGTACCCATAATAAAATAATTTTTCCTTGCTGGAAATAAAGATAATCTTGAAGAGCTACTGTTTCTCAAGATTGCCAAAAGGTTTTTGTAAAGAAAAAGCAAGCTCAAGGTTTGCAAAACAAAGAAAAGGCAAAACAGGACAGAATATGTGAAAAACAGACCAGCAGGTAGTAAATAATTTTTTCGGGGCACTTCTGCAACTCAAATCAAAAAACTCAGAACAGAAGCCTGAAAGCCAATTGTATAGAGCACGCTTTCAAAAAAAATCAGATCAAAAAGATGATCTGGTGATTTTATACGAATTTTTCTGTCCAATGACAGAATCTGTTTTCTGGACTGCACGTCACAACTTTTGAACTTTCTTACAATCGGAGGCTAAACTTGGCACAAAGCTGAAAAGAAAAGATACAATGATGATGCTACTGTAGTAACAAACATCTAGACACAACAAAAGCAAAATAAAACTTTATTCGTTGTGGGCTGCCTCCCAAAAGCGCTTTCTTTTATGCCTTTAAGCTAGGCATGATGCAAAAAAGAGAAGATCAAGTTTTATCAAGAGTAAAAGAATAGCTAGCCCGTATAACGGACTCAAAAGGCAACTTAATCTTCTTTCTAGGGAAGTGTTCCATCCCTTTCTTGAGAGGAAATTGGAATTTTATATTCCCCTCTTTCATGTCAATGATAGCACCAACGGTGCAAAGAAAAGGACGTCCCAAAATAATTGGACATGAAGGTTCACATTCAATATCCATAATAGTAAAATCAACGGGAACATAATTGTCATTGACAATGATAAGAACATCGTCGATCTTCCCCAAAGGTTTCTTTACGGAAGAATCAGAAAGACGAACACCAAAAGAACAAGGATCAAAAGGTTTCAATTTAAGCATATCATACATTCTTTTGGGCATAACGGAGGTACTAGCTCCAACATCACATAAAGCATAGCAAGAGAAGTTATTCAACTTAATTTTAATCATAGGATCCCAACCATCTTCTAGATTTCTAGGTATGGAGGCTTCTACCCTAAGCTTCTCCTCCCTAGCTTTGATAAGAGCATTAGTGATATGCTCCGTGAAGGCAAGGTTAAGTGTGCTAGTGTGGGGATCTCTAGACATCTTGTGAAGAAAACTAATAACTTCAGAAAGGGTGCAATTATCAAAATCAAGGTCACTACTATCAAGTAAAGTGGTAGTGGTGTCCTTTAGGATCACTTGTTTGGTAGCTTCTATGCTCATAGGAGTTTCTTCTTCTACGGTTGAGGTCATAGCATCACCATTAATAGGTCCAATGGGACTAGGAGTGCATTGGGTGCTAAGAGTTTGGATATCCTCAACAACTTGGATAGTAGCAACAGTGTGGTGGGTAGGAAGGCTCTTAATTCTATCTTCTTCCTCCTTCAGGGGTGCAACCACTTCGGGTTTAGCTGCCATTTGGTTTATCAAAGTGGCTTGTGTGTGGGACATATTGGAAACTTGGGTCTCAGTGATGGTGAGCCTAGTCTGGAGGTTAGAAATCTCAATATTTAGGCTCTCCAGTTGTCTACCAATGTCTTGCAAGATAGAAGTATGCTCATCTAATTGCCTCGAGAAGGTCTTGTTTTGTTCATATTGGGTGTGCATGTAGTTCTTAGTGGCCTTCTCTATTTCTAGAAGTTTCTCATAACTAGGCATGTCTCTATCTCTTTGGGTGGAGTTCCTGGTGCTAGGATAAGCATTGTTGTTCCCGTAGGAATTAGAGGGGAACGGTCTAGGGTTGCTACCAAAATTACTCCTATAAGCATTGTTATTGAAATTGTTTCTAGAGATAAAGTTCACATCTACTTGATCTTGAGCAATCAAAGAATTTAAAGGAACATCATGAGGATCAATAGAAGATTGCTTGGAAAGTAGAGACATGATCAAGTCAACTTTTTCATTTAGGGAGGAAATCTCCTCGACAGAGTTTACCTTCCTACCTGTTGGAGCGCGTTCGGTGTGCCATTGGGAATAGTTGGTCATCATCTCATCGAGAAGTTTCGTGGCAGCACCAAGTGTAGTTGACATAAAGGTTCCTCCCGCGGCCGAATCCAACAAGTTCCGCGAGGTAAAGTTCAAGCCTGCATAAAAAGTTTGGATAACCATCCAAGTAGTCAAACCATGAGTAGGGCAGTTCTTGACAAGAGATTTCATGCGTTCCCAAGCTTGGGCAACGTGTTCATTATCCAATTGTTTAAAATTCATTATGTTACTCCTTAGTTGGATAATTTTAGCAGGGGGATAGTACTTCCCAATAAAGGCATCCTTGCACTTGTCCCAAGAATCTATGCTATTCCTAGGCAAGGATTGAAACCAGATTTTAGCTCCTCCTCTCAAGGAGAAAGGAAAAAGTTTAAGCTTAACAATATCACCATCTATTTCGGTGTACTTTTGCATATCACAGAGCTCAACAAAATTATTTAAGTGCAAAGCAGCATCATCTCCAGCACCGGAGAATTGATCTTTCATAACTAGGTTCAGTAAAGCAGGTTTAATTTCATAAGAAGGTGCTGAAGTGGCAGGTGTAGTAATAGGCGTGCAGATAAAGTCATCGTTGTTATGACTAGTGAAGTCACACAACTTGGTGTTCTCGGTGGAACCCATAGCAGCAGCAAGCAAAATAACTATTTTTGTGATTTTTTGTAAGGGACACTAAAGCAAAAACTGAAAGGTAAACTAACAAGACTAAAAAGCAAAGATAAAAGATAGCGTGCAACTCCCCTATCTTGAAGAGTGGAGTCTCCGGCAACGGCGCCAGAAACTTTGCTTGATGGCTTCTCGCCCCTCGTTGGTTACCCCAAGTGGAAGGTTTGAGATGTAGCGTAACGGCAAGTTTCCCTTGGCAAGATACCAAGGATCGAATCCCGTGAGACTCCGAGGGCCAACAAGTAGGTGTCAATGAAAGTGCAACTAATCCCCGGGTGGTTTTGGCAATTAATAACAACATATATATCATTGAACTAATAGTTACTTGAGAATCATTTCAGAGAAGTTCAATGATATGGGTATGGCAATATCTGAAGAAGTGGACCCCTCAAAATGCTAAGGCAAGCATTGGCAAAAGCTCAAGACTCCTTTTTTTGGTTTAGTGATCCAAGATCACATTGAGTCCATAGGAAAAGCCAATACTATTAAAAGGGGATGAGGTTGTGTTGATGATCTGGTTGCTCAAGTGCTTAGTGATATATCTCCTTCAACTATCAGCAACTTTCACTACAATACACACTCATAAGTAATCTCGGACCAACCGATTCCAAACTCAGTCACACCGAGATGAACCACCTCAGCCATAAGCCAAACCCTAGAAAAATCGGTCATTCCGAGTTTGAGATCGGTCTCACCAAAACATGGACTGCCAAGCTTCTGTAACCGTTTGTCCTCAAATCGGAATAACCGAGTTGATGATTTCGGTCTCACCGAAACTGGCAAGTTCCTGTCTTTGCTCAAATCGGACTAACCGAGATGGTATTTTCGGTCCCACCGAAAACCCCAACGTTCACTATATTTGAACTTTCGGTCTGACCGAGTTGTCCACTTCGGTCTCACCGAGATTGCTCAATTATGTGTGTAACGGTTGGATTTTGTGTGGAGGCTATATATACCCCTCCACCCCTCTTCATTCGTGGAGAGAGCCATCAGAAAGAACTACCACTCATACCTTACACTTTCTGAGAAGAGAACTACCTACCCTTGTGTTGAGATCAAGTTGCTCCATTCCTACCATATGAAACTTGATTTCTAACCTTCCCAAGTTGCTTTCCACTCAATCCTTTCTTCCACCACAGCCATATCAGTGAGGAGAGTTGAGTGTTGGGGAGATTATCATTTGAAGCACAAGAGCAAGGAGTTCATCATCATCTACAACATCTATTACCTTTTGGAGGGTGGTGCCTCCTAGATTGGTTAGGTGTCGCTTGGGAGCCTCCGTCATCGAGATGTGGAGTTGAACCAAGAAGTTTGTAAGGGCAAGGAGATCGCCTACTTCGTGAAGATCTACCCCGAGTAAGGCTAGCCCTCCGTGGGCGTAGGCCATGATGGAATAGACAAGGTTGCTTCTTCGTGGACCCTTCGTGGGTGGAGCCCTCCGTGGACTCGCGCAGCCGTTACCCTCCGTGGGTTGAAGTCTCCATCAACGTGGATGTACGATAGCACCACCTATCGGAACCACGGGAAAAATCACCGCGTCTCCAAATTGCGTTTGCTCTTCTCCACCTCTCTTTACTACATGTGCAATTTACTTTCCGCTGCTTATACTCTAGAATTGCATGTGTAGGGTGATGTTTGACTTGATCATAATTGTGAAACTACCAAAAAATGTTCTTTGTCTAAAGGCAGAATTTTTATATTTATAAGTAGTCTAATCACCCCCCCCTCTAGACATACTTTCGATCCTACAAGTGGTATCAGAGCTTTGGTCTCCATTGTTTTGGTTTCCATTGCATTGGACTCCATAAGCTTGGTTTCACAACCTAGGAGAGTATGGCGTCTAGTGAGGGTAATTATCGTAGAGGTCCTTACTTTGATGGTACAAATTTTGCTAGTTGGAAGCATAAAATGAAAATGCATATTCTTGGTCATAACCCAGCCGCATGGGGCATTATTTGTGTTGGCATGCAAGGTGAATTCTTCGAGGAAAGAAAAGTTCTGGATCGCGAAGCTACACCGGAAGAGTTGCGGATGTTGCAAAACAATGCTCAAGCTTGTGACATTCTATTCAATGCCTTGTGTCCCGAGGAGTTCAACAAAATCAGCTGTCTTGAGAATGCTAAAGAGATTTGGGATACTTTGGTTGAAATGCACGAAGGTACCGAGTCTGTGAAGGAATCAAAGCTAGATATTCTTCAAGGTCAACTTGACAAGTTCAAGATGAAGGATGGTGAAGGAGTCGCTGAAATGTACTCTAGGCTTGCTCTCATCACAAATGAGATTGCCGGCTTAGGAAGCGAAGAAATGACCGACCGATTCATCATTAAGAAGATTCTCAGAGCTTTGGATGGAAAGTATGACACCGTGTGCACTTTGATCCAAATGATGCCAAACTACAAGACTCTCAAGCCAACTGAAGTCATTGGAAGAATTGTTGCTCATGAGATGACACTTAAGGATAAGGAAGAGCTTCACAACAAGTCAAGTGGTGCTTACAAAGCTACAAGTGATGCTCCCACAACCTCAAGTGACAAGATAATTTCCAATGAAGAGATAAGCCTAATGGTTAAGAACTTCAACAAATTCTACAAGAATAGAGGCAAAGAGAGAAGCTCAAAGTCTAGATCATATGATGAAAAGAGATCTTCTAGTCGTGATCGAAACTGCTACAATTATGGAAGACCCGGACACTACTCAAATGAGTGTACGGCTCCCCACAAAAGAAGAGAAGAATCTCCAAGAAGAAGATCAAGAGATGAGTCACCTCGGAAAGAGAGAAGGAGTAGAGATGATCGTTATGAACGAAGACCCTCTCGGAGAAGCAAGGATTCGGAGAGGAAAGACAAGTCATCAAGGAGCTACACAAGAAGAAGACATCAAGCTCATGTAGGTGAATGGGTCTCCGGCTCCGACTCCGACAATCAATCCGATGGAAGTTATCACTCCGACTCCGACTACAGTCAAGATGAAGGTGTTGCCGGTCTTGCTCTCGTATCCTCCAACTCCAACTCCTACGACTTATTTGATTCACCAAATGAGGGAATTGGAAGATGCTTCATGGCTAAAGGCCCCAAGGTATCACACCCTGAATTCATTGACTTTGATAGTGATGAGGATGACTTGCTTGGTGAAGATGAGCTCTTGCATGATAAATCTAGTGAGCTTAGTAACGATGAAAATGCTAGTAGTCTTTATAGTCGAGAAGAGTCGAATGACAATGCTATGAAGGAGATTGAGCGTCTAACTAAAGAACTAAACACTCTTAAGTTAGCTCATGAAACAACTCAAGAAGATCATAGAGAGCTCTTAAGATCTCATGAGAAGCTACGCTTCGAGAAGCTCACTCTAGAGCAAGAACATGAGTTTCTAAAAGCGATCAATGACGATCTTCGAAAGAAGAGTTCTTCATATCTTGCCAAACGACTTCTCTTGTCTAATTTCTTGCCACCTATTAAGACTAAGCATGACAAGCATAAGAAAAATTCTTCCTCTAGTAGTAACAATAACCATGTTAAATCCAATGTTGTTACTTCTAGTATTTCTCTTGATTCCACTAACAATGTTTCAAGCCAAGTTACACTTGAGCAAGAGAATAGCTTATTGAAGGAAATCATAGAGAAAGGTGTCTACAAGAGTCTTGCCGGAAGCAAGAACTTTGAGGAAATTGTTCGCAAACAAGGAAGGCACCGGAAGAATCAAGGAATTGGTTTTGAGCGAAAGTTCAACGCCGAAGGTGTTGAGTGGGAAGAAGGTCAATACCCTACTCCACAGTTTGTTTCTCAAAAGGAGAAGTATGATCCTACTTCTTCCAATGTGGAACAAGCTCAAGATGACCTTCCACCACAAGACCACAAGCTAAAAGCCAAGGACAAGCTTCAAGAGGAGATTGATGCATTCATTGAAGCACCTCAAGCCATGGTCAAGTGGGTTCCCAAGGACACGTCAAGTTCTACTTCGTCAAGCTCAACTACAACCCCGAGGATTCCCATCAAGATGATGTGGATCCCGAAGAAGAAGAACTAGAAGGTTCTTGAGGGTGACTCCGCCAACATACTTCACTCACATTCATTTTGGCAACTTGTGCAATCAACTTCCACATCATGCACTAGTTCATGGAGTCACAAACCCTCTTGTTGGTAAGTCAAGGGACAAGGTAATCATTGCTTTCATGGACATCATCTTTTGTGAACTTCAATCTATGTCCATGGATATCCTTGTTTGTTCCTTGTGGGACTAACCAATGTAGGTATTGAAAGTGCCCTAATCCAAAAGGATAGCTCCCAACTCTTGATGATCTACATCAACATTGAGCATCCACATCTTCAACATCTACATGAAGTCTTCTACGACAACCCAAGGTTAGTTTGACCCTTTAAAAGGGGTTCTCACTTCTAGGGGGAGCTTTACTCTAAAAATTGAGTTAAAGCATCTCCAAATGATGTGAACACATCAATGCTTTATGTAAAAGTGGTAACCCCACTTGTGCTTAAACGATGAGTATGACCTATGATCAAATGTTCTCATTTGGCTCCTAAGTCAAAATACTCATATATAGATGACCTAGTCATCGACAAATTGTGTGCTAGTAGCTAGAGTTTTGGTTGTGCATGTTTGACACATATTTCATTTGCTATCTTATTGTGTGAGCATGTTGAATGCATGATTTTATCCATTCGAGGACATCCATTTGTTGTTTTGATTGTTTCTTTCTGGCCAAATGGATGGACAAGAATGCCTAAGTACCTCCCCTAGCTATCTATGCTTTCTTGTCTCAAATTCTATTCATGCTCATATCACAAACTTTGAACAAGTCATTTTCGGACCCTCCGAGTGAGGAGCACTCGGAGCCACCGATCCGTCTAAGGCTGACTTCCAAAACCTTCTAAGTAAATTTCGGTCAGACCAACTTTCTCCCACTCGGTCAAACCGAAAAGCACTTGGACTGATCTAGGTTTCATCTCGGTGAAACCGAGTTCTAAATCTCGGCGTGACCGATATGCGTAACTGCATAGCAGTTATTCATCTCGGTGTCACCGAGTTTTTCAACTCGGTCCCACCGACAGCAAGGGGATATAAATACTGAGGGCAGCGCGCGTTGATTATTCCTTCAAACGTTTTCGCTCCCACGTCCCCTGCTGCCGTCGCCCTGATCTCCGGATCGTCGCCGTCGTCGCCTGTGCGCCCTCGCCGCAGGTCTCCGCCGCCGTCAACGGATTTCTCCTCCGCGCCATTGCCGCCGTAGAGGGACTCCACCAAGTTAGGGTGAGTCTCGATCCCTCTCGTGCTCCCATCTGATTCATTGCACGTTTGGTTTGCCCTACATCTGGCCACGATTGAAAAACTCCTTTTCCACCAGATCGGTTCTAGTCTCGAGTAAAATTCTTAGGGTTAGGTTTCCACGGAATACATCTCGGTGAAACCGATTTTAATTTTTCGGTGTGACCGATTCGGCCTCTGGCCATTGCACTGCACTTTCGGTCCAACCGAGTTGTGCAAATCGGTGTGACTGAAGTATAGTCTTAGTGAAACCCTAATGTATCGGCAGGACCGAAACCCATTTCGGTCCAACCGAAAGTGGTGTGTAAGTTTCTGTTATACATTTCGGATTCACCGAAACTGAAAATCGGTTTGACCGAAATGCATTCGTGAAAACTTAAAACTAAAATTTGAACTCATTTTGTTTGCAAAAACTTCTGCAGTTTGTGATAACTCTTCTACTCTGCCTATACCTTATCTATTCACAGGTTGTCAGCAATGTCAGATGCCAGTGACAGCCAGAACAGGTCAGAGTCACCTTTTGCGGACATTCCGGAAGCAGACACTAGTCCTGAGGCTAGCAGTCCAGTTGATGATGGTGAGAGGAGTACACCTAGTGGCTTGCCTCCTGCAGCCACCAGAGCCAGAAAGGAGAGGAATTCTGATGATGAGGATTCTGATTTTGTTGCTGAGGAAGAAGTGTCCTCCAAGCCTAAGAGAAAGGTTGTTGCCAAAGAGCAACAAGGGCAGCAGTCAAAGAAAGGCACCAGCAAGGTCAAGCAGTCAGCTGTTGCCAAGAAGCTGAACTTGGGAGAGCCAGCCCCAAGCAAAGTGAAGAAAACATCCAAGAGGAAGAGGGTAGTGTATACTGATCCTCATGCAGATGCAGCAGTCGAGGAAGAAGAAGAAGATGCACCCCAGCCTCCTCCTCAGAAGGCTAAGCTCATGGGTGATGCAATTAGGGCTGGAGCCACTTCAAAGCCCAAGAAGCCTGCTCAAGCTAAGGCAGCTCCAGCAAAGCCTTCTGCCAAGCCCAAGAGGACAACCAGGAACATTCCAGCATCTGAGAAGAACAAGGGTGATGTGCCACCGTCTGAGTCTGATGAAGAAGAACATGTGTTGCTGAAACTCCGTCCAAAACTGCCACTCCACAACGATGCTCATCCTCAAGCCGAGGATATGAAGGCAAGGAAAGATAGAGGTCTCAGGCTATGGAGACAAGCTGATCCATACGCCGTGAGGAGAAGGACTGCTGTGGATCCCAGATTTCACACCAGAGAGCAGCAGGACTTCTATGAGACTGTGCTGATGGACAAGAAGCCAATAGTTGCAGATACCAGATATGTTGACTGGGAATACATTGACAGTGAAGAGCACAGAGACTTCTCTCCCCATGTGCATGAGAGCTTCACTGCATGTGGAGTTGCTGAGTTTGTGGGTCAGAAGCTGACAGATTGGAACGATGAGATGATTATGCAGTTCTATGCCACAGCTCATTTCTATCCTGATGGGAAGATCACCTGGATGACTGAAGGTCAAAGGTTTTCTTCTTCTGTTGAAGAATGGGCAGAACTTCTGAATGCTCCAGTACAGCGAGAGGATGACATTGATGTCTATGGGATTCCTAAGAAGAACCATGATTCCATGAAGAACATGTACAAGGAGATCCCCGCAGCAGATTTGGAAGGATGGAAGCTTGGCTCAGTGTACTATCTCCAGGCAGGTCTACCTACCACTAACACTATTTTGAGGCATACCTTGATGCCCAAGTCTGGAGATCATCGCATGATCAGAGGCTATTCTATCAACATGCTGCATATACTTGATGAGAAGGCACCTTTCAAGGTGATGGACTTAATGGTAGAGACCATTAAGAGGACTGCAGCTGACCAGAAGAGGTCATGTGGATTTGCCCCGCAGATTCAGATGCTTATCAATGCCAAGTTTGGCACGGGCAAATTCCTGTTGGATAGGAAGCACTTACCACTGCAGCCAGAGCATGAAGACAATGTTGTTGTGATGGACGAGGAGGATCCAACTTCGGTTGAAGGTCAAGCCAAGATCGAAGCTGCTAAGAAAGCCAAAGCTGATAAGGAAGCAGCAGCAGCAGCAGCTAAACCAAAGAGCTTCGGAGAGCAGATTCTTGAAGCTACCCAGAGGATTGAACAACGTCTGGCCAGCATTGAACAATCTCAGGAGAGCCTAGAGAGGATTGTTGACGAGAAGGTCCACGCTCCGGACGTGAAGCTGACTGAACTTCAAGTGACTGTCAACAAGCTTGAGGCAGACATGGAGGAAGCAAGGCAGGACAGGGCAGAGCTCATGCAGGATGACCTAGTCCAGGACTCTCATCGCCAGACTGCTCCGGTTCCCAGAGGATCCCGATCAGCTGCTATTCCAGTGACTGACTCCAGGACTACCACTTCAGCACCTCCTACAGCTCCAGCAGTTACTCCAGCCACAGCTCCAGTATCCACTCCTCCAGCGCAGACATCAGCTGAAGTCTTCGCCGATGCCGTCATATCTACTCCGACATCTACCCAGACGGGAGCCGCCAGCAGAGCCCACAGTGACGTTTAGCTCTATGCTTTTTCAAACTTTTTGGTAACTTGTTGCCAAAGGGGGAGAAATTGTATAGATCATAGGGCTTCGAGAGAGAGAGTGCTCTTTCGTTCTTTTGCGGTTTCTTTGAGATACTTTTGGTACTTTTGGTTTTCGAAACTTTCAGTGTGCTTGATACTACGTTTGATGCTATCTTTATGAGTGCTTGGTCATACTATGCCTTAATGTGTGCTTAATGCTTATCTTATACTATTCCTATCTTATATGATCATTTACTCATGTCTTGGTGTTTGGGTGCATGTTATTCATTCTTATCATTTTGTGCGCTCCACCAAGATGTATGTGACATGGAAGAGTGACCCATGATCCTAATCGATTGTGCATTTGCATTCAAACGCAAATTTTAAAATAATGCACAAATTTAGGGGGAGCTCTTGCTTATCACATACTTCTCAAAGCGACGATATTATTCATTGATTATATCTTTTGTCGAAGCTTTGATCTATATGTTGTTATCAATTACCAAAAAGGGGGAGATTGAAAGTGCAACTAATCCCCGGGTGGTTTTGGCAATTAATAACAACATATATATCATTGAACTAATAGTTACTTGAGAATCATTTCAGAGAAGTTCAGTGATATGGGTATGGCAATATCTGAAGAAGTGGACCCCTCAAAATGCTAAGGCAAGCATTGGCAAAAGCTCAAGACTCCTTTTTTGGTTTAGTGATCCAAGATCACATTGAGTCCATAGGAAAAGCCAATACTATTAAAAGGGGATGAGGTTGTGTTGATGATCTGGTTGCTCAAGTGCTTAGTGATATATCTCCTTCAACTATCAGCAACTTTCACTACAATACACACTCATAAGTAATCTCGGACCAACCGATTCCAAACTCAATCACACCGAGATGAACCACCTCAGCCATAAGCCAAACCCTAGAAAAATCGGTCATTCCGAGTTTGAGATCGGTCTCACCGAAACATGGACTGCCAAGCTTCTGTAACCGTTTGTCCTCAAATCGGAATAACCGAGTTGATGATTTTGGTCTCACCGAAACTGGCAAGTTCCTGTCTTTGCTCAAATCGGACTAACCGAGATGGTATTTTCGGTCCCACCGAAAACCCCAACGTTCACTATATTTGAACTTTCGGTCTGACCGAGTTGTCCACTTCGGTCTCACCGAGATTGCTCAATTATGTGTGTAACGGTTGGATTTTGTGTGGAGGCTATATATACCCCTCCACCCCCTCTTCATTCGTGGAGAGAGCCATCAGAAAGAACTACCACTCCTACCTTACACTTTCTGAGAAGAGAACTACCTACCCTTGTGTTGAGATCAAGTTGCTCCATTCCTACCATATGAAACTTGATTTCTAACCTTCCCAAGTTGCTTCCACTCAATCCTTTCTTCCACCACAGCCATATCAGTGAGGAGAGTTGAGTGTTGGGGAGATTATCATTTGAAGCACAAGAGCAAGGAGTTCATCATCATCTACAACATCTATTACCTTTTGGAGGGTGGTGCCTCCTAGATTGGTTAGGTGTCGCTTGGGAGCCTCCGTCATCGAGATGTGGAGTTGAACCAAGAAGTTTGTAAGGGCAAGGAGATCGCCTACTTCGTGAAGATCTACCCCGAGTAAGGCTAGCCCTCCGTGGGCGTAGGCCATGATGGAATAGACAAGGTTGCTTCTTTGTGGACCCTTCGTGGGTGGAGCCCTCCGTGGACTCGCGCAGCCGTTACCCTCCGTGGGTTGAAGTCTCCATCAACGTGGATGTACGATAGCACCACCTATCGGAACCACGGGAAAAATCACCGCGTCTCCAAATTGCATTTGCTCTTCTCCACCTCTCTTTACTACATGTGCAATTTACTTTCCGCTGCTTATACTCTAGAATTGCATGTGTAGGGTGATGTTTGACTTGATCATAATTGTGAAACTACCAAAAACTGTTCTTTGTCTAAAGGCAGAATTTTTATATTTATAAGTAGTCTAATCACCCCCCCTCTAGACATACTTTCGATCCTACAGTCAACGCTAACGGCGCCAACTTAGCGGTTGACAGGACCTGCACACAGATACAAATAACTTTGCTCCCAACGAGTACAGAGAGGTTGTCAATCCCTCCGGCCTTGCTGTTTACAAAGGATCAAACGCAAGAGGTAATAGTGATAGGTATGACTGCAACTAGGAAATAAGAACAGGAAGTAAATAGCGGGTGTGATCAGTGATGGTAATATGGACCGGGGTCCCATGATGTTCACTAGTGATGTCTCTCTCCCAAAAGACGATAAAACAGCTAAGCGAGGTAAACAAATTACAGCTGGGCAATTGACAGGATTGTGTGCGCAAACACTACAAGAAATATGTCAACTTATGACCTTTTGTTAGTGACCCTGGAAGAATTGGTCATAGATCTATGACCATTTCAGACCAATTGGTCAAAAGCTGTTCGGGGGGCTCCAAACCGTAAACTATAACGACCATTTTGGTCAGAAAGGTCATAATTTCCTTACACGAAATGGTCACAAAGCAGATAGCACTGGTTCGCTGCCTTATTTCTAGTTGTTCATGACCAATATAGATGGTCATAACCTTGAAAATTGTGGTGGGTTGCTACGACTAGGCGCCACCTCATCAGTTTTGCCTATGTGTCATGTCCATGTGGCAGTTTTTGCCCTAGGTTGTGAAGCAACCTATATTTCTGTCATTCCCAAAATTCCCCAAAAAATCTCATAAATTCTTTGGGTCATATCTTTGTCAAATATGTAAAAAACCTTCCTTGCCTAGTTCAAAAATAATTCAAAAATATTCATTTTCCTATTCTGTTCAAAAAAACACTTTGTGAAGGAAGTACCACTTTGGCATGTCCAAATGGTATCCATTTTCTACAGTGCTTTCCTATGCCCAAATAACTATCCTCCACCAAATGCCAGCTCAATCCATTCATTATTTTGAGCCCATCTTCAACATTCGTATTTATGTCCAGTGTGGTACTTTGCAAAGCAAGTACCACCTAGACTCCTCCTTTTGAGCTAAAAATTTGTGAAGACGGTCTTCTTAGTAACTGATCATCCTCAACCAAAACTCACGCCCATTAGCCATGTGCATTTTCCGTACCGCTAATCAAACACTTGGCTGCTAATTCATGTTTGAGCATCGATCGGTCTCCTCGTGAGAATCTTATGTTGTAATTTTCTTCCTAGCACCTACCTGGGGAGTGGCCAACCCACTAGACATGCCTAGGCCGCCCAGAACACATGGCAACGCCACAGTCACGCGGTGACCACGCAGCGGGCATGCGAGTTTACGCGCTCTAGAGTTGGGGCCCTCGACCACCGCCCAAACCTCGACGTATCGCCACCAAACCATGTATTTATGATTAAATAGGTACTTATGTACCTAGAAATGATTTTTGGAAAAAATAAATAGCAAACTATGAGGCAGCCGCATTTCAAATTTGACCCGCTTCCAGCTGAATCGGCGGAAATTTGTCTTTTTCACGAGAGGTGGATCAAAACTTTTTACACCCAACCATTTTGTCAATTGTGCATTAAATATGTCCTAGTATTTTAGAAAATTAATTTGGTCAAATTTTGCAACAATTATTTGGGAGGTCCTTCACAAAAAAACCTCCTTTTGGGCACTCGAAAAATGGAAAATGAATTTTTCGTCCAAAGAAAATGAAAACTTCCTTAGGCAACATTGTTTGCCATTCCAAGATCCACCCTTGTGCACAATATGAGATCATTTGAACAAACTATGCCATGAATGTGGCCATAGGATTGATCATTTGGCTTGAAAGCCATGAATCTTCACGCATGATAGCTCATTTCTGAGAACACTTTTTTAATAGAATTGCCGTATTACAAGTTTAATATTTTTCCTGGTAACTTGGTCATATATAATGACACCATGCGAAGGTGTTCCAATTTTTTGATTTTTTTTGAATTTTTTATGCCCGTTTCAAAATGCGGTCAAAACGGCGGGAATGACCGTTCCTAGCTAGTGGTTGAATCTTGGATTTTTTTGGTGTTTCTCTGATTAAATAGATACTTATGTACCTAGAAATGATTTTTGTAAAAAATAAAGAGCAAACTACAAGGCAACTACAGTTCAAATTTGACCCACTTCCAGCTGAATCGGCCGAAATTTGTCTTTTTCACGAGAGGTGGATCAGAACTTTTTACACCCAACCATTTAGTCAATTGTGCATTAAATATGACCTATTATTTTATAAAAATGATTTGGTCCAATTTTACAACAATTATTTGGGAGGTCCTTCACAAAAAAACCTCCTTTTGGGCACTCGAAAAATGGAAAATGAATTTTTCGTCCAAAGAAAATGAAAACTTCCTTAGGCAACATTGTTTGCCATTCCAATATGCACCTTTGTGCACAATATGAGATCATTTGAACAAACTATGCCATGAATGTTGGGGAACGTTGCATGGAAAACAAAATTTTTTCTCTACGTTCACCAAGATCAATCTAGTAGATGCAACTACGAGGGGAGAGTAGGATCCACATACCCTTGTAGATCGCTAAGCGGAAGCGTTAAGAACGCGGTTGATGGAGTCGTACTCGCCGCGATTCAGATCGCCGAAGATCCTAGCACCGAAGCAACGGTGCCTCCGCGTTCTTCACACGTACGGCTCGGGGACGTCTCCTCCTTCTTGATCCAGCAAGGGGTGGAGGAGAGGTTGATGGAGAGACCGGCAGCACGACGGCGTGGTGGTGATGGTGGAGAAGGATTCCAGCAGGGCTTCGCCTAAGCACCGCGGGAGATGAAGATGTTATGGGAGAGGGAGGGCAGCACCGAGGCACAAACGTGTGTTGGCTGCCCTCCCTCTACCTCTCTATATATAGGGGGAAGGAGGAGAGGGGGGCGCCCTAGGGTTTCCCCTAGGGGGGCCGGCGGCCAGGGCAGGGGGGGCGGCGGCCAAGGGCCAGGCCCTAGGGTTTCCCCCCCTAGGTGCCTTGCCCCCCAAGCCAGGGGGGGTGCGGCAGCCCTAGGAGGGTCCACCTCCCCTTGCGCATGAGGAGAGGGCCCAGGGGGGGCGCACAGCCCTATGAGGGCTGTGGTGTCCCCCCTTGTGGCCCATTAGGCCCGAAACCACTTCCGGAACCCCCGAAACCCCTTTCGGTCGTCCGCCGATTTCCCGATACTCCCCGGAACACTTCCGGACTCCGAAACCTTTCATCCTATATATCAATCTTCGTCCCCGGACCATTCCGGAGACCCTCGTCACGTCCGGGATCTCATCCGGGACTCCGAACAACCTTCGGTAACCATGCACTGTTCTCACTAACAACCCTAGCGTCACCGAACCTTAAGTGTGTAGACCCTGCGGGTTCGGAAACCATGTAGACATGACCGAGACAATCCCAGGTCAATAACCAATAGCGGGATCTGGATACCCATATTGGTTCCCACATGTTTCTCGATGATCTCATCGGATGAACCACGATGTCAAGGATTCAAGCAATCCCGTATACAGTTCCCTTTGTCTCGTCGGTATGTTACTTGCCCGAGATTCGATCGTCGGTATCTCTATACCTAGTTCAATCTCGTTACCGGCAAGTCTCTTTACTCGTTACCGTAATACATAATCCTGTGACTAACTACTTAGTCACTTTGAGCTCATTGAGATGACGTATTACCGAGTGGGCCCGGAGATACCTCTCCGTCACACGGAGTGACAAATCCCAGTCTCGATCCATGTCAACTCAACAGACACCCTCGGAGATACCTGTAGAGTACCTTTATAGTCACCCAGTTACGTTGTGACGTTTGGCACACACAAAGCACTCCTACGGTGTCAGTGAGTTACATGATCTCATGGTCATAGGAACTTATACTTGACATGCAGAAAACTATAGCAATAACTGACACGATCAAAAGCTATGTTTAACGTTTGGGTCTCGTCCATCACATCATTCTCCTAATGATGTGATCCCGTTATCAAATGACAACTCATGTCTATGACCTGGAAACCGCGGTCATCTTTGATCAACGAGCTAGTCCTGTAGAGGCTCACTAGGGACACAAAGTCTGTCTATTCATCCACACATGTATTTGAGTTTCCAATCAATACAGTTATAGCATGGATAATAAACGATTATCATGAACAAGGAAATATAATAACTCTTTTATTATTGCCTCTAGGGCATATTTCCAACAGTCTCCCACTTGCACTAGAGTCAATAATCTAGCATTACAAGGTAATGAATCTAACACCCATAGAGTCTTGGTGTTGATCGTGCTTAGCCCGTGGAAGAGGCTTAGTCAACGGATCTGCAACATTCAAATCCGTGTGTACTTTGCAAATGTTTATGTCCTCCTCCTTGACTGAATCGCGGATGGAATTGAAGCGTCGCTTTATGTGTCTGGTCCTCTTGTGAAACCTTGGTTCCTTGGCTAGAGCAATGGCACCAGTGTTGTCACAGAACAGAGTCATTGGGTTCAGTGCACTAGGCACAACTCCAAGATCTGTCATGAACTCCTTCATCCAGACACCTTCCTTTGCCGCCTCCGAGGCAGCTATATACTCCGCTTCACATGTAGAATCAGCTACCACGCTCTGCTTGGAACTGCACCAGCTTACCGCTCCCCCGTTGAGAATATATACGTATCCGGTTTGAGACTTAGAGTCATCCGAATCAGTGTCAAAGCTTGCATCGACGTAACCCTTTACGACGAGCTCTTGATCACCTCCATAAACGAGAAACATCTCCTTAGTCCTTTTCAGGTACTTTAGGATATTCTTGACCGCTGTCCAGTGATCCATACCAGGATTACTTTGAAACCTTCCGGCCATACTTATGGCAAGGCTGACATCTGGTCTTGTGCACAGCATTGCATACATGATAGAGCCTATGGCTGAAGCATAGGGGACGACACTCATCTTTTCTCTATATTCCGCAGTCACTGGGCATTGAGTCTTACTCAACTTTGTACCTTGCAATACCGGCAAGAACCCCTTCTTGGATTGATCCATTTTGAACTTCTTCAAAACTTTATCAAGGTATGTACTTTGTGAAAGTCCTATCAAGCGTCTTGATCTATCTCTATAGATCTTGATGCCCAATATGAAAGCAGCTTCACCGAGATCCTTCATCGAAAAACTCTTGTTCAAATACCCCTTCACGCTATCCAAAAATTCTATATTGTTTCCAATCAGCAATATGTCATCCACATATAATATTAGAAACGCTATAGAGCTCCCACTCACTTTCTTGTAAATACAAGCTTCATTGTAAACTTGTATAAACCCAAACGCTTTGATCACCTCATCAAAGCGAAGATTCCAACTCCGAGATGCTTGCACCAGCCCATAAATGGAACGCTGGAGCCTGCATACTTTGTCAGCATTCTCTGGATCGACAAAACCTTCCGGTTGCATCATATACAACTCTTCCTTAAGAAAAGCGTTAAGGAACGCTGTTTTGACATCCATCTGCCAAATTTCATAATCGAAATATGCAGCTATTGCTAACATGATTCGGACGGATTTAAGCATCGCTACGGGTGAGAAAGTCTCATCGTAGTCAATCCCTTGAACTTGTGAAAAACCCTTTGCCACAAGTCGAGCTTTATACACGGTGACATTACCGTCAGCGTCCGTCTTCCTCTTAAAAATCCATTTATTCTGAATGGCCTTCCGCCCTTCAGGTAATACTTCCAAAGTCCATACTTTGTTTTCATACATGGATCCCATCTCGGATTTCATGGCCTCTAACCATTTGTCGGAATCCGGGCCCACCATCGCTTCTCCATAGCTCGTAGGTTCACCGTTGTCTAACAACATGACCTCCAAGACAGGGTTACCATACCACTCAGGTGCAGTGCGTACCCTTGTCGACCTACGAGGTTCGGTAGTAACTTGATCAGAAGCTCCTTGATCATCATCATTGGCTTCCTCTTCAACCTCTGCAGGCTCCACAAAAACATCTTTCTGCGCTGCGCTACTCTCAGGTTGAAGCAGAGGTTCAACAACCTCATCAAGTTCTACCTTCCTCCCACTCAATTCTTTCGAGAGAAACTCTTTCTCGAGAAAGGACCCGTTCTTAGCGACAAACACTTTGCCCTCGGATCTGAGATAGAAGGTGTACCCAACAGTTTCTTTTGGGTATCCTATGAATACACATTTGTCCGCTTTGGGTTCGAGCTTTTCTGGCCGAAGCCTTTTGACATAAGCATCGCAACCCCAAACCTTGAGAAAAGACAACTTAGGTTTCTTACCAAACCACAGTTCATACGGTGTTGTCTCAACGGACTTAGATGGGGCCCTATTTAAAGTGAATGCAGCTGTCTCTAACGCATACCCCCAAAACGATAGTGGCAAATCGGCAAGAGACATCATAGAACGTACCATATCTAATAGGGTTCGATTACGACGTTCGGACACACCATTACGCTGTGGTGTTCCAGGTGGCGTCAACTGTGAAACAATTCCACATTTTCTTAAGTGATCACCAAACTCATAACTCAGATATTCTCCCCCTCGATCAGATCGTAGGAACTTGATCTTCTTGTTACGATGATTTTCAACTTCACTCTGAAATTGTTTGAACTTTTCAAAAGTTTCAGACTTATGCTTCATTAAGTAAATATACCCATATCTACTTAAGTCGTCAGTGAAGGTGAGAAAATAACGATATCCACCGCGCGCCGTTACACTCATCGGACCGCACACATCAGTATGTATGATTTCCAATAAGTCACTTGCCCGTTCCATTGTCCCTGAAAACGGGGTCCTTGTCATCTTGCCCATGAGGCACGGCTCGCACGTGTCAAGTGATTCAAAATCAAGAGACTCCAAAAGTCCATCAGCATGGAGCTTCCTCATGCGTTTTACGCCGATATGACCCAGACGATAGTGCCACAAGAAAGTGGTATTATCATTATCTACTCTACATCTTTTGGTATCAATGTTATGAACATGTGTATCATCACTATCGAGATTCAATAAGAATAAACCCCTAACTTCGGGTGCATGACCATAAAAGATATTACCCATATAAATAGAACAACCTTTATTCTCCGTTTTAAATGAGTAACCGTCTCGCAATAAACAAGATCCAGATATAATGTTCATGCTTAACGCAGGCACTAAATAACAATTATTCAGGTTCATAACTAGTCCCGATGGTAATCGAAGAGCGAGCGTGCCGACGGCGATCACATCAACCTTGGAACCATTTCCCACGCGCATCGTCACTTCGTCCTTCGCCAGCCTCCGTTTATTCCGCAGTTCCTGTTTAGAGTTGCAAATGTGAGCAACCGAACCGGTATCAAATACCCAGGCACTACAACGAGAGTTGGTAAGGTACACATCAATAACATGTATATCACATATACCTTTGTTGTTGTTGGCCCCCTTCTTGTCCGCCAGATACTTGGGGCAGTTCCGCTTCCAGTGGCCGTTCCCCTTGCAATAGAAACACTCAGTCTCTGGCTTGGGCCCAGCCTTGGGTTTCTTCACTGGATTAGCAACTGCTTTGCCACCCTTCTTAGAGTTACCCTTCTTGCCCTTGCCATTCTTCTTGAAACTGGTGGTTTTATTGACCATCAACACTTGATACTCCTTCTGGATGTCTGCCTCAGCGACTTTCAGCATTGAAAACACCTCGGCGATGGTTTTATTCATCCCTTGCATGTTGTACTGCTGCACGAAGCTCTTGTAGCTTGGCGGGAGTGACTGGAGAATTCTGTCAATGATAGCCTCATCCGGGAACACAAGTCCCAGATCAGCTATGCGGGTATAGTACCCAGACATCTTCAGTAAGTGCTCACTGACAGACGAATTCTCCTCCATCTTGCAAGCAAAGAATTTATCGGTGGTCTCATACCTCTCGATCTTAGCATTCTTTTCAAAGATGAATTTTAACTCCTGGTACATCTCATATGCACCATGACGTTCAAAACGCCTTTGAAGTCCTCCTTCCAAGCCGTACAACATGGCACACTGCACTATTGAGTAGTCATCCGAACGTGTCTGCCAGACGTTCAAAACGTCTGCAGGGGCTGTAGGAGCGGGGGGGTCACCTAGCGGTGCATTTCGGACATAAACCTTTTGGGCAACTGTGAGGATGATCCTCAGATTGCGGAGCCAGTCCACAAAGTTGCTCCCATCATCTTTCAGTTTAGCTTTCTCTAGGAACGCATTAAAATTCAGGGGAGCTACTGCGCGAGCCATCTACAACAAAAGATTTGCAAAGACATTTTAGACTATTGTTCATGATAAGTGAGTTACTACCTAATCAAATTATTTATAACTCCCACTCAAATTGACATCCCTCTGGTCATTCAAGCGTGACATGATCCAAATTCACCAACCCAAGTCCGATCATCACGTGAGATGAGGTGGTGTCAATGGTGAACATCTACATGTTGATCATATCTACTATATGACTCATGCTCGACCTTTCGGTCTTCCGTGTTCCGAGGCCATGTCTGTACATGCTAGGCTCGTCAAGTCTAACCCGAGTGTTCTGCATGTGCAAAACTGGCTTGCACCCGTTGTATGCGAACGTAGAGTCTATCACACCCGATCATCACGTGGTGCTTCGAAACGACGAACCTTCGCAACGGCGCACACTCGGGGGGAACACAATTTTATCTTGAAATTTTAGTGAAGGATCATCTCATAATGCTACCGTCGTCCTAAGCAAAATAAGATGCATAAAAGGATTAACATCACATGCAAATCATAAGTGACATGATATGGCCATCAACTCGTGCTTTTGATCTCCATCTCCAAAGCACCGGCATGATCTCCATCGTCACCGGCGCCACACCATGATCTCCATCATCATGATCTCCATCATCGTGTCGCCATCGGGGTTGTCGTGCGCCCACCATGCTCTTACTACTATTGCTACCGTTTAGCGATAAAGTAAAGCATTACAAAGCACTTAATGATTGACACGCAGGTCATACAAAAATTAAAGACAACCCTATGGCTCCTGCCGGTTGCCGTATGCATCGACATGCAAGTCGATATTAACTATTACAACATGATCATCTCATACATCAAATATATCTCATCATGTCATTGGCCATATCATATCACATACATACCCTGCAAAAACAAGTTAGACGTCCTCTAATTTGTTGTTGCATGTTTTACGTGGCTGCTATGGGTATCTAGCAAGAACGCTTCTTACCTACGCAAAGCCACAACGGTGATATTCAAGTTGCTATTTAACCTTCTACAAGGACCGCCTTGTTCTATTCCGATTCAACTAAGATAGGAGAGACAGACACCCGCCAGCCATCTTATGCAACAAAAGTCACATGTCTGTCGATGGAACCGGTCTCATGTACGTGGACATGTAAAGTTGGTCCGGGCCGCTTCATCCCATAATACCGCTGAATCAAGAAAGACTAAGGAGGGCAGCAAATTAAACATCAACGCCCACAAACCCTTTTGTGTTCTACTCGAGAAAGCATCTACGCAAGATCCTAGCTCATGATGCCACTGTTGGGGAACGTTGCATGGAAAACAAAAATTTTTCTCTACGTTCACCAAGATCAATCTAGTAGATGCAACTACGAGGGGAGAGTAGGATCCACATACCCTTGTAGATCGCTAAGCGGAAGCGTTAAGAACGCGGTTGATGGAGTCGTACTCGCCGCGATTCAGATCGCCGAAGATCCTAGCACCGAAGCAACGGTGCCTCCGCGTTCTTCACACGTACGGCTCGGGGACGTCTCCTCCTTCTTGATCCAGCAAGGGGTGGAGGAGAGGTTGATGGAGAGACCGGCAGCACGACGGCGTGGTGGTGATGGTGGAGAAGGATTCCAGCAGGGCTTCGCCTAAGCACCGCGGGAGATGAAGATGTTATGGGAGAGGGGGGCAGCACCGAGGCACAAACGTGTGTTGGCTGCCCTCCCTCTACCTCTCTATATATATGGGGAAGGAGGAGAGGGGGGCGCCCTAGGGTTTCCCCTAGGGGGGCCGGCGGCCAGGGCAGAGGGGGGGGGGGCGGCGGCCAAGGGCTGCGCCTGGCCCTAGGGTTTCCCCCCCTAGGTGCCTTGCCCCCCACTCCAAGGGGTGCGGCTGCCCTAGGGGGCCCAGCCCCCTTAGCCGCATGAGGAGAGGGCCCAGGGGGGCGCACAGCCCTATGAGGGCTGTGGTGTCCCCCCTTTGTGGCCCATTAGGCCCAGAACCACTTCCGGGACCCCCGAAACCCTTTTCGGTAATCCGCCGATTTCCCGATGCTCCCCGGAACACTTCCGGACTCCGAAACCTTTCATCCTATATATCAATCTTCGTCCCCGGACCATTCCGGAGACCCTCGTCACGTCCGGGATCTCATCCGGGACTCCGAACAACCTTCGGTAACCATGCACTGTTCTCACTAACAACCCTAGCGTCACCGAACCTTAAGTGTGTAGACCCTGCGGGTTCGGAAACCATGTAGACATGACCGAGACACTCCCAGGTCAATAACCAATAGCGGGATCTGGATACCCATATTGGTTCCCACACGTTTCTCGATGATCTCATCGGATGAACCACGATGTCAAGGATTCAGGCAATCCCGTATACAGTTCCCTTTGTCTCGTCGGTATGTTACTTGCCCGAGATTCGATCGTCGATATCTCTATACCTAGTTCAATCTCGTTACCGGCAAGTCTCTTTACTCGTTACCGTAATACATAATCCCGTGACCAACTACTTAGTCACTTTGAGCTCATTGAGATGACGTATTACCGAGTGAGCCCGGAGATACCTCTCCGTCACACGGAGTGACAAATCCCAGTCTCGATCCATGTCAACTCAACAGACACCCTCGGAGATACCTGTAGAGTACCTTTATAGTCACCCAGTTACGTTGTGACGTTTGGCACACACAAAGCACTCCTACGGTGTCAGTGAGTTACATGACCTCATGGTCATAGGAACTTATACTTGACATGCAGAAAACTATAGCGATAACTGACACGATCAAAAGCTATGTTTAACGTTTGGGTCTTGTCCATCACATCATTCTCCTAATGATGTGATCCCGTTATCAAATGACAACTCATGTCTATGACCTGGAAACCGCGGTCATCTTTGATCAACGAGCTAGTTCTGTAGAGGCTCACTAGGGACACAAAGTCTGTCTATTCATCCACACATGTATTTGAGTTTCCAGTCAATACAATTATAGCATGGATAATAAACAATTATCATGAACAAGGAAATATAATAATAACTCTTTTATTATTGCCTCTAGGGCATATTTCCAACAATGAATGTGGCCATAAGATTGATCATTTGGTTTGAAAGCCATGAATCTTCACGCTTGATAGCTCGTTTCTGAGAACACTTTTTAAAAATAATTACCGTATTACAAATTTTTTATTTTTCCTGGTAACTTGGTCATATATAATGACACAATGCGAAGGTTTTCCAACTTTTTGATTTTTTTTTGAATTTTTTATCCCCGTTTCAAAATGCGGTCAAAACGGCGGGAATGACCGTTCCTAGCTAGTGGTTGAATCTTGGAATTTTTTTGGTGTTTCTCTGATTAAATAGATACTTATGTACCTAGAAATGATTTTTGTAAAAAATAAAGAGCAAACTACAAGGCAGCTACAGTTCAAATTTGACCCACTTCCAGCTGAATCGACCGAAATTTGTCTTTTTCACGAGAGGTGGATCAAAACTTTTGACACACAACCAGTTTGTTAATCGTGCATTAAATATGGCCTAGTATTTTAGAAAATTGATTTGGTACAATTTTGCAACAAATATATGGTAGGTCCTTCACAAAAAAACTCATTTTGGGCATTTGGAAAATGATTAAAAATAGCTAGAAAGATCATAAATGCATACAAATTGGTACTTATACATAATATGTGGTCTAACTCTAGTGAAAATTTGTATGGTGCCCTTTTGCAAAATATTTTTGGTAGCTACTTCACAAAATCCCTTAGATATTTGTAGTACTTAGATACTTTTCTAAATCATTGGTTTTCCGAACCAATCAGGACTCTTCCCCCGGATCGATGACATGGCGCCCATCCATCCATCCATCCATCTCACCATCCCACATCCATCCATCCATCCATACATCCATCTATCTACAACAAAAAAAAAGAAAAAAGAAAAGAAAAAGAGATACCCCCACCGCAGCCCAAACCCTAGCTCTCCCCCCATCGCACCCCTCACCCCATCGCACCCCTCCTCCCCCATCTCCTCGCCGCCATTTCGCCTCCTCCCGTCCAGATCCATCGCCGCCACCACCTCCCTCCGGCGGAGTTCGTCGCCGTTCCCCATGCCCTCCTCCACTCGCCCCTCCCCTTCCCACTCCCCACACCGAACCCTAGC